>CM053028.1:559425685-559618723 GCA_028564925.1 Lithobates sylvaticus | reverse complement strand
CATTTCCCCACCAGGACAGAAAACGCTTCTGCCCCTTGAATCTCTGATCGGAAAGATTGGACTTATCTGAAAAACATTTCCCGCACTCAGGACAGGAATGCAGCTTCTCCCCCGTGTGAGATTTCTGATGTGTGTAAAGATTGAACTTCACTGAAAAACATTTCCCGCACTCAGGACAGGAATACGGCTTCTCCCCTGTGTGAGATCTTTTATGCCTATTAAGTTTGTATTTAGAAAGGAAACACTTCCCGCACTCAGTACAGGAAAGCCTCTTCTCTGTTGGAAGGACGGCACCGTCCCTCACAGTCTGAGGTTCCTCAGGATAAGAGGAATACGATGGTCCATCTACACTGTGTGGTGCCGGATGGACATTTGAGGTAGTCGGGTTTTCTCCTGGACTATACTGTGTGATGTCCTCATCTTCTACTTTACAGTCTGGAGACAAAGTGAGACAATCCTCTGAGGTTTTCCTCATCTCCCGTCCATCTACTAAAATAGAAATACAAAGATTATTACTAGACATGAGCTGATTGGTTCCTGCTGTGCTCCAATCAAATCATCAGATATAAAATGTTCAGCTGGTAGGAAATGGGTGTAACAAAAAAATTCAAGTTAGACTTACCATGTAGTGGCTAGAGCTTGAGTAGAGTATGCCCTAATCCCCCGTGGAGGGGACAAATTCATTTGCGAATAGGCTTCTGTAATGGCCAATTTTAGCCATCTGGCAATTGATCCTTTTGATGCTTGCCGTCCCTTTCTGCTACCGGAGAACAGAACAAACAAAGAATCCGATGATCTGAAGTCTCTTGTTACTTCCAGGTAACATAACAACACTCTTCTCACATCCAAGTTGTGAAACAATTCTTCCCTACTTCTTGTAGGGTTGGAACAAAAAGTTGGCAGGACAATCTCCTGCATTCTATTATGTAATGATGCCACCTTTGGCAAAAACCCCAGATCTGTTTTTAGCACAATCCTGTCAGGGTAAATTAACAAAAAAAAGGCTCTTTAATTGACAGAGCATGTATCTCACAAATTCTTCTTGCAGTCGTAACTGCTACTAAGAACACAGTCTTAAGCGTCACATTCCTTAAAGATATCTCCTGTAAGGGTTCAAATGGGTCCTTTGTAAGTGCTTGTAAGACTACTAAAAGGTCCCACTTTGGGAAGACCTTCACCGGGACTGGTTTGGACCTGGTGAGTGACTTAAAAAACCTTGTGACTAAGGGGACTGAGGCAATGGGTTGTTCTAGGTATACCCCTCAGGCAGCCACCTGCACCTTAAGTGTGCTAATTGCTAAGCCTTTATCCACGCCATTCTGTAGAAATTTCAGGATTGATGAAATATCTTCTTCCGTTTGGTCTGCTGACTGACACCAACTGGTATAGATCTTCCAAACTTTAGCGTAGATATCCCTAGTTACCTTCTTTTTCTTTTTTTATCTTCTTTTTTTTATTTTTTTCTTGCTGGCAAGTAAGTGGACACCAGGGAATTTGAAAACCCCTTACTTTTCAGCAGCTGCTCCTCAGATACCACCCTGTGAGTTTTAATTTTTCTACCTCTGGGTGAAACACTGGGCCCTGCAGTAGCAAGTCCTGTCTGAGGGGCAGATGCCAAAATGGTTTGACAGACATTTGCAGGATGGCTGAAGACAAGGCCCTTTTCGGACAAAAGGGAGTGATCAAGATGAACTGTCACCCTCTTCCATCTTTCGTAATACCAAAGGGATTAGCTGAAAATGAGGGAAGGCGTAGGCCAGGTGAAAATCCCAGGGGTACACCAGGGCATCTATCCCTAACGATCCTCTGTCTCGATGCAGAGAGAAGAAGTGAGGGAGCTGGGCATTTTCTCTTAATGCAGACAAATCCACCTGCGGGCACCCCCACCTCTGGGTGATTAATGCGAATGTCTCTGGATTTAGGCTTCACTCTGCTTCTTGAATTCTTTTCCTGCTCAGGATATCTGCTACCCTGTTCAGCGTACCTTTGAGGTGGACTGCCGACAGGGAGAGCAAGTGACTTTCTGCCCACTCCAGGATCTCTGATGCTAGTAATAGCAGAGACCCACTTCTTGTGCCCCTTGCTTGTTTAGGTAAGCGACTGTGGTGGCATTGTCTGATAATATCTGTACATGGGACCCCTGAAGACCTGGAGAGAAGGCAACCAAGGCTAGAGCGACAGCTTTTAACTCCCTCCAGTTTGAGGACCTTAGCGCTTTGTTTTGGGACCAAACCCCTTGCGCTATGTTCTGTCTCAAGTGGGCCCCCCATCCCCAGCTGCTGGCGTCTGTCGTGACCCTTACTTCCGTTGGGAAAGACCAGAGTAGACCTCCTGACAACACTGTCTGGCTTATCCACCACCAAAGAGCCCTCTTTACACTGGTGGGAAGTTTTACTTTGGTATCCAGCGTCTCTGGGCTGTGATCCCAAATTCCTAACATGAAATTTTGAAGTGGCCTACAATGGAGTCTTACCCATTGGATAGTTGGAATGGTTGAGGTCAAGGTCCCCAGGACTGACATCACCCTTCTGATAGATACGTCCTGGTTTGTCTGAAGGCTGGCCACAGAATTTAGGACTTTTTCCTTCTTTTCTACCGGAAGGAAGATTTTCTGCAATAATGAGTCTATTAGATAACCCAAATACTGGATTCTCTGAGCTGGACTGAAATTTGATTTCTGGACGTTGACAATCCAGCCCAAAGCCTCCAGATGATTGCGGGCCTTGACCAGATCTAACTGCAACTTTTCTCTGGAGGGAGCAAAAAATAGAAGGTCGTCCAAGTAGGGAATGACCGCTATTCCTTGCAGCCGCAGGGGAGCTAGAGCTTCCGCCATGATCTTGGTAAAAATTCTGGGGGCGGAAGAAAGGCCAAACGGAAGGGCCCTGAACTGCAGATGCAGTACTTCCTTTCCCATTCTTATCGGCAGCCTCAGAAACTGAGCTGAGATGGGTAAATGAAGGTATGCATCTCTTAAGTCTATCGATGCCATAAAGCATCCCTTGACTAAGAGATTTCGCACCGAAAAAATGGAGTCCATGTGGAATCTCCTGTACTGAACCAATTTGTTCGAAGGTTTTAAATTGAGAATTAGGCGGAAGCTGCCCGACGGCTTTCTTATTAGAAAGATATGGGTGTAGAACCCTAGGTAACATTCCTCCGGAGGCACCTGCACTACCACCCCCTGATGCATCAGGTCCCCTAACAGGTCCTTCATGGCCAGGGCTTTGTTTGTGTCTTTTGGCAGGTCCGTCACACAAAACCTCTCTGAAGGAATCTTCACAAATTCTATTTTGTAACCTCGAGCCAGTATACCTAGAATATACTGGCTCTCGTCATATTTGCCCAAAGAGGAAGGAACTCCTTAAGCCTTCCTCCTACCGGCAAAGCCGAGTCATTGCGCTTTATTGGCTGGTGCAGGAGGATTGAAGGACCTTTCCTTTGCCCTTACCTCTCTGCGCCAACCAATCCCTTCCTTTTTCTTGGGGCTTGTTACCCTGATTCTTTTGAGGTCGAAAAAAAACCACCTAGCCGGCTGCTTTTTTTTTTTATAGGAAAGGATTTTTTCCTGTCCGCCGTTCTATCCAAAATAGACTCCAGGTTAGGACCAAAAAGAAGATCCCCAAAAAGGGAACCCCACATAGTTTGTTTTTGGAGGCTGTATCGCCAGGCCATGTCTTCAGCCATAGAGCTCTCCTGGCTGAATTAGTAAAGGCCCCGAATCTGGCGGACATCCTTATAGATTCTGCCGAGGCGTCAGAAATATAAGAGACTGCGGCTATAAGAGTCTGAAAGGAATCCAAGATTTCCTGCTTGGGTGAATCTGCCAAAATATGTGCCTTTAGCTGATTCAGCCAGAACTCCAAATTCCTGGAAACACAGGTGGTAGCCATAGCTGGCTTGAGATTTGCCATAATAGACTGCCAGGCTTTTTTAAGTTGTTGATCCATTCTTTTATCCATAGGATCTTTAAGGACCCCCATGTCCTCAAATGGGAAATCAGTTGATCGGGACACCTGGGAAAAAGCTGCGTCTAATCTTGGCACCTTATTCCAGAGAGACTCTGGATACTCACTAAAGGGAAAGCGCCTTTTATGCGCTCTTGGAAAAAAAGGGTTCTCTCTCTGGCTCTGCCCATTCTTTCCTAATGGTTTCTGAGATCACTGAATGTACGATTTCTTGCTTCACTGAGCCCCAGCATACATTCTATCATGCAGCGATAATTCTTTTTTCTCATCTTCCAGCCCCAAAGTTGCTTAAATTGCTTTTAGCAGACTGTCTACTTGCTCCACGGACAATTTATACCTAGGAGGAGCATCTTCTGCCTCCTCCTCCTCCTCTTCCCCAGAGTGTGAGGGAGAACCTTCCCTTCGGGTAGTAGTACCATCCTCTGCTACCGTTGGGATTAATTGTGAGTCCTGAGAGGGATCAGAGGTAGTAGCCTGACTCAGGGATGGTGCTACAATGGAAGAGCAGAAGGCCTGTATAGTAGCATCTAGCTTTTTCTTGACTGATGCGATTATTTTGCTGCATGCAGAAGAAGCCTCTTCCTTTACTAACGAGTCAATGCAGACCTGGCAGAGAGCCTTCTTCCACCCCACTTGTAACTTTGTCTTACATGCAGGGCATCTCCTTTTGACTGCTGGTTCAGAGCTCTTAGCCTACCAGGAAAAAAAAGACAAAAGAGAGACAACCAATCCCTAATGAGTCAGAGCTTCTCCTAACAGGCTCACCATAGGTGCACAGGTAGAAGGAAAAAAAGAAAAAAAAAAAAAACACAACAGCTCCCTGTGCCCAGACAGGCCCCGCCACCAAGGGGGAGTCTCCGCTCTATTTCACCCCAAAGTTGTTCTATCGGGTTGAGGGTCAGGATAGGCAGTCTTTAACTCGCTCATCCATGTCTTTATGGACCTTGCTTTGTGCACTGGTCCAAGACATTTTGGGGGGGGGGGTTATGATGTGGGCTTGTTTTTCAGGGGTTGGCTTCTTAGTTCCAGTGAAGGGAACTCTTTTGAGGCATCAGCATACCAAGACATTTTAGACAATTTCATGTTCCCAACTTTGAGGGAACAGTTTAGGAATGGCCCCCTCCCTTTTCCAACATGACTGCCCTCCAGTGCACAAAGCAAGGTCCATTTAAAGACATGGATTTAGCAAGGGTGGTTGGAAATGAACTTCAAGTGCAAAAAATTACATGCTACACTGTAACCAGGCCCAGACTGGCCATAGGGCATACCGGGCGTATGCCTGGTGGGCCGCCTAGCTGTCGGGCCGCATGTTGTAACCATGCATTCACTCCTCTCCATTCTGTCATAGTTTCCCAACTCCTGGGGGGCGAGGCAATGCCGAGCGAGCGCCGGCCGTGGTTGCTCGGTGACCAGTGCAAAGGCCCGCCCCAGGGGTGGACTGACCATTCAGGCTCTCGGGCTGAGTGTCTGAGGGCCACAGCCAGTAGGGGGACCTATGAGAGGCTCCTGTGTGGATGGGGCAGGATGGATTTGGCCACGGGATAGGTGGCGTCAATGGGCTCCTGGTCCTGAAAGGAGAGTGAAGGACTGAGAGAGCTGGAGAGGAGGAGGACACTTCCTGGACTGGGTAAGTGTGATTGAGATGTGACGGTGGGAGGAGGGACCGGCGAGCAGCTGAGAACCGGAGTGTGACACAGACAGGGGAGAGACCACTCTGAGAGGAGACCTGTGTATGTGGGTGGGGGATGTACTGTACTTTATACAGTATAATGGTGGAACATAGCAGATATACTGATCAACCCACCCTCTCCTCACTTACCCCCACTTCCTACACCCCCCCTCTTTCACTACCCCCTACTTCCTAGACCCCCTCTCTCACTACCGGCACCCCCCACCCCCCAATGTCTAACACCCCCCTCCCCTCTCCCTTTACAGCCCACTTCCTACCCCCCCCTCTCTCCCTCCTCCCCCCCACCCCCCCCCCCCCCACCCCCCCCCACCCCCCCCCCCCCCCCCCCCCCACCCCCCCCCCCCCCCCCCCCCCCCCCCCCCCCCCCCCCCCCCCCCCCCCCCCCCCCCCCCCCCCCCCCCCCCCCCCCCCCCCCCCCCCCCCCCCCCCCCCCCCCCCCACCCCCCCCACCCCCCCCCCCCCCCCCCCCCCCCCCCCCCCCCCCCCCCCCCCCCCCCCCCCCCCCCCCCCCCCCCCCCCCCACCCCCCCCCCACCCCCAACCCCCCCCCCCCCCCCCCCCCCCCCCCCCCCCCCCCCCCCCCCCCCCCCCCCCCCCCCCCCCCCCCCCCCCCCCCCCCCCCCCCCCCCCCCCCCCCCCCACCCCCCCCCCCACCCCCCCCCCCCCCCCCCCCCCCCCCCCCCCCCCCCCCCCCCACCCCCCCCCCCCCCCCCCCCCCCCCCCCCCCCCCCCCCCCCACCCCCTCCCCCCCACCCCCCACCCCCCCCCCCCCCCCCCCCCCCCCCCCCCCCCCCCCCCCCCCCCCCCCCCCCCCCCCCCCCCACCCCCCCCCCCCCCCCCCCCCCCCCCCCCCCCCCCCCCCCCCCCCCCCCCCCCCCCCCCCCCCCCCCCCCCCCACCCCCCCCCCCCCCCCCCCCCCCCCCCCCCACGCCCCCCCCCCCACCCCCCCCCCCCCCCCCCCCCCCCCCCCCCCCCCCCCCCCCCCCCCCCCCCACCCCCCCCCCCCCCCCCCCCACCCCCCCCCCCCCCCCCCCCCCCCCCCCCCCCCCCCCCCCCCCCCCCCAACTTCCTACACCTCTCTCCCTCTAGCCCCCCACTTCTTACACCCCCTCTCCCTCTACCCCCACTTCCTACACCCTTCTCCCCCTCTCTCACTACCCCCTTTTCCTACACCCCCCTCTCTCACTACCCCCCACTGCCTACGCCCCCCTTCCCCTCTCCCACTACCCCCACTTCCTACACCCCCTCCCCCTCTCTCACGACCCCCCTTGCTACACCCCTCTCCTCCAACACCCCCACCCCTCCTGCCTACACCCCTCTCTCACTACCGCCCACTTCCTACACCCCCTCTCCCTCTACCCCCCACTTCATACACCTCTCTCCCTCTACCCCCCACTTCTTACACCCCCTCTCCCTCTACCCCCACTTCCTACACCCCCTCTCTCTCTACCCCCCTTTTCCTTCACCCCCCTCTCACTACCCCCCCACTGCCTACACCCCTCCCCCTCTCCCACTACCCCCACTTCCTACACCCCTCCCCCCTCTCTAACTACCCCCTCCCCCTCTTCCTAGACCCTTTCCCCCTCTCCCACTACCCCCTCCCCTCTTTCACTACCTTCCACTTCCTACACCCCCTCCCCCCTTTCATGACCAACCCTCTTCCTACACCCCTTTCCCCCTCCTGCCTACACCCCCTCTCTCACTAACCCCCTCTTCCTACACCCCACCCCTCCCCCTATGTCACTACCCTCTCTTCCTACACCCCTCTCTCCCTCCTCTCTCACTACTCCCCTCTCTCCCTCCCCCTACCTAAATTACCTTCTCTCACACTCCCTCTCACCCCCTCTCCTTCTCCCTTCCCTTCTCTTACCCCATTTTCCCCCTCCCCCTCTCTCTTACCCCCCCTCTTTCCCCTCCCTCTCTCCCCTACCTCCATCTCTCTCCTACTTTGCTATTCCTCTCCCTCCTATACATAGATATATGGCTGCAAGGCGGCTCCCCTGCTCCAGATCATGTACCTAGTACGCGTTCTGACACTTCCAGGTAGGTAGTGCACACCGCTGGCGACCCGGCCGTGCTGTGTCTAAACACAGCAGATGTTGATCACCGGGTGCACCCGCTGATCATCATAAATTTACACAGGAGAGAGCCCTACCTGTGTAAACAAGGCAGACCTCTGTTCGGTCAGTGGGGAAATAATAGAATAAAATCCATGACTTCCCTTAGTAAAAGCACCAATCACAGTACACACAAACACAGGCTAGGCACACATTTAAACCTTTGATTGCCCCTAGATGTTTAACCTCTTCCCAGCCAGTGTCATTAGTACAGTGAAGGTGCATATTTTAACACTGATCACTGAATTAGTGTCACTGGTTCCCCACAAAGTGTCAGCTAGTGTCCAAATGTCTGCCGCAATATCACAGTCGCTGATCGCTGTCATTACTAGTAACAATAAACAACAATTCCAGTTTGTTGACATAACTTTTACGCAATTTTTTTTTTACCAAAAACATGTAGCAGAATACATATTTTAGATTTTTTTCATATGCTTTATAGAAGAAAGTAAATATATATATAATATACATACATTTTATATATATATATATATATATAATTTTTTTTATAATTGTCTGTCTTTGTTTATAGCCCAAAAAAGGGACCCAGAGGTGGTCAAAATACCTCCAAAAGAAAAAAAAGGAAGGGGGGGGACTTGGACTTTTTAGGCACCATACAAAAGGTAATTTTAACAAAGTGTATTCATTAAAAGAGAAGAGATACATATACAACAATATATATTTAAAAACACATTTTGTCAATAAGCCAATATAGTATAGAGCCACACATGCAACCTATAGTGTTAGCCTTAAGGACACCAACAGGGACCAGCAGCTAAGGTTAGCTTATCCAGAAGTTGTGAGGTGTCCAGCGATGAGGCAAGGATGCAATGGGGCGGAGATAGTCGTAGCTGGAGCGCTACATGTTTCGCGTTTAAATTGACGCTTCATCTGGAGCATGACATTTGAGTGATGAATATCTGGTAAAGCTAGGTAATATATTAGAAGGGTATCCCCAATATTTCACAACGGCCGTATATTGATAGAGAAGACGCTGGGAGGTGGTATATTAATATATAAGAGACAGCCCACAAGTAGAGTCCTAGGTAAATGCTGTATTGCTAAATGAACAGGGAGCCGGTAGAATGATAAATATTTGTTCAAAAAGAACCAATGATAAAAAATAGAAGAAAGTTGTAGGCTTAGCAATGAACACATATGTATAAGGAGGGGAATTTTTTATGGCATGCCACATCCTATATATAAATGAAAAAAGTGGGGGTTCCCCTGAGGGTTTGGACTTTTAAGGCATGCTCAATGTGTGACCCCAGACAAAACGTAAGATGATATGTATTAGAAAAATGTTTATTACAAAGGTATAAATAAAAGAGGAAAATTTTTGTTTTGACAATGTTACAATAAAAAAACTTTTGGAAATGTTTGGACAATATTGGATTTAAAGAATACAATATATTACATCAATGTATGTTGTAGGCGTTGACTCAAACCTGACGCGTTTCGGAGGTTTATTTAAACAACTTTTCTCCTTCTTCAGAGGTAGGAGCACAACAATCCTAATATCGTTTCCAAAGATGTTCCAGTATGAGTAAAAACAATGGCTGGGAGGAGGAGCTTCTTATTCTGGACTTTCTTAGAAGGTATGATTTAATCAAGAATTTATATCCGTATATTGGATTTGATGGCTCACCGGGATTTATATCTATGTCTCCGGTGGTTGAAGTCCCTGGACTGATTGTCCTGGCGTGATAGCGACAGGGGGCGTCTGTGAGACACACTGAGGTCGGGTATAATGGCCCTGTATTCTGTGTTTTTGAATGAATCTTCGTCGGGTTAGGTTGGTACTTTTAATGTCATAAGTGGTTCGATAGGTTCATCTATTTGTTTAAGATCCGCTCGTCTCCTCCTCAGACTGGCAACTGCAATCTTCAATCTGCAGTTGCCAGTCTGAGGAGGAGACGAGCGGATCTTAAACAAATAGATGAACCTATCGAACCACTTATGACATTAAAAGTACCAACCTAACCCGACGAAGATTCATTCAAAAACACAGAATACAGGGCCATTATACCCGACCTCAGTGTGTCTCACAGACGCCCCCTGTCGCTATCACGCCAGGACAATCAGTCCAGGGACTTCAACCACCGGAGACATAGATATAAATCCCGGTGAGCCATCAAATCCAATATACGGATATAAATTCTTGATTAAATCATACCTTCTAAGAAAGTCCAGAATAAGAAGATCCTCCTCCCAGCCATTGTTTTTAATCATACTGGAACATCTTTGGAAACGATATTAGGATTGTTGTGCTCCTACCTCTGAAGAAGGAGAAAAGCTGTTTAAATAAACCTCCGAAACGCGTCAGGTTTGAGTCAACGCCTACAACATACATTGATGTAATATATTGTATTCTTTAAATCCAATATTGTCCAAACATTTCCAAAAGTTTTTTATTGTAACATTGTCAAAACAAAAATTTTCCTCTTTTATTTATACCTTTGTAATAAACATTTTTCTAATACATATCATCTTACGTTTTGTCTGGGGTCACACATTGAGCATGCCTTAAAAGTCCAAACCCTCAGGGGAACCCCCACTTTTTTCAATGATAAAAAATAGTAGAAACAATGGTATCGGCTAAGGGTCCATTAGATTAGCATATACAGTCCAGGAGAGGCTGATTAGTATAATCAGACATGGTACCGTAAAGGTGGGGGGTCGAAGTCTCATGTGACCAGCGGCGTCGAGGCGGCAGGATGGTGGGGGATTCTACCGGCTCCCTGTTCAGTTAGCAATACAGCATTTACCTAGGACTCTACTTGTGGGCTGTCTCTTATATCTTAATATACCACCTCCCAGCGTCTTCTCTATCAATATACGGCCGTTGTGAAATATTGGGGGTACCCTTCTAATATATTACCTAGCTTTACCAGATATTCATCACTCAAATGTCATGCTCCAGATGAAGCGTCAATTTAAACGCGAAACATGTAGAGCTCCAGCTACGACTATCTCCGCCCCATTGCATCCTTGCCTCATCGCTGGACACCCCACAACTTCTGGATAAGCTAACCTTAGCTGCTGGTCCCTGTTGGTGTCCTTAAGGCTAACACTATAGGTTGCATGTGTGGCTTTATACTATATTGGCTTATTGACAAAATGTGTTTTTAAATATATATTGTTGTATATGTATCTCTTCTCTTTTAATGAATACATTTTGTTAAAATTACCTTTTGTATGGTGCCTAAAAAGTCCAAGTCCCCCCCCCTTCCTTTTTTACTATTAGTTATAGGACGTGGCACTGGAGTACCTATTAAGTATCTACAGCACCACACTGTTAGGATACTATTCCTTAATCTCACCTCCAAAAGAAAGCTTTATTTGCGGGAAAAAAGGACATAGATTTTATTTGGGTACAGCGTTGAGTGTGGGCGAGGACAAAGGGGGCCCATGATCTCTTATTGCCCCGGAGCCCCATGAGTTGTCAGTCCGTGCCTGGTATGGGCTGCTCAATCTAAAATGCCTGGGCTTATTATTTGTCCCAGTCCGGGCCTGACTGTAACCATGTAAAATTTTCTTCAAACAAATAGAGCTTTCTTTTTGTGCTTTTAATCACTGCTGAGTTTTTTATTTTTTACAACAAAAAAATTATTTATTTCTGTCAGTGAATTTGTAAATAAGTAATTTCTCTTTCACTGATGAGGCTGCACTGATGTCCACTGATGAGGCGACACTTAGGGGCAATGATGAGGTGGCACAGACAGGCATTGATGGGTGGCAATGATGGGCAGCAATGATAGCCAGCACTGACTGGAATCACTAATGGGCACTGGTGGTACTTTATCGTAATCAGGGCTCTGATGATCAGTGTCCTGATTATATGTCTCTAAGTCCCTGCGAGGAGAGTTCGCTAATCAGCTCTCCTCTGCTCACACTCCAATTACCGGCATTTCCATTTTTACATGTGACCTGCTGTGATTGGACACAGCCAATCACATAGGTAAAGAGCTGCGGCTCTTTACAGAGGCAACAAGGTGTGGTAGTGGGGAGGAAGGGTGCGAGAGCCGTCATTCTGGGCGCAGTCATATGATGTCCTCCTAGAATGTCCTCATTTGACGGTGGGTGGGCGGAAAGTGGGTAAAGTAGTACTGAAAGCTGAGACTTTTTTCATGGATATAATAATTTTATATATAATGCACAATACTGGTAAACTTTTACTTTATGTAATAGTAATGCCTTCTATCACCTCTAGTCTATCAGCCTCCACCTTCTCTGGGTTCAGATGCTGATCTCCCCTACACAGAGCCCTTAAAGTCATTTTAAAAGTTGGGTTTCTTTTTTTTAACTTGTCATACTTACCTGCTCTGTGTAATGGTTTTGCACAAAGCAGCCCTGATTCTCCTCTTCTGGACCCCCCCCCCCGGCACTTCTGGCTCCTCCTGCCTTCAGAGTGCCCCTATTGGAAGGTACAAAATATAGTAGAGTTCCCCTATAGGAAGCCACACATTATAGTATAGAGTTCCCCTATAGGAGCCAAAAAGTATAGTATACAGTTCCCCTATAGGAAGCCACAAAGTATAGTATAGAGTTGTCCTACAGGAAGGTACAGAGTATAGTATAGAATTCCCGTATAGGAAGCCACAAAGTATAGTATAGAGTTCCCCTATAGGAAGCCACAAAGTATAGTATAGAGTTCCCCTATAGGAAGGTACAAAGTATAGTATATAAAACAACATAGATTGCCTCTTCATCACGGAAAGCTGGCTAACACCGGATTGCAACACCATCCTAACAGAATTGGTGCTGGAAAACGACAGGATCCTAACTGAGCATAGAATTAAAAAAAAGGAGGAGGCCTAGCAGTGATCTTCAAATCTCCCCTGGCGCTCGTCAAACCAACGGTACAGAACTCAGTGACTTTTATGGAGACACTTACTCTACATCTTCAAAAAACACCGCAAGAGACCATCCACATGCTACTATGCTACAGACCACCAGGACCAAAGACAAATCTACCGATACCCCTCACTGAATTCATTTCGTTACACACCTTGAAAACCAACAAGATTCTAGTACTTGGGGATTTCAACCTTTGGGCAAACTCAACAGAAGGCCCCATCGCCTGCATTAACCAACTGGAATAACTAGGACTTCAACAACTAATAAACGGTCCCACGCATGGGTCAGGTCACATTCTGGACCTCATCTTCAAACAAAATATGGACATCGACATACTAGACAACATATCGCTACCATGGACAGACCATCACGCTATCAAATTTTAAATTGCCACCAACACCACCCTCCAAAAACCAAACCAGTCAGCAACAACACTTTGGACCAGATCGCATAAGAAACTACACTCGAAAATCTTCAAAACCACATTATCTAACAAAATAGCAACGCTAAATCTAAACCACTCAACAGAACAAACACTCAGCTCCTTAAACAAGGCATATCTACAAACAGCAGACGCAGTCGCCCTGAAACGTAGAGCACCCATCCGCAGGAAAAATTCTGGATGGTTTAATGGCACTCTTACTCTACTGAAACAGGAATACAGAAGAGCTGAAAGAGCCTGGAGAAGAAATTCTACAAAGGAAAGTCACACAGAATACAAAATACTGACCAAGAAATATCATAAAGCAATTTTCAAAGCAAAAAAAGAACATTTCTCTAACACCCTCTCAAAAGCCTTAAACCGGCCACGTGAACTTTTCAAACTAGTCGCCCAGACTATGAAACCCACCTGCCTTGAGCCCCCAGCAAACGAAACTCAAGAATACTGCAACAAGTTATCGGATTTTTTTATCGACAACATTCAGAAAATAATTCAACAACAAAAAAAAAAACAACAACCAACCTTATTCAACCGAAGCCAGGTAAGGAATTTTTCTTGCACATCACACAATCACCCCATTTTTCGCTTACCCCGATCACCACTGATTACAGCAAAATCATCATCAAGAGCCTCCGAGACAGTACATCACCAAATTACATTATTCACACAAAACTCTTGAAAGAATGTTCTGACATCTTGGCCCCTTCTATTACACACCTAGTAAATCAGTCGTTCAAAGAAGGGTTTGTTCCAATTGCCCTCAAGCAAGGCAACATCAAACTCCTAAAGAAGCCCAACCTCGGCCCCAAAGATCCTAACAATGGCAGACCGGTAACAAGCCTGAACACCATCTCCAAGATTATGGAAATAGCAGTAGTACAACAGCTACAACTCCACCTGGACACACACAAACTCTTGGACCCACTGCAATCAGACTTCCGCCCAGGCCATGGCACAGAAACGGCACTTCTGAAAATATGGGACGACGCCCTGGAAGCAGCTGATGACGGAGAATCATGTCTTTTGGTACTGCTGGACCTCAGCGCAGCGTTCGACACAGTAGACCACAATACTCTTCTCATCCGCCTCAAGGAAGTGGCAGGAGTTACAGATTTAGATCTTCCATGGTTCGCTTCCTTCTAATATGGCGTACACACGGTCGGAATTTCCGATGGAAACAGTCCGATGGGAGCTTTCCGACCGTGTGTATGCCCAATGGCCTTTTTCTGTCGGAATTTTCGACGTACTTTGAATTGAGAACCTGTTCTCAATTTTTCAGACGGAAAACCTTTCTATCAGATTTTCTGATCGTGTGTATGCAATTCCGACACGCAAAATTCCGACGCATGCTCGTAAACAATTTGACGCATGCTCGGAAGCATTAAACTTCCCTTTTATAGTGCTGACGAACGTGTTTTATGCCGCTGTGTTATTGACCGTCGGAATTTGGTGTGATCGTGTGTAGGCAACACAGCTTGAGTGGAATTCCGTCAGAAAAACCGTCAGAGTTTTTCCGACGAGAATTCCGATCGTGTGTACGCGGCATTAGGAAACCGGTCAGACAGTGAAACTAGGAGTCTTCACTTTTGAAACCCGGGCAATTTCTTATGGAATCCCTCAAGGATCACCCTTGTCACCAGTACTCTTCAACATTTACATCCGGCCACTCTTCAAAATCATCAGCAAATCGGATCTATGCTTCCACTCTTATGCTGATGACACTCAACTGTACTTCCGTATCACCGGACAAAAAGACCAAATACCAGGAACTAGAAACATGTCTCACATTGATAGATGACTGGATGACCACTAGCTCCCTCAAACTCAATGGATCGAAAACAGAACTCTTCTCTTCATCTGCCTCACCCACAAATGTACACAAGGAAACGCTCCTCAATACCCATGTAAGAAAATTAAAAAAATACATACCTAATCGCAGCCTTCGATCAACAAACCAAAACCGCCTTCTCATCCCCAAAGCCCGCTACAAATCTAAGGGAGAACGAAGATTCGCAGTCCAAGGAGCTCGGCTTTGGAACGCCCACCAACATCGGCTTGAAAGAAAACCATCGGGCCTTCAGAAAAAAACCCAAGACCCACCTCTTCTAATAAACAGACCAAGTGACTTGAGGCGATTCAGTTCACATTTGCAGCGCTATACAAATCATTAATTCAATTCCCCTATAGAAAGCTACAAAGTATAGTATAGAGCTCCCCTATACAAAGCTACAAAGTATAGTATAGAGTTCCCCTATAGGAAGCTACAAATTATAGTATAGAGTTGTCCTCTAGGAAGCCACAAAGTATAGTATAGAGTTCCCCTATAGGAAGGTAAAGGTCTGCCTTTAGAATCACTTGCTTCCTTCTCTTGCCCAGGACTACATGTCCCATGAGCATTGCTCCTCACACATTTAAGTTCTCAGGCATTAACTGACATGTAGGGATGGGCCCGGTGTTGAACATCGGCCGTTCGTCCGCTCGTCGAGTCCAGAACTATGTGGGCCGTTCACATCAAATTCGTGTGATGCGAATGGTCCACAATGCACTGCTCCAGTCGCAGTGTGTTCTTCTCAGTGCTGTCCTCTACCAATCCAGCCATCTGCAGGAGTCAGTGTGTGTGTGCTGTGTGACTATAGCACAGCACACTAAACCACCTTACCCTGTATCTGCCCTTCTGCCCACACAGTGCACAGACAGCAAAACCAATGTTACAGGGGTGATAACCCTTCCCTATGTTCTCCAAAAAGCTTAAAAATAGATTTTTTTTGAATGGAGCTACACTTAAAAATGTACCTGTTCAAAATTACAAACAGATTCTACTAAGAACAAACCTACAGTCCCTGTCTTGTTTGCACCGCCTGTATACTGCTGTTAAGAGTATATAGGGTTGTAGGTATTGGGTTTTATTTTAGGTACGGGGTTCCCCTTAATATCCATACAAGACCCAAAGGGCTGGGGTGGGGGTGATGGGGTAGCCATGCCATTTTTCTCAAATATTTTTATCCATATTACCAGGACAAGACATGACATTAAAGCCACAAGCAGTTTTAAATGGCTTATTTTTTTCCTTTATAAATGTCATTTTGTGCAGGGACAGTTCTAAACACGGGAACACACATGCCACTTCACAGGCTTACTTTAGACACCCCCCAGGTACCATATTTAAAGGAATATTTCACTTTTTTTTACACATGTCCCCTGGGGCAGGACCCGGGTCCCCAAACCTGTTTTATGACAATAACATGCATATTGGACGTTATAATTAGCACTTTAGATTTAGAACGTTTGCGTCTATTGTAACTAATAGGGTTCTAACGTTCGCGCAAACTTTCGGTCCGTTCGCAGGTTCTGGTGCGACCCAAACCCGGGGGTGTTCGGCTCATCCCTACTGACATGTATGGATGTTGTACTGAGCTGTATTTTCTAATATTTAAAGAAATAATACATTCTGTATGCAGGCCAATTAATTGACTGACCAACTAATTGATTATGAAAATAGTTGACAACTATTTTCATAATCGATTATAATCAAATCGTTTTTTCGACCCTTACATCTCTGAATCTCCTACCAGTTCATTTTTTTTATTCACGGACCTTAGTCAGAGAGTGAGGAAACAATGAGAACTGTCTTTTATAGGAGTGACAGTGATGAGGGGATTATAGGATGACTGTCCCCACCCCCTCTATCACTCATTGCCATCTTCCCAACACAAGAAGTCCTGCACTTCCTTATTTAGTCCATGATTTAGTCATGAATAACAGCGGGGCTGAGCCCCACCAGAGGTCAGAGAGTGAGGATGGGGGGAGAATAACCAAGATGAAGACTGGACTGATCCCGAAGACTACCATCATTGGGTTATTGACTCCTCCCTCATTATCACTTTCTGTTTAAGGTTCCAAAATTTTGAGGATGTTATCACATTATTATCAACATGTAAAAGTCTGTGCTCCAATCAAATCATCAGATATAAAACGGGTGTAACAAAAGAGAATACATATTATGTTTATATATAGCAGTGGTAGAGGGGAGAGAGCAGAAGTCATGACTATGTAATGTACAACATATTGTATAAGATATAACAGATAGGACTATATAGTATCAGATTTATGTAATGTACAACATAGAATATATAGTGCAGAGGTCAGGTATAGGTAATGTGCAATATAAATTATACAGTGTAAGGGTCAGGACTCATAATATTGGTATTCAGTAATCAGTGGAAGTTTAAATGTTTACATTTTACACCGCTGCCTCCCATCTCCTGAGACTGCATTCAGTGACTTGAGTCTGAGACTATACAGACATATCCCCACACCCAGCACAGCCAGCAGACAACAGAACAAGTAATCCTGGGAGATCTTGCCATACCCCGGTATGGGGCAGAAGACCCAAAGCACATAACCCAGGTGCCTAGGTCTAGTGCCATCTATGGTGAAAATTAACATTTTGCTATCAGCTGAACCCCAGAATCTCCATAAATCCAGTCTAGAGACATAAATTGTGTCTGCAGCACAGAGAAGGAAGATTATCCTAGAGAAATACAGTAATACAGGATGGGGAACCAGGGTATTACAGGCTGATATCACCCAGTCCCCGCTCCTCTACTCTGGACCAATCGGTGAGCAGTATGGGTGGAGGAATGTATTTAGTGTTAATGACCCACCTGTACTGATCTCTGTAAATGTCCCTGCTATTCCATCCTCCTCCATAGACTGCTGATCATCCCTCACATACCTCTCTTCATCTTCTGCTTTAACCTCAAATTTTATATCGATTGGATCTACACTCTAAACCAAGAAAATGAAAAAGAATATCATCTGTAAGATATAAGCTTTATTACTGTGACATCACATATAAAATCCACACATTGTCTCTATAAGTGTGCTTGATAACCTCCATCCAACCAACCTTGTAACAGTGAGGGATGGTGTGATCTTCCTGTGTGGAATCCCGGGAATACAGAGGACGGGGACATCTCTCTGGTGGGTTCCTGGTATTTGGTGGCTCCATCCTATCCTTGTGTCCTTCTGAAAACTCCTCCATCACTCCATACTCCTCATCCTCCTCTTTATACTCTTCTTTAACAACAATATTATAATCCCCAAGGTTTTCACTCTAAATATATAATAAAACATTTATTGTAACAAACATACTGTGTATAAATCGGAACTACCAATAACTGTCAATCATCTACCTGATGATGGTGAGGGATGGTGTGATCTTCCTGTGTGGAATCCCGGGAATACAGAGGATGGGAACATCTCTCTGGTGGGTTTCTGTAGCTGGATGACTCCACCATGGTGTCCTGGTACAGATCTTTGTGCTCTTTTGGAGACTCTGACTCCTCCATCACCCCATCCTCATCATCCTCCTCTTTTATCTCTTCTTTAATTTCAACTTTAGAATCTCTCAGGTTTCCACTCTGAATATATAAAAAAAATGACATCAGTGGTAACAATGCAGATAATGTACAGATCCTAATGATACTATCAGTGATTGTTCCTCATCTACCTGATGATGGTGGGGGATTGTGTGATCTTCCTGTGTGGAATCCCGGGAATACAGAGGACGGGGACATCTCTCTGGTGGGTTCCCATTACTGGATCCATCTGTAGGAAACACACACACTGACTGAATACATTGTTTCTATGTGTTTATCAGATGATGGGGGATCTAGGTGGAGCCTCCGTACTGCTCTCTCCTTTACAATAAAGTCTCCTCTTACCCGGTGATGTGAGGGGCGGCTGATTGTCCATCATGACGTCCTTGTAGAGATCCTTGTGTCCTTCTAAATACTCTCACTCCTCCATGGAGAAATAGACAGTGACATCCTGACACCTTATAGGAACCTGGCACACACAATGATACAGTCACCATCCAGACACATCCCTTGTCTGTTACTGGATAATGTCCCAGAATTCCCAGCACCTCTCACCTCTCCTCCATCATCTCTCTGGTGACTTCTAGAATCTTCTTTGTATTTCTCTATTCTATCAGGGAGGGAGGTGGAGGCAATGTGATGGTCATATGATCTCCAGACTTCACAGGAGGAAAACTCTAGATCTGAACACAAGTAGTAAAATCAAATGATATTCCCAGAATCCTCCTCACCTCACCATTCAGTTCTCCATTTTATTAAAGCCCCACTTCAGACTGAGGTATAATTTACCCACACAGGACCTCCGCTACGTAGGTTAAAAGCTTGTAGCAGGCATTCGGATGTCATTACATACAATGCAGGGCCAACAGTCCTACTTTGCTAGTGAGGATACCAAGGGTCCGCCCACATCCTAAGAGCATCAGAAAAAAAGCCAGATATAGGGGGACATTGGGAGGAGGAGCTGCGAGGTCAGTGTGATGTCATAGGACATATAGACTCTGGATGGAGGGACATTGGGAGGAGGAGCTGTGAGGTCCGTGTGATGTCATAGGACATATAGACTCTGGATGGAGGGACATTTGGATGGGGAGATTTGAGGGGTCCTATATGAGGCTCCTGTGCAAACCAAATCTTTGTTCCTGGGTGTGTCCTTCCTCTCCTAAACTGAAGAGTGAACTTTGACCTTTACCATACAGAAATCTGTCAGGAATCTGTGAAAGTAAGCTCTCATGTGATCAGGTGATGTGCGGAGGAACGGAGTGTAAATAGCAGACAATTTTCTCCAGAGCTCCTAATGGTGGGGATGGATTTTGCTGAGTGCTGGTGCCAAGTTTCCACCCCCCAGGATCACTGCAGGTGTGGAGAAAAGCTGTGTAAGAGGATATGGAGGAGAGATGAGGAGGAGATCCAGGAATCAGGATAAAGGTCAGGACAAGCAACAGACGAGCGCATCCAAGAGATGAAGCCGGGGTCACTACACAGAAAATCAATCCAAGGAAACAACAGGCAGAATAGCAAGAAGGAGCTCAGAGACAAATGAGAATATTGCTCAGCCAATGGGAGATTATCTCAGCATGACTTACATAATGAAGGAGATGAGGGGGAGGGGAGGAAGTCACTTATGGTGACCATAGATACATGGAAATTCAGCTGGTTCAGCAGGGATCGGTCACATTTCCATCCATGTGTGGTCACTGCCGGATAAAAGTCACTCGATCAGCGGCTGCAGCCAATAGCTTCATCACTGATCTGTGTATTCTGAGAGCGGAGGAGCGCCCCCCATTGTCAGAATACAATAGTGCAGCGGGGAGGATTCCCCCATCCCCCTCCAATGTATGGATGGGAGAATCAGTTCATATTTTTTACTCAGCCCTAGGGTTTCCCCCTCATCCCTTTAAACCCGAACACATTTGAATTACACAGGTTCTGAGTTTAATTAGCACCTTAATCAGCCACAGAACCCGTGTAATTCATATGTGTTCGGGTTTAAAGGGATGAGGTGACAACCTGACTCATCCCACTAGCTGAATGATAAAACTGAACCATGTATGGCCAGCTTTAGAAGGAAGATATATTAATCATCAACTGATCTCCCTGAAGTAAGGTGACCAGATTGTTTTAATGAAATCCGGGGACATATTTTTTTTTACTAGTAATGGTGGCAATTAGCGACCCTCTGCCCTTCGTCGCCGCCGCCCCGCTCACAGCCTGTCAAGTCTTACCCTCTGGGCCCCAGCTACTACTGGGTGGAGAGCGGAGGAAGATCACCTCGCCAGGGAAGGCAAGGAGATGGGCAGGTGGCTGGCCGGGACTTGAGCCAAGGCAGAAGAACATGCGAGCAGGAGCGGAACGGGCATGCACCCGAAACTCAAGAAATATTCTCTCCGCTCCGACCAGCACATGATCATCAGAAAGGAGCGCAGAATAACTACCATAATTCTAGTAGTACTAAAGCTAGTAGGAGCGGCAGAGCGGGGCGGGGGGGGGGGGGTGTAATTCAGATTTGCACCAAAATTGCCCCAGCCCCTGTCCAAATCCAATCCGGGAACAAAACCGGGGACAGACTTGGTTCGGGGACTGTGTCCTCAATCCGGGGACTGTCCCCGGATACCGGGGATGTCTGGTCACCCTACCCTGAAGGGGTTATTCTACATTTCCACACTATATATGTGTGCATCATCATTTGCTGGAGATAAAATACGTCACAGTGACTATGGAGGAAGAGGACGGACATGACGGGGGATTACTGGGTGTGAATAGAAAATAAGATCTTATTACCTCCTCTGCTGCCACTTCCAGCAACGTCTCCTCTCTACTTCCTCCCGACTCACCTCTCACCCGGAACTTCCTGTATTCCATAGAGACTTCCTGTCTGGGTAGAAGTGAGATCACCACCTTGTGGAGCTCAGAGGAACTGCAGTCCTAAGAAATGTCTAGTAGTGTGAACATGGCATTGTGCTATGTGTGTATGTACTGTATATAATTCCCCTTTCTCTTCTCCCTGAGTAGGAGGAGGAGTCTAGAAGGGAGACTGACAGAAAGTGCAGCAGACTTGCAGGAGTGAGCGAGGAGGATCCAGTTCCTTTGCCATCGGAGGTGAGGATAGTGTGAAGGATGTTGGTGACTCTGGTAGATGAAAAGCTGGGAGTCATATTGCTCTGGTGAAATTAAAAGCACAGTGCAAGCAGTCCATATATATAAGATTTCATGTGTTAAATAACATCAGTGTTGATAGAGAACTAGTTTATATAAAACAGTGTGTGAGACCATCCCCCGCTGTGCTCATCCTTCTTCACTGGGACCATCATCATGTGCACACCACCACCAGACACATTGCGTGTGTGAGACCATCCCCCGCTGCAGGGCCGTCTTTTTGCATGGGTATGCTGGGCAGCTGCCCGGGGGCCCCACCTGTCCAGCGACTCCAGCCAAGGCCGGACTGGCCTACCGGGATACCAGGAAATTTTCAAGTAGGCCATCTGCCTTGGGGCTCTTTCCATCTCTCCTCCTCCTCCTGTGTATTACGGAGCTGGCTGGGTCTGTGTTCGCCGGCCGCGCTGTAACAAGGTCCCGCCCTCCTAGACCGGCTTGTGTAATTGTAAATTGAATCAGTGTTCCGCCTATCACATGAGCCGGTCTAGGGGGCGGGACCTTGTTACAGCACGGCCGCCGAACACAGACCCACCCAGCTCCATGATACACAGGAGGAGATGCCCGCTGTGGGTGTGTTACCAGGCAATGGTGAGTCTGTATTAATTGACACAGTGATGCTGCATTCATGGGCACAGTGAGACTGCAATGGTGGGTACAGTGAGGCTGCAATGGTGGGCACAGTGAGGCTGCAATGGTGGGCACAGTGAGGCTGCAATGGTGGGCACAGTGAGGCTGCACTCGTGGGCACAGTGAGGCTGCACTCATGGGCACAGTGAGGCTGCACTCATGGGCACAGTGAGGCTGCAATGGTGGGCACAGTGAGGCTGCTATGGTGGGCAGTGAGGCTGCAATGGGCACAGTGAGGCTGCAATGGTGGGCACAGTGAGGCTGCATGCATGGTGGGCACAGTGAGGCTGCAATGGTGGGCACAGTGAGCTGCAATGGGGGGCCGGGAACAGGGGTTGAGGTGCAGGTTCACAGTGCACAGTGGGGCGGCAATGGTTGTGGCCCACTGGTTGGATTTGGCTGCATAGTAGGGTCACATGTTGTGGGCTGCATGTCACGTGGGTGCCAGTTGAGTTGTTGCGTGTAGTGTATGTATGGGGATTGGGGTATGTGTAGGGGTGTTGTGGTGTTGGGGGCATGTTGTTGTGTGGGTGGTTGTTGAAAAAAGGGGGCACGAAAAAAAAATTGCTTTGATCAGATTTTGATGTGGGTTGGGGGATGTGTTGGTTTTTTAGTTAAATGTTTTTGGGCACTGTGAGTTTGTGGGCACAGTTAGTCTTGGTGGGCAGGGCTTGTAGTGTGGTGGGGGGGCAAATTGGGCATTTGCTTAGGGTGGGTGAGGGCATTGGGGGCGGGGTGTTGGTGGCTGGGGGGTTGGGGGGTGGGTGGGGGTGGGGGCTGGGGGCAGGTTGGGGGGCGGGGTGGTTGGGGTGGGTGGTGGTTGTGGTGGGCTTTGGTTGGGCATTTGGGTTAGGCGTTTTTAGGTGCACAGTGAGGCTGCAATGGTGGGCACAGTGAGACTGCAATGGTGGGCACAGTGAGACTGCAATGGTAGGCACAGTGAGGCTGCATTCATGGGTACAGTGAGGCTGCAATGGTGGGCACAGTGATGCTGCAATGGTGGGCACAGTGATACTGCAATGGTGGGCACAGTGAGGCTGCATTCACGGGCCCAGTGATGCTGCAATGGTGGGCCCAGTGTGGCTGCAATGGTGGGCACAGTGAGGCTGCATTCACAGGCACAGTGGGGCTGCAATGGTGGGCCCAGTGAGGCTGCAATTGTGGGCACAGTGAGGCTGCATTCACGGGCCCAGTGATGCTGCAATGGTGGGCCCAGTGTGGCTGCAATGGTGGGCCCAGTGTGGCTGCAATGGTGGGCCCAGTGTGGCTGCAATGGTGGGCCCAGTGTGGCTGCAATGGTGGGCCCAGTGTGGCTGCAATGGTGGGCCCAGTGTGGCTGCAATGGTGGGCCCAGTGTGGCTGCAATGGTGGGCCCAGTGAGGCTGCAATGGTGGGCACAGTGAGGCTGCATTCACAGGCACAGTGAGGCTGCAATGGTTGTCACAGTGAGGTTGCATTCATGGACACAGTGAGACTGCATTCATGGGCACAGTAAAGCTTCATTTGATGGGCAATCGTGCGTGATTGTGTAGACAGAGCCCAGTGCATTGTATTGCCCGGGGGCCTATAATGCTCTTAAGATGGCACTGCCCCGCTGTGCTCATCCGTTCTCACTGGAACCAGTATCATCTGCCCACCACCACCAGCCAGATTGCCAGCTCACCTCACAGATGAGTATAAAAAAATCAAATAATGATCACTCTTTTTCTCCTTCACGATCGCTCTCATCCATGCCAAAACAGCCGGTCCTCCTGCGCTCTCCCCACTGGGTGCTTGTGCTGATAACTTCACATAGATTTCATTCAGGAAACTCTCTCCTTCTCTGTCCGCCTACAGCTCAGCTCCGCTTCTCTCAAATCCCTTATTGACATGTAATCACAAACATAGACTCCATAGTGATCTCTGCTTGTTACTTTATGAAAACAGCCCCAAAACAGGCACATTTACAAGATCAAAGATTTAAAGCAGCATATGTCTTAACTGTGTTCCCTCAGCGTGTTCTAACTGTAGGGGGATGGGCTACAAGTGACATGACAGAGATCACTTTTCCCGATCACTGGATGCAATAGATCTCTGACATGTCACTAGGCAGAACGGGGAATGCCTTCTTTACATTCTGCCTGTGTACAAGGCAATCGCGGGTCGCCGGCAGAGATTGAATCCACCCGACCCGCGGGCACGCTCCCACAATGTGCAGGAACGGCGATTTGCTCAGGAGAGACAACCTGCCACCGTATAATTGTGGCGGTCGGTCGGAAACTAGTTAAATACATACTGACCTTCATATTACCTCCTGATATCCTCATCCTATTATTGTGCAACCAATACAGATAATTCTCTGTTATCTGTCTACAGGGAAACCTTCATAGATGACGGCACCAATGAGGATGGAGGAGGGCCAGAGTCACATGACTGAGAAGATACTAAACCTTACCCTGGAGATCATCTACCTGCTGACTGAAGAGGTGAGGAGGATTCTGGGA
This sequence comes from Lithobates sylvaticus, assembly GCA_028564925.1. Taxonomy (NCBI): domain Eukaryota; kingdom Metazoa; phylum Chordata; class Amphibia; order Anura; family Ranidae; genus Lithobates; species Lithobates sylvaticus. The sequence goes on along the minus strand of CM053028.1, from coordinate 559,594,003 downwards.
GGTCACATGACATCACTCTTATCTCTATTAATAAAACACAGACCTGACCGGAGAGGTGAGGAGGATTCTGGGATTCTAACATGATATTCTTATTGGTTCCTCAATACAGAGATTTCCTCTTGTGAAGTCAGGTGATCATATGACCATCACAGTGCCTCCATGTGACTCCCTAATACCTGAGAGACACAACATGGGGAAAATTCTAGAAGTCACCAAGAAGATGATGGAGCTGCTGACAGGAGAGGTGAGGAGGATTCTGGGAATTCTGGGACATTATCCAGTAACAGACAAGGGATGTGTCTGGATGGTGACTGTATCATTGTGTGTGTCAGGTTCCTATAAGGTGTCAGGATGTCACTGTCTATTTCTCCATGGAGGAGTGGGAGTATTTAGAAGGACACAAGGATCTCTACAAGGACATCATGATGGACAATCAGCCGCCCCTCACATCACCGGGTAAGAGGAGACTTTATTGTAAAGTAGAGAGCAGTACGGAGGCTCCACCTAGATCCCCCATCATCTGATAAACACATAGAAACAATGTATTCAGTCAGTGTGTGTGTTTCAAAAAAAAAAAAACAAAAAAAAAAAATACAGATGGATCCAGTTGGGAACCCACCAGAGAGATGTCCCCGTCCTCTGTATTCCCGGGATTCCACACAGGAAGGTCACACCATCCCCCACCATCATCAGGTAGATGATTGACAATTATTGGTAGTTCTGATTTATACACAGCATGATTGTTACAATGAATGTTTTATTATATATTCAGAGTGGAAACCTCGGGGATGATAATATTGATGTTAAAGAAGAATATAAAGAGGAGGATGAGGAGTATGGAGTGATGGAGGAGTTTTCAGAAGGACACAAGGATATGATGGAGCCACCAAATACCAGGAACCCACCAGAGAGATGTCCCCGTCCTCTGTATTCCCGGGATTCCTCACTGGAAGATCACACCATTCTCCACTGTTACAAGGTTGGTGGGATGGAGGTTATAAAACACACTTATAGAGACAATGTGTGGATTTTGTATGTGATGTCACAATAATAAATCTTATATCTCACAGATGATATTCTCTCTCATTTTCTTGATTTAGAGTGGAGATCCAATCGATATAGAATTTGAGGTTAAAGCAGAAGAAGAAGAGAGGTATGTGAGGGATGATCAGCAGTCTATGGAGGAGGATGGAATAACGGGGACATTTATAGAGGAGGACACTCCTACAGAGATCAGTACAGGTGGGTCATTAACACTAAATACATTCCTCCACCTATACTGCTCACTGATTGGTCCAGAGCAGGGCGGGGACTGGGTGATATCAGCCTGTAATCCCCTGGTCACTTTCCTGAGCTGTGTTCCCCGTCCTGTATTTCTCTCGGATAATCTTCCTTCTCTGTGCTGCAGACACAATTTATGTATCTAGACTGGATTTATGGAGATTCTGGGGTTCAGCTGGCAGCAAAATGTTCATTTTCACCATAGATGTTACTAGACCTTTGCTGGGGGAGCACATTGCAGGGGCTTCTTTCTCTAAGTGATTCTACAAGTGATTTGCACTTCAATCTCTGCACTTCAGTGATTGCACGAAGCAAACAAATATAACAAACTGCACTGCAAAGCACCAAACAGACTTCAGATGACCCGTCTCTCTATTCATGTCTCCTTCCACTCTGTAACATGCGCTCTCTACCACTCCTTCTGACACTTGTGTCCTCTCTCCTCAAACTCTCTTACCTTCACCCCTCTTCTCCACCCCCCTGCTTATACATATCACCCCCTTCTGTCCTCTCCCTATTACTGCTCCTGCCAACTCTTGCTCATTCTACATCCATATACTGATAAAACCTCCAGTACTCTGAGACACGCCCCTTCATACAAATCACATTCCCACATTACCTCCCCCGCCCTCCTGCTTCTCCTAACCTCTGGTGACACATCCCCAAACCCTGGGCCTCCATCATCTGTCTTTGCCCAACGCTCCCATCCCCCTACACCCTCTGGCAGCAACCTTCAGAAATTAGTCTCTATTTCTCTTCTTTCCAAAACCAGCCCCCTCTTCTCCTGTGCCCTTTGGAACGCCCGCTCTGTCTGTAACAAACTCACCGCCCTCCACGACCTCTGTATCACAAATTCCTTTAACCTTCTTGCCATTACTGAAACCTGGCTTCATGAATCAGATACTGCTTCTCCTGCTTCCCTCTCCCATGGTGGCCTTCTCTGGACTCACTCCCCCAGACCAAGTGGACGGAAGGGAGGTGGAGTGGGAATCCTTCTAGCCCCATGTAGAACCTATCAGGTACTTCACCCACCTCCCTCTCTGACACTCTCCTCTTTTGAGGCACATTGCATTTGTCTATTCTCCATTTCTCTAAGAATTGCTGTCATCTACCGGCCCCCTGGACCATTATCAGCCTTCCTTGATGACTTCTCTGCCTGGCTACCCTAATTTCTCTCTTCTGAAATCCCCACAATTATTCTCGGTGACTTCAACATCCCTGTAAACACTATCACTACTATTACTTCTAAACTTCTCAGTCTAACCTCATCTATTGACCTGAAGCAATGGATAGAGGCTCCTACTCACTCCAACGGCAACACTCTCGACCTTGTCCTCTCCTATCTGTGCACTCTGTGTAACCTTTCCAACAATCCTCTCCCACTCTCTGATCACCACCTTATTAGTTTTGCTCTCTCCCAATCTTCCACCTCCTCTCCCTCCAACCGCCTAACAGTTACCTGTAGAAACCTTCGCCACCTCAACCCTTCTCTTTACTCTGCTACTGATCACCTCTATGACAAAATCTCACCCCTGTCCTGCCCCAAACTAGCCACTTTCATCTACAACAGCTCACTGTCTTCCTCCCTAGACAAGCTTGCCCCCCTCACTACACGCAGAATTAGGCCCCGACTGCTACAACCCTGGCAAACAGATGACACCAGAAGTCTCAGAAAATGTAGCTGCACTCTTGAGCGTCTGTGGCATAAGAACTAAGTTCCAGGAAGACTTCACACAATATAAATCTGCCCTCCTAAAATACTATTCCTGCCTCCACACTGCCAAACAGACCTACTTTATCACACTCATTAACACCTTCTCATCCAGTCCACGTCAACTCTTCTCTACCTTCAACACTCTACTCTGTCCTCCACTGCCTCCACCCTCTAATGCCGCGTACACATGATCGGACAATCCGCCCGTGTGTGGGCTCCAGCGGACTTTTTCTTCCCAAAAGTCTGGCGGACTTAGAAAGAAGACTCGGCAGTCCGGCGGACAATCCGGCTGTCTGTGTGCTAGTTCACCTGACTTTTGAAATGAAGGGACTTGCCCACACACGGAGTAAAGTCCGTTCATTTTGGACGTGACTCCAGGTAGACGGGACTAGCGAAGGAAGCCAATGTCGCCACCTCGATCGGCGAGATTGACACCTTGCTAGCCCCGTCACCTGGTATGGATTTAAAGGGGAATCACTACGCCGAAAAAGTGGGGTGGGGGTCCCCCCAACAGAGTCCATATTTTTTTAAATATTTTTAGTTTTTTAAAGTACTTTATTAGACAGCTCCGGGGGTCTTCTTCCGACTTTGGGGTCTTGTCCCGCTCTTTGTTTGTTGTGCCGGACCTCCGCTATCTTCTTGCAGCTCTTTTACTAGTGTTGGCCCGCTCTTCTGGTTCGTCGCTGTTGTCGCCGCCACCGCCTTTTGCTTCTTCTTCTTCCTTCTTCTCCCAATGTTGACACGACGCTGTCTCCGCTTGTAATGGCCGGGACGCGTTGCGCAGCCACATATATAGGGACAAGGGGTGGGGTCACCAGCTGATGTCACATGGTGACCCCGTCCCTTATGATGTCACAGTCCTGGGGGATGACATCATAAGGGGCGGGGTCACCATGTGACATCAGCTGGTGACCCCGCCCCTTGTCCCTATATAAGTGGCTGCGCAACACGTCCCGGCCATTACAAGCGGAGAGAGCGTCGTGTCAATGACGCTCTCTAGAGAGTGTAGAATCGAGTCAGAAGGAAGAAGAAAGAAGAAGGAAGAAGAAGCAGAAGGCGGCCGCGACGAACCAGGAGACAGGGCCAACGCTAGTAAAAGAGCTGCAAAGAAGATAGCGGAGGCCCGGCAGAAGAGACGAAGAGCGGGACAAGACCCCCAAAGTCAGAAGAAGACCCCCGAAGTCGGAAGAAGACCCCTGGAGCTGTATAATAAAGTACTTATTAAAGGGGGCTCCCCGATTCCGATAAGCCCCCCCGCCCGCAGACCCCGACAACCAACAGGCCAGGGTTGTCGGGAAGAGGCCCTTGTCCTCATCAACATGGGGACAAGGTGCTTTGGGGTGGGGCGGCTGCAGGGCCCCCCTTCCCCAAAGCACCCCCCCATATTGAGGGCACGCGGCCTGGTACGGCTCAGAAGGGGGGGCGCTCGCTCGTCCCCACCCCCTTTCAAGACCGGCCGGGCTGCATGCTCGGATAAGGGTCTGACATTGATTGTGGGGGGACCCCCACGCCGTTTTTTCGGCGTAGAGATTCCCCTTCAAATCCATACCAGGTGACAGGGCTAGCAAGGTGTCAATCTCGCCAATGGAGGCGGTGGCATTGACTTCCTTCGCTAGTCCCGTCTACCTGCAGTCACGTTCAAAATGAACAGACTTTACTCCGTGTGGGCAAGTCCGTTCATTTCAAAGTCCGGTGGACCTCCGCCAAAATTCCAGCGGATTGTCCACCGGACCTAGTCCGCCAGAAAAGTCTGGTCTTGTGTGGGCAAGTCCGCTCGTTCGGAAAGTCCGGCGGATTGTCTGCGGGACTAAGTACGCCTGATAGTCCGATCGTGTGTACGTGGCATAACTCACTCACTGCCCAGGAGATTGCCTATCACTTCAACAATAAGAGTGTTACTATTCATGAGGGGATCTCCAACGTGCAAAAACCTCCCATCGCACAACACCCCATGTCCACAGATACAATCATTACTTCTCTCATTCAACCCTGCTACTATTAATGAGGTTGCTAAACTTTTATCTAACACTCATCTAACCACCTGCCCCCTGGATCCTGCTCCATCGCAAATGCTACACTCACCCTCTGACTCGATTCTACACTCTCTAATTCACATTTTCAACCTCTCCCTCTCTTGTGGAATCATCCCAAACTCTCTAAAACATGCGCTAGTCACCCCCATACTTAAAAAGCCCTCACTGGACCCCACCAATCTTAACAACCTACGCCCCATCTCCTTACTCGCCTTCTCTTCCAAACTTCTTGAAAGACTAGTCTACAACCGACTGAGCGACTATCTGACCATGAACAAACTTCTTCAGTCTGGATTTCACCCTCAACACTCCACAGAAACTGCTCTCATTAAACTCTCAAATGACCTACTAATGGCTAAAACCAGCGGACACTATTCTGTACTACTTCTCCTGGATCTCTCTGTTGACACAGTGGACCACCCCCTCCTCCTCAATAAACTCCACTCCTTTGGTCTCCATGACTGTACTCTTCGCTGGTCCTCATCCCACCGATCCTTCAGTGTCACAACTCTACTTCCTCCTCTCCTCTTCCTTTCTCCGTTGGGGTCCCCCAAGGTTCTGTTCTTGGACCTCTCCTTTTCTCAATCTACACCTCCTTACTGGGTCAGTTGATTGCCTCCCATGGCTTTAAATATCCTCTCTATGCTGATGACACCCAAATCTATCTCTCCACCACCCAGCTCTCTCCATCTGTCTCCTCACACATCACCAACTTACTAGTAGACATATCAGCCTGGATGTCACATCACTTCCTCAAACTCAACCTATCCAAAACCGAGCTCATAATATTTCCTCCACATGTGCCTCGTCCCCTGACTTCTCTGTCAACATCAACGGCTCCACTATCATTGGATATATATAACTTGTCCCCCACGCCTAGATCCTAGGTGTGATCCTGGACTCTGTACTAACCTTTCGGCCCCACATACCATCGTTATCCAAAATTTGCCACCTCAACTTTTCGCAACATCTCCAAGATTATTATACATTATTATTATACATGATTTATATAGCGCCAACAGTTTACAATATAGAGGGGGACAGCACAATTACAGTACAGTTCAATACAGAAGGGACAAGAGGGCCCGGCTCGTAGAGCTTACATTCTAAAGGGAGGGGGGGTGGTGGTACAAAAGGTAATAGATGCGGGGAATGATTTGATGGGGGTGGCTCGGGGACAGTTGTTAGGTGGGTGTGGTATAGGCTTCCCTGAATAAGTGAGTTTTCAGGAATTTCTTAAAGGTGGACAGGTTAGGGGCTGATCAGACAGGGAGTTCCAGAGGATGGGAGAGGCTCTGGAGAAGTCCTGAAGGCGAGCATGAGAGGAGGTAACAAGGGAGCTAGAGAGCAGGAGGTCCTGGGAGGAGTGGAGGGGACCATTTGGGCGATATCTGCAGATGAGGTTGGTAATGTAGCTGGGGGCGATGTTGTGGATGGCCTTGTATGTTATAGTTTGCATTTTGAATTTTATACAGTGGGGTAGGGGAAGCCAGTGAAGGGATTGTCAGAGAGGAGCAGCAGTCATGGGTCGGTTAGTGAGGTGTATTAGTCTACCAGCAGCATTCATAATAGACTGAAGGGGGAGGAGCCTGTGTAAGGGTCGGCCATTAAGGAGAGAGTTGCAGTAGACAAGGCAGGAAATAATCAAGGAGTGAATGAGTTGTTTGTGGTGTCATTAGTCAGGAAGGGTGGAATTCTGGAGATGTTGCGGAGGTGAAGGCGGCGGGATTTAACCAGTGATTAGATGTGGGGGGCTGAAGGAGAGGTCAGAGTCAAGGATTACACCCAGGACCCTGGCATGTGTGGAGGGACCAATGGTTGTGTTGTTGTTATTAATGGTGAAGTCATGGGGGGGGGGGGGACCGGGAAGGAGGAAATAAAACAAACTCAGTTTTAGAAAGATTGAGTTTGAGGAAGTGGTGTGACATCCATACTGATATGTCAGTCAGTAAGTTTGAGATCCGTGAGGAGATGGAGGGGGGGAGTTGAGGAGATCGAGGGGGTGAGTTGAGTGGAGAGATAGATCTGGGTGTCCTCGGCATAGAGGTGGTATTGGAAGCCATGGGAGGTTAACAACTGGCCCAGGGAAGAGGTATAGAGCGAGAATAGGAGGGGCCCAAGAACGGAGCCCTGGGGTACCCCAACAGAGAGAGGAAGGGGAGCGGAGGAGATAGAGTTGTAAGTGACACTGAAAGTGCGCTGAGGTAGGTAGGAGGAGAACCAGGATAAAGCAGAATCACGGAGGCCAAGGGAGTGGAGTTTCCTGAGGAGGAGCAGGTGGTCAACTGTGTCGAAGGCAGCAGAGAGGTCTTATGCCGCGTACACACGATCGGAATTTCCGATGGAAACAGTCCGATGGGAGCTTTTCAATGGAATTTCCGACCGTCTGTATGCCCATCGGTCTTTTTCTGTCGGAATTTCCGACGGACTTTGGATTGAGAACATGTTCTCAATTTTTCAGATGGAAAACCTTTCTATCGGATTTTCCGATCGTGTGTATGCAATTCCGACACGCAAAATTCCGACGCGTGCTCGGAAACAATTTGACGCATGCTCGGAAGCATTAAACTTCCCTTTTATAGTGCTGTCGAACGTGTTTTGTGCCGCTGTGTTACTGACCGTCGGAATTTGGTGTGACCGTGTGTAGGCAAGACAGTTTGAGCGAAATGGAGTAGTGGCCATTGGTTTTAGCAGTTAGTAGGTCACTGGTGAGTTTTAGTAGGGCAGTTTCAGTGGAATGTTGTGAATGAATGAATGAATGATTTGTATAGCGCTACAACTGCGAACTGAATCGCCTCAAGGCGCTTGTCTACTCTTGTTGGGATGCCATGTTTAGAAGAGGTGGGTCTTGAGTTTTTTCCTGAAGGCCTGATGGTTTTCTTCCATGCGGATGTTGTTCGGTAGAGCATTCCATAGCCGGGGTCCCTGTACTGCGAATCTTCGTTCTCCCTTCGATTTGTATCGGGCTTTGGGGATGAGAAGGCGATTTTGGTTTGTTGATCGAAGGCTGCGATTTGGTATGTATTTTTCTATTTTCTCACAAAGGTATTGAGGCGCATTTCCTTGTGTACATTTGTGGGTGAAGCAGAGGGTATGGAATGTGATCCTGTCTTTTACCTTGAGCCAATGGAGGGTCCTTAGGGATGGGGAGATGGATTCCCAGGGTTTCTTTCCGGTGACTAATCTTGCTGCTGTGTTTTGGACAATTTGAAGGCGCACAATCTGGTAATCCAGTAATCCTATGTACAGGGAGTTTGCATAGTCAAGACGCGAATTGATGATCGTTCCTACTACTACCGCTTTTTCCTTTTCCGGGATGAATGAGTCTGCGTAGCATGCGAAGGAGATGGTGGGATCGCTGATTACGGATCCTATTTGTGCCTCCATGGTCATCTCTGAATCAAAGATTACTCTCATTTAGGGATGAGCCGAACACCCCCGGGTTCGGTTCGAACCAGAACCTTCGAACGGACCGAAAGTTCGCGCGAATTTTCGAACCCTATACGTTATAATGGACGCGAACGTTCGAAATCAAAAGTGCTAATTACAACGGCCAATATGCATGTTAATGTCATAAAACAGGTTTGGGGACCCGGGTCCTGCCCCAGGGGACATATATCAATGCAAAAAGAACTTTTAAAAAACTAACGTTTTTTCGGGAGCAGTCATTTTAATGATGCATAAAGTGAAAAAAAAAAAGTGACATTTTCCTTTAAATATGGTACCTGGGGGGTGTCCAAAGTATGCCTGTGAAGTGGCATGTGTTTCCCGTGTTTAGAACTGTCCTTGCACAAAATGACATTTGTAAAGGAAAAAAAGAAGCCATTTAAAACCACTTGCGGCTTTAGGTTTGATCTTAAGTAGAATCTGAACAGGTACATTATGAAGTGTAGCTCCATCCCAAAAAAATCTATTTTTAAGCTTTTTGGAGAACATAGGGAGGGGTTATCACCCCTGTAACATTTGCTGTCTTTGCACATCTGTTCAGAACATGTCACCTCACTTTCCGTCCCAATGACAAATGTTTTTGGAAAAGTGGGGTTTTAATTGAAACAAGGATTGGTGATAAAGCATCAGTAAAGAGGAGATACTTTTTTCCCAAAATAAATCTAACAGGATAGAATTTCCCTTCCTAGGGGTAGATTTCCTCTCACTTCCTGTTTTCTCTTTCCGTTTGCAAGTAGGAGTCGTTTGTAAGTTGGATGTTTGAAAGTAGGGGCCTGCCGTATATACTCTGCAGAAATTTGCCCTATTAGATGTTGGTGTAGCCACGAGACTGGTGGTCACAGGAATGGGCCCTGCTGTGAGTTATTGGATCAAGATTTATAATTGCATGCACCTGTTGAACAGGGCAGAAAAATTGGGCCTTTGGTGGTGGTGGTGGTGGTGGTGGTGGACGGTTTTGCCACAAGACTGTAAGCTCTCACAGTTACTCTTGGTGGGCGCAGGAATGGGCCCTGCTGTGAGTTATTAGATCAAGATTTGTAATTGCAAGCACCTGATGAACAGGGCAGAAAAATTGGGCCTTTGGCGGTGGTGGTGGACGGTGTTGCCACAAGACTGTAGGCCCTCATAGTTACTCTTGGTGGGCGCAGGAATGGGCCCTGCTGTGAACTATTAGATCAAGATTTGTAATTACCCGCCCCTGTTAAACAGGGGCTGAAAAATTGTGCCTTAGGCACTGGTGCTGGTGCCACAACACTGCAACCCCTCACAGAGACTGTACTTGGAGCACAGCAGTCACACGTGTTGCGAAGCATTTTTTTAAAAAATTGTAAGTACACGCCCCTGTTAAACAGGGGCTGAAAAATTGTGCCTTAGGCACTGGTGCTGGTGCCACAACACTGCAACACGGCCCTCACAGAGACTGTACTTGGAGCACAGCAGTCACACGTGTTGCGAAGCATTTTTTTTAAAAAAATTGTAAGTACACGCCCCTGTTAAACAGGGGCTGAAAAATTGTGCCTTAGGCACTGGTGCTGGTGCCACAACACTGCAACACGGCCCTCACAGAGACTGTACTTGGAGCACAGCAGTCACACGTGTTGCGAAGCATTTTTTTAAAAAATTGTAAGTACACGCCCCTGTTAAACAGGGGCTGAAAAATTGTGCCTTAGGCACTGGTGCTGGTGCCACAACACTGCAACACGGCCCTCACAGAGACTGTACTTGGAGCACAGCAGTCACACGTGTTGCGAAGCATTTTTTTAAAAAATTGTAAGTACACGCCCCTGTTAAACAGGGGCTGAAAAATTGTGCCTTAGGCACTGGTGCTGGTGCCACAACACTGCAACACGGCCCTCACAGAGACTGTACTTGGAGCACAGCAGTCACACGTGTTGCGAAGCATTTTTTTAAAAATTGTAAGTACACGCCCCTGTTAAACAGGGGCTGAAAAATTGTGCCTTAGGCACTGGTGCTGGTGCCACAACACTGCAACACGGCCCTCACAGAGACTGTACTTGGAGCACAGCAGTCACACGTGTTGCGAAGCATTTTTTTAAAAAATTGTAAGTACACGCCCCTGTTAAACAGGGGCTGAAAAATTGTGCCTTAGGCACTGGTGCTGTGGCATGGATCATTGAGGAGGAGGAAGAGGATAGTCAGTGAACATAAGAGGACAGTCACTCAGCATCAGCATAGGCAGTCTTGAAGGGATGTGACATTAAAAATTATTCGGTTATATCCGCCTCAGGTGCCTGGTAGCTGGTGGTGATCCAAGACTGATTCATTTTGATGAATGTCAGTCGATCAACCGAGGCGGTGGACAGGCGCACCCTATGATCAGTCACAAATCCTCCAGCAGCACTGAATGTGCGTTCGGAAAGAACGCTGGAGGCAGGACAGGCCAGTAGCTCAATTGCATACTGTGCAAGCTCTGGCCAGTGATCCATCCTCAGGACCCAGTAAGCCAGAGGATTTTCGGTGGGAAAGGTGTCCAAGTCTGACCTTGCCCCAAGGTATTCCTGCACCATGTATATCAGACGCTGGCGATGGTTGCTGGAACCGATCATACCTTGGGGCTGCGGACTAAAAAATTGTCTGAACGCATCGGTCAGACGTCCACCTTCCCCACCGCTCCTTCTGCCACTGACCGAAGCCTCAGCAACTCGTCGCCCAGGACCAGGAGTTTGTAGCCTCCCAGTTTCTGGGAACGCGTTGCACAGACCTTTCTGCAAGGCCTCCCTGAGATGTCTCATCCTCTGCTCCCTCTGCGACGGCAAGATAAGGTCCGCAACCTTACCCTTGTACCGCGGATCAAGGAGAGTGGCCAGCCAGTAATGGTCCCTCTCCTTGATCCGAAGAACACGAGGATCCTTCCGCAGGCTTTGCAGGATCAGGGAGGCCATGCAGCGTAGGTTAGCTGAGGCATTCGGTCCGGAGTCTTCTGGGTCACTGAGGATGACATGATCGCCAGCCACCTCCTCCCAGCCACGTACAAGTCCACTGGCTTGTTGGGACTGTACATCATCCCTAAAAGACTGCTGCTGCTGATGCTGAGTGCCAGGCTCCACCTCCATGCTCACACAATCCTCCTCCTCCTCCTCCTCCTCCTCCTCCTCATCCTCTTCCTGTGTGATGGGTGGGACAGAAGGAACACTGTCCGGATAAAGGGGGCCTTGAGAGGCAAGGAAGTCCTCCTCTTCCTGCCTCTGTTCTGCCTCAAGTGCCCTGTCCATTATCCCACGCAGCGTATGCTCCAACAGGTGGACAAGAGGGACAGTGTCACTGATGCATGCACTGTCACTGCTCACCATCCTCGTGGCCTCCTCAAATGGTGAGAGGACAGTGCATGCATCCCTGATCATGCTCCACTGACGTGGGGAAAAAAACCCAAGCTCCCCTGACCCTGTCCTGGTGCCGTAGTCGCAAAGGTACTCATTGATGGCCCTCTGCTGCGTGTGCAGTCGCTGCAGCATGGCCAACGTTGAGTTCCACCTGGTGGGCATGTCAGATATTAGGCGGTTCTTGGGCAGGTTCAGCTCCTTTTGCAGCTCAGTCAGCCGAGCACTGGCATTATAAGATCGGCGGAAATGCACACAGACTTTCCTGGCCTGCCTCAGGACATCCTGTAAGCCTGGGAACCTGCCCAAGAACCGCTGCACCACCAGGTTGAGGACGTGAGCCATGCAGGGCACATGGGTGAGCTGCCCCTGTCGCAGGGCGGAGAGGAGGTTGGTGCCATTGTCAGAAACGACCATTCCTGGCTTAAGCTGACGTGGCGTCAACCACCTCTCGGCCTGCCCCTGCAGAGCTGCCAGAACCTCTGGCCCAGTGTGGCTCCTGTCCCCCAAACACACCAGCGCAAGCACGGCATGGCATCTTTTTGCCTGCGTACTTGCGTAGCCCCTTGTACGCCTACGGAGCACCGCTGGTTCCAAGGACAGAGCACTGGAGGAAGAAGAAGAGGAGGGGGTGGAGGAGAGAGGTGTGTCACAACCAGTAGCAGTAGTCGCGTTTTGGAGGCGTGGTGGCGGAACAACCTCCAACACTACTGCACCTTGTCCTGCATCCCTCCCAGCTGCCAATAGAGTGACCCAATGGGCCGTGAAAGAAAGGTACCGTCCCTGTCCATGCCTGCTGGACCATGAGTCAGCGGTAATATGCACCTTACCGCTGACCGCCCTGTCCAGCGAGGCATGGACATTGCCCTCCACATGCCGGTAGAGAGACGGAATCGCCTTCCGCGAGAAAAAGTGGCGTTTGGGAACCTGCCACTGAGGAACCGCACATTGAACAAACTCACGGAAGGGGGCCGAGTCTACCAACTGAAAAGGCAGCAGTTGAAGTGCTAGCAATTTAGCAAGGCTAGCATTCAACCGCTGGGCATGTGGATGGCTGGGAGTGTACTTCTTTCTACGGTCCAGCAGCTGGGGCAGGGAAATTTGCCTGCTGCATTCGGACGTCGGTGTACTGCAAGTACTTGGTTGTGACACACCGAATTCTACACCTTCAGTCCTCTCAGAGCAGCTTTCAGAGAGGACTGAAGGTGTAGTGGGGATGGAGATCCCAGCTGAGGAGGAGCAAGGAGAGGTCCGCTTAGTTCTTTGGTGTGGGTCTTTTATGTGTGCCTGCCAACGAGCTGCATGGCAGGTCGCCATATGTCTGGTCATGCTTGTCGTGCCCAAGCGGCTGATGTTTTGGCCACGCGAGATACGCTTGAGACAAATATTGCAAATAGCAGTGGTGCGATCTGCTGCACTCGTCTCAAAAAAGGCCCACACCAAAGAACTTTTCTGATAACGTGCAGAGGCAGCGCCCTGCACAGGCGGAGCTCTGCGGTGTTGTACAGTTGCTGTGCTGGCCTCTACCTGGCCTCCAGGGGGCATCCTGCCTCGTTGGACATGTGACGCCGCATCCTCCTCCTCCTTGTCCTCCTCCTCATCCTCTCTCCCTTGAGGCACCCACGTGGAGTCAGTGACCTCATCATCCCCTCCCTCTTCACCACTAGAGCAAACCTGGCAGTAAGCTGCAGCTGGTGGAACTGTACTGCCAGATTCCTCAAGCTGGGTATCGTCATCCGAGCCTTCGAATCGTTGGGCATCCTCCTGGAGCATGTACCCAACACTGTGCTCAAAGAGTTCGGGGGACTCCTCAGGAGGACATGGTGGGTCTAGGGAAGGGGTGGCTGATGATGCTCTGTCAGTACCCTGAGCCTGGGTGAGAGAGGATGAGGAGGATGAGGAGGGCTTGGTCATCCATTCTACCAAGCCTTCAGCATGATGCGGCTCCACATGTCCAGCTGCCGAAAACAAAGACGCGCGTGTCCCATGGCCACGTGCTGATGACGATGCACGACCACGTCCACGTCCACGGCCACGTCCACTAGAAACAGAGACTGTCTGCCCTGTGTTCTTGGCTCTGCACGCTCTGCCTCCCCTTGGCGGTCTTCCAGCCATTGTAGTCGGTAGTCCTGTGGGTGCTGCTGAGAAGAAAATATAGGAGCTCTGTGTGATGCCACTAACACACTAGAAGTCCTATAGGTGCTTCTGCAAAGAAAATATAGGAGCTCTGTGTGATGCCACTAACACACTAGAAGTCCTGTGGGTGCTGCTGAGAAGAAAATATAGGAGCTCTGTGTGATGCCACTAACACACTAGAAGTCCTATGGGTGCTTCTGCAAAGAAAATATAGGAGCTCTGTGTGATGCCACTAACACACTAGAAGTCCTATGGGTGCTGCTGAGAAGAATATATAGGAGCTCTGTGTGATGCCACTAACACACTAGAAGTCCTATGGGTGCTTCTGCAAAGAAAATAGAGGAGCTCTGTGTGATGCCACTAACACACTAGAAGTCCTGTGGGTGCTTCTGCAAAGAAAATAGAGGAGCTCTGTGTGATGCCACTAACACACTAGAAGTCCTGTGGGTGCTGCTGAGAAGAATATATAGGAGCTCTGTGTGATGCCACTAACACACTAGAAGTCCTATGGGTGCTTCTGCAAAGAAAATAGAGGAGCTCTGTGTGATGCCACTAACACACTAGAAGTCCTGTGGGTGCTTCTGCAAAGAAAATAGAGGAGCTCTGTGTGATGCCACTAACACACTAGAAGTCCTGTGGGTGCTGCTGAAAGAAAATATAGGAGCTCTGTGTGATGCCACTAACACACTAGAAGTCCTGTGGGTGCTTCTGCAAAGAAAATAGAGGAGCTCTGTGTGATGCCACTAACACACTAGAAGTCCTGTGGGTGCTTCTGCAAAGAAAATAGAGGAGCTCTGTGTGATGCCACTAACACACTAGAAGTCCTGTGGGTGCTGCTGAGAAGAATATATAGGAGCTCTGTGTGATGCCACTAACACACTAGAAGTCCTATGGGTGCTTCTGCAAAGAAAATAGAGGAGCTCTGTGTGATGCCACTAACACACTAGAAGTCCTGTGGGTGCTTCTGCAAAGAAAATAGAGGAGCTCTGTGTGATGCCACTAACACACTAGAAGTCCTGTGGGTGCTGCTGAGAAGAATATATAGGAGCTCTGTGTGATGCCACTAACACACTAGAAGTCCTATGGGTGCTTCTGCAAAGAAAATAGAGGAGCTCTGTGTGATGCCACTAACACACTAGAAGTCCTATGGGTGCTTCTGGGAAGAAATATAGGAGCTCTGTGTGATGCCACTAACACACTAGAAGTCCTATGGGTGCTTCTGGGAAAGAAAATATAGGAGCTCTGTGTGATGCCACTAACACACTAGAAGTCCTATGGGTGCTGCTGGGAAGAAAATATAGGAGCTCTGTGTGATGCCACTAACACACTAGAAGTCCTATGGGTGCTTCTGGGAAGAAAATATAGGAGCTCTGTGTGCCTGCCACTAACACACTAGAAGTCCTATGGGTGCTTCTGCAAAGAAAATAGAGGAGCTCTGTGTGATGCCACTAACACACTAGAAGTCCTGTGGGTGCTTCTGAGAAGAATATATAGGAGCTCTGTGTGATGCCACTAACACACTAGAAGTCCTATGGGTGCTTCTGCAAACAAAATAGAGGAGCTCTGTGTGTGATGCCACTAACACACTAGAAGTCCTATGGGTGCTTCTGCAAAGAAAATAGAGGAGCTCTGTGTGATGCCACTAACACACTAGAAGTCCTATGGGTGCTTCTGAGAAGAAAATATAGGAGCTCTGTGTGATGCCACTAACACACTAGAAGTCCTGTAGGTGCTTATGGGAAGAAAATATAGAGGAGCTCTGTGTGTGTGATGGGACTAACACACTTCAAGTCCTATAGGTGCTTCTGGGAAGAAAATATAGCTCTGTGTGTGTAATGGGACTAACACACTTCAAGTCCTATAGGTGCTTCTGGGAAGAAAATATAGCTCTGTGTGTGTAATGGGACTAACACACTTCAAGTCCTATAGGTGCTTCTGGGAACAAAATATAGCTCTGCCTGCCTGCCACGAACACACTACAAGTCCTATAGGTGCTTCTGGTAACAAAATATAGGAGCTCTGCCTGCCTGCCACTAACACACTACAAGTCCTATAGGTGCTTCTGGGAAGAAAATATAGCTCTGTGTGTGTAATGGGACTAACACACTTCAAGTCCTATAAGTGCTTCTGGGAACAAAATATAGGAGCTCTGCCGGCCTGCGACTAACACACTTCAAGTCCTATAGGTGCTTCTGGGAAGAAAATATAGCTCTGTGTGTGTAATGGGACTAACACACTTCAAGTCCTATAAGTGCTTCTGGGAACAAAATATAGGAGCTGTGCCTGCCTGCCACGAACACACTTCAAGTCCTATAGGTGCTTCTGGTAACAAAATATAGCTCTGTTTGAGTAATGCCACTAACACACTACAAGTCCTGTAGGTGCTTCTGGGAAGAAAATATAGCTCTGTGTGTGTAATGGGACTAACACACTTCAAGTCCTATAAGTGCTTCTGGGAAGAAAATATAGAGCTGTGTGTGTGTAATGGGACGAACACACTTCAAGTCCTATAGGTGCTTCTGGGAAGAAAATATAGCTCTGTGTGTGTAATGGGACTAACACACTTCAAGTCCTATAGGTGCTTCTGGGAACAAAATATAGGAGCTGTGCCTGCCTGCCACGAACACACTTCAAGTCCTATAGGTGCTTCTGGTAACAAAATATAGCTCTGCCTGTGTAATGGGACTAACACACTACAAGTCCTGTAGGTGCTTCTGGGAAGAAAATATAGCTCTGTGTGTGTAATGGGACTAACACACTTCAAGTCCTATAGGTGCTTCTGGGAACAAAATATAGGAGCTGTGCCTGCCTGCCACGAACACACTTCAAGTCCTATAGGTGCTTCTGGGAAGAAAATATAGCTCTGTGTGTGTAATGGGACTAACACACTTCAAGTCCTATAGGTGCTTCTGGGAACAAAGTATAGCTCTTGTGTGTAATGGGACTAACACACTTCAAGTCCTATAGGTGCTTCTGGGAAGAAAATATAGCTCTGTGTGTGTGATGGGACTAACACACTTCAAGTCCTATAGGTGCTTCTGGGAAGAAAATATAGCTCTGTGTGTGTAATGGGACTAACACACTTCAAGTCCTATAGGTGCTTCTGGGAAGAAAATATAGCTCTGTGTGTGTGATGGGACTAACACACTTCAAGTCCTATAGGTGCTTCTGGGAACAAAATATAGGAGCTCTGCCTGCCTGCCACGAACACACTACAAGTCCTATAGGTGCTTCTGGTAACAAAATATAGGAGCTCTGCCTGCCTGCCACTAACACACTACAAGTCCTATAGGTGCTTCTGGTAACAAAATATAGGAGCTCTGCCTGCCTGTCACTAACACACTTCAAGTCCTATAGGTGCTTCTGGTAACAAAATATAGGAGCTCTGCCTGCCTGCCACTAACACACTACAAGTCCTATAGGTGCTTCTGGTAACAAAATTTAGGAGCTCTGCCTGCCTGTCACTAACACACTACAAGTCCTATAGGTGCTTCTGGTAACAAAATATAGGAGCTCTGCCTGCCTGCCACTAACACACTACAAGTCCTATAGGTGCTTCTGGTAACAAAATATAGGAGCTCTGCCTGCCTGTCACTAACACACTACAAGTCCTATAGGTGCTTCTGGTAACAAAATATAGGAGCTCTGCCTGCCTGTCACTAACACACTACAAGTCCTATAGGTGCTTCTGGTAACAAAATATAGGAGCTCTGCCTGCCTGCCACTAACACACTACAAGTCCTATAGGTGCTTCTGGTAACAAAATATAGGAGCTCTGCCTGCCTGTCACTAACACACTACAAGTCCTATAGGTGCTTCTGGTAACAAAATATAGGAGCTCTGCCTGCCTGCCACTAACACACTACAAGTCCTATAGGTGCTTCTGGTAACAAAATATAGGAGCTCTGCCTGCCTGCCACGAACACACTACAAGTCCTATAGGTGCTTCTGGTAACAAAATATAGGAGCTCTGCCTGCCTGCCACGAGCACACTACAAGCCCCTCTTTGTCAATCAATCTTTGTAACTGAATCTATCTAACTCAATCTCTGCAAGTGAATCTCTCTCTCTATCTATCTAAATGCAGCAGAGTGTCACAGGAACAGCCTGCTCAATCTGCGCCGGAACAGCATGTGACCGGCGCAGACGGCGTGGCGGCGTTTTATAGGGGGGGGCGTGTACTACAGCCCCTGAGCTGTAATTGGCTACAGGCGTCCTGCCTGTAGCCAATTATGGCTCTTCGAGTTTCCGGGGCTGTGATTGGCCAAGCATGCGGGGTCACAGTGCATGCTTGGCCAATCATCAGCCAGCAATGCACTGCGTCGGCCGCGCCGGCCGCAATGCATTGCGGGGCCGCTCGCATCACACGAACGTGATGCGAGCGGCCAAAATAGTTCTGGGCTCGCCGAGCGAGCGAACGCCCGGTGCTCGATGCGAACGTGGGTTCGCATCGAGCACCGGGCCCATCCTTACTCTCATTACTCTCATTACTCTCATATTCTCCATGATCTTGGAAATGGTGTTCAGGCTTGTTACCGGTCTGTGATTGTTCGGATCCTTGGGGTCGAGGTTGGGTTTCTTTAGTAATGGTTTGATGATGCCTTGCTTGAGGGAATTCGGAACCAATCCTTCTTTGAACGACTGATTTACTAGGTGTGTGATAGCGGGGGCCAGAATGTTGGAGCATTCTTTTAAGAGTTTTGTGGGGATGATGTCGTTTGGCGATGTGCTGTCTCGGAGGCTCTTGATGACATTTTTGGTTTCATCCGCGGTGATCGGGGTAAGTGAAAAATGTGGTGCTTGTGCGCTGTGGATGTAAAATTCCTTACCTGGGTTGAGTTGAGTAGAGTTTTTTCAGGAGCAGTGATTTTAATAATGCTTAAAGTGAAACAATAAAAGTGTAATATTTCTTTAAATTTCGTACCTGGGGGGTGTGTATAGTATGCCTGTGAAGGGGCGCATGTTTCCCGTGCTTAGAACTGTCCCTGCACAAAGTGTAATTTTTGCAGGAAAAAAAGCTATTTAAAATCACTCGCGGCTATAATGAATTGTTGGCTCCAGTAACACAGAGAACAGTCATTCATTGAAAGTCATTGATAAAAAAAAAAAAGCGTGGGGGTTCCCCCAAATTCAATTACCAGGCCCTTCAGGTCTGCTATGGATATTAAGGGGAACCCCGCTTCAAATTTAAAAAAAAGGACGTGGGGGTGCCCCTAAATATCCATACCAGACTTCAGGTCTGGGATGGATTTTAAGGGGAACCCCGGCCAAAAGAAAATAAAAAAAATGGCGTGGGGCCCCACAAAATCCATACCAGACCCTTATCCGAGCACGCAACCTGGCAGGCCGCAGGAAAAGAGGGGGGGGACGAGAGCGCCCCCCCCCTCCTGAATCGTACCAGGCCACATGCCCTCAACATTGGGAGGGTGCTTTGGGGGTTTGTGACCCCTCAAAGCACCATGTCCCCATGTTGATGGGGACAAGGGCTCATCCCCACAACCCTGGCCATTGGTTGTGGGGGTCTGCGGGCGGGGGGCTTATCAGAATCTGGAAGCCCCCTTTAACAAGGAGACCCCGGCCCCCCGTGTGAAATGGTAAGGGGGTACTTTTACCCCTACCATTTCACCAAAAAAGTGACAAAAATTGTAAAAATGACAGGAGACGGTCTTTGACAATTCCTTTATTAAAATCTTCTTTCATCTTCTTTCTTCTGGTCTTCCTTCTTCCTTTCTTCATCCTTCGATTTCTTCATCTTCTCCTTCCGGAATCTTCTTCCATCCTCTTCTTCCATCTTCTTCTTCCTCCGATCCGCTTCTTCTTGCTCTGGTCTTCTCGTCCGGCATCTTCTTCTACAGCGTCGGCGTCTCTTCTTGGGCCGCTCCGCGCAATGGGAGGCTCCCGCTGTGTTTGTCCCTGCACAAAAATGACACTTTGTGCAGGGACAGTTCTAAGCATGGGGAACATGCGCCCCTTCACAGGCATACTATAGACACCCCCAGGTACGAAATGTAAAGGAATATTACACTTTTATTGTTTCACATAAAGCATTATTAAAATCACTGCTCCTGAAAAAACGTCAGTTTAAAAAAAAAAATAAAATTTGCATTGATACATGTCCCCTGGGGCAGGACCCGGGTCCCCAAACACTTTTTATGACAATAACTTGCATATAAGCCTTTAAAATTAGCACTTTTGATTTTGAACGTTCAAGTCCCATGGACTTTAATAGGGTTCTAAAGTTCACACGAGCTTTAGGTCTGTTCGCAGGTTCTGGTGCGAACCGAACAGGGGGGGTGTTCGGCTCATCCCTACTCAGGAGATACGAGGCAGCGGTGTGGGACCTCTGCAACTTGTCTCATGTAAACATTTAATCTTCCACTGAATACTGAATACCAATATTATAAGTCCTGACCCTTACACTATATAATTTATATTGTACATTACATACTCCTGACCCCTGCACAATATACTCTGTTGTACAGTAAATCATTACCATACTATAAAATCCTATCTGTTGTATCTTATACAATAAGTTGTACATTACATAGTTCTGACTTCTTTTGCACTCATGTTCTACCAGATGGACATTTTATATCTGATGATTTGATTGGAGCACAGACTTTTACATGTTGATACTAATGTGATAACATCCTCAAACTTTGGAACCTTAAACAGAAAGTGATAATGAGGGAGGAGTCAATAACCCAATGATGGAGGTCTTCAGGATCAGTCCAGTCTTCATCTTGGTTGTTCTCCCCCCATCCTCACTCTCTGACCTCTGGTGGGGCTCAGCCCCGCTGTTATTCATGACTAAATCATGGACTAAATAAGGAAGTGCAGGACTTCTTGTGTTGGGAAGATGATAATGAGTGATAGAGGGGGTGGGGGCACTGTCACTCCTATAAAAGACAGTTCTCGTTGTTTCCTCTCTGACTAAGGTCCATGAATAAAGAAATGAACTGGTAGGAGATCAGAGGACCCATTTACTAGTTACCTTGAGGGGGGAATTGTAAGATCCTCAGAGACAAAGCTGCCTGATGTGGGCGGAGTCCTGGTTTAGGGGAACCAATCTGCTCATTTCTAGTAATAATCTTTGTATTTCTATTTTAGTAGATGGATGGGAGATGAGGAAAACCTCAGAGGATTGTCTCACTTTGTCTCCAGACTGTAAAGTAGAAGATGAGGACATCACACAGTATAGTCCAGGAGAAAACACGACTACCTCAAATGTCCATCCGGCACCACACAGTGTAGATGGACCATCGTATTCCTCTTATCCTGAGGAACCTCAGACTGTGAGGGACGGTGCCGTCCTTCCAACAGAGAGGAGCTTTTCCTGTACTGAGTGCGGGAAGTGTTTCCGTTATAAATGCAATCTTAATGTGCATAAAAGATCTCACACAGGAGAGAAGCCGTATTCCTGTCCTGAGTGCGGGAAATGTTTTTCAGTGAAGTCCCATGTTTTCACACATCAGAGATCTCACACAGGAGAGAAGCCGTATTCCTGTCCTGAGTGTGGGAAATGTTTTTCAGTGAAGTCCGGTCTAGACACACATCAGAGATCTCACATGGAGGAAAAGCCGTATTCTTGTCCTGAGTGCGGGAAATGTTTTTCAGTGAAGTCCCATCTTTCCACACATCAGAGATCTCACATGGAGGAGAAGCCGTATTCTTGTCCTGAGTGCAGGAAATGTTTTACACAGAAGTCCCATCTTTCCACACATCAGAGAACTCACACGGGGGAGAAGCCGTATTCCTGTGCTGAGTGCGGGAAATGTTTTTCAGACAATTCCAGTTTTAACAGACATCAGAGATCTCACACGAAGGAGAAGCCGTATTCCTGTCCTGAGTGTGGGAAATGTTTTTCAGTGAAGTCCAATCTTTCCACACATCAGAGATCTCACACGGGGGAGAAGCCATATTCCTGCCCTGAGTGCGGGAAATGTTTTTCACTGAAGTCCAGTCTTTCCATACATCAGAGATCTCACACGGGGGAGAAGCCATATTCCTGCCCTGAGTGCGGGAAATGTTTTTCAGTGAAGTGCCATCTTTCCATACATCGGAGATCTCACACGGGGGAGAAGCCGTATTCCTGTCCTGAGTGCAGGAAATGTTTTTCAGATAAGTCCAGTTTTAACAGACATCAGAGATCTCACACGGGGGAGAAGCCGTATTCCTGTCCTGAGTGAGGGAATTGTTCCTCAGTGAAGTCCTGTCTTCCTGTACATCAGGGATCCCACACAACCCTCGAGGTGTATTAGTGCCTTGAGTGCGGGAAATGTCTTCTATATGAATGTTGCTGGACATCACAGCTCTCATGTGGGGAAGAAGCACACCCTGATATACACCTCAGATATACTCCATGGCTGATCTTCATCGTGGAAGAAACAGTTCATAAGGAGATCAGAGATCACCAAAGACATGGATGAAGTGTTGTACCGTGTTGGCCATTGATGGCAGTAGAAAAATAAAAATGGAGTCATTACCTTTCATTGGCTGAGTACATTTTGTGGTGGAAGATTTCACAAACACTTAGAGGTCTATTAAAAAAAAAAAAATAGTTGAACGGTTATGACCGGCATTCGCCCAGACATGATGAATATTGGCCGTATTTTATTTCATACTCTGATCTCCTTGACTCCATCTAATGACCATAATGCAGTATTGCACTAATTGAGGTATTTCAGGAAAAATACCCGATTATGGCCACTAGATGGAGCTGATGATCATAGGAAATCACTGTGTTAAATCACAGCCAGAAATTGTAACAGCTGGATGAATGATTGTCACATTAGTCCAATACATTTCTTGGAAAAATAGACGTCTTAGTCTCCTTCATCAGACATGTCTTCATACTAATACCTGAGATCATACTCATACACTTATCAGTACAGTACACACTGAAGGATAGAACTTAAATAAGCCAACACTATTAGACTAACCATTAAATTAAAATGAGAAATACCATGTTTGGACTTTAGATGGCGCTAAGTATAATAGCAATTATCTCCAGCTAGAGGCAAATGTAGTATTTTCTATTTTAAATCAATGGAAATTATTCAACCAGCAAATAGCCAATTGAACTCCATTTTCCCCTCATTCACACAGAAGGAATGTACATGTATTTTCATTGGGTGAATTATTATGTAAATTATTTATGAATAGACCCCTAAATCTCAGGAGACGTTTATATAAAGATGGGAAGTATGTAGCGGATAAATGAATAGACCTCCTAGCAATGTTATTACCAGGCAAGAAAAGAAAACTGCGCCAAGTGGGAGGTAACTATTAGTAAATTCCGATATGCCGGATAGAGATAACTACCTCATTTGCATTCACAGTGGGTGTATTTCAGGAAGTTCTGACACCATAACCCAATAATAGCAATGAATATCCAATTTACAATATCAGAGAGAACACAGTAGCAAGCAGCAATCTGAAGTTGTGGGAAATTTTTTTTGTGCGTCCTCTACCATCTGGTTAAGATTTTAAAATTAGTTTCCTGCACTCTCGTGCAGATGGAAACTTTTAATGTAAATCTAAGGATATGTTGCCTTTGTTGCAAACTAAAACTGCGACTAAGATACAGTTCCCACTCCTCAAGGCAGTGTAGGGAATAGGTCTCTGGGGGTGTGATCAATAGATTATAGGTGGTCGATAGTGTATGTGGCATCACCCCCTCCTCCTCCTCTGAACAATACTACTCCAGAGTTGTGAGATGTTTGCAAAATTTGCTTGGGGGAGGGGAGGGATCTAAAGAAATTAGTGAGTTGGAGAGCCCACCAAAACTCCAGGCAGAAGAATCCTGAGGGGTTATTGAGATCAGAGATTGATGGCCAACCTTTATCCTCCACAAAATAAGAGGCCTGGTAACAGCCAGACACCCTCAGATTCCGAAAGGCTGTATCTTGGGTAAAGAGCGGGCTCCCCAATATCGGGAAGAGTGGCGAAGTCGGGAAAGAGAGAGACACTTGCACAAACAGAGATGAACAAAGTCATGTGGTCTGGCCAATAAGAGGATGGTTTTTCATGTCCCTAGGCAATGAATGGTAACACCAGGGGGGGGGGGGGAGATATGGCACTCTGAGCCTGTTCCATCTGAACCCATAACTTGATGTCTCGATGTCTATTCCATTCAATGAGCCTACTCAGATGAATTACCTGATAGTATTTATGTACATCCGGCACCTCCAGTCCCCCATATTGTTTGGGTAGTGTGAGTTGACCCCTTTGAAAACGTGGGCTTTATGGGCCCATATATATATATATATATATTTAAAAAAAACTTCTGAATCTGTTTGAAATAGTTAGAAGGGATAGAAATTGGTAGAGCCTGTAGGAGATATAGGCATTTAGGGTTGATATTCATTTTGAGGATATTGCATCGGCCAAACCATGAATGGAGTCCCAAATTCCATTTGTCCAGGAGAGCACAAACTCCTTTTTTGTAATGGAGGGAAGTTTAATTTGAATATCTTGGATATGTTGGAAGGGATGAGTGTGCCCAAGTATGTCAGCGCAGAACTATTCCATTTTAATTTAAAGTTCATCTGGAGGAGTTGTGAGATAAGCGGCTGAAGGAGATTTATTCCCATCGCTTCGGATTTAGTAAAAGTGATTTTGAGATTGGAGAGGGCTCCATACTTCTCAAATTCCTTAACCACTTGCCGACCACCTCACGACGATATACGTCGGCAGAATAGCACAGGCAGGCAGGCAAAGTAACTGCGGGCGGGGGGCGCATCTCATACGTTGCCACCCACTCGCGATCGCTCCCGGTGATTGAAAAGCTTCCTCTACTGCTGTAATGTAAACAGCGGCAGAGGAACTGAAGTCATCTCTCCTCGTGGAGCCTTTCGTTCCGGCTCCTGTGGAGAGAAGACATCCAAAGTGAGTTGCACAACACTACACGTACAGTAGAACACCTAGGCACACATTTCACCCCCCCGATCACCCCCCTGCACCCCCTGTTACAGTGACACCAATAGCATTTTTTTTTACTGTTTACTGCATTGGTGCATTGTGACTGCAATAACTGTTAGGGCAGTTAGGGTTAGCCCCCTTTAGGTCTAGGGTACCCCCCTAACCCCCTAATAAAGGTTTAACCCTGTGATCACCCCCCGTCGCCAGTGTCACTAAGCAATCATTTTTCTGATCGCTGTATTAGTGTCACAGGTGACGCTAGTTAGGGAGGTAGGTATTTAGGTTCGCCGCAGCTTTTTAAAGCGTCAGGGACCCCCATATACTACCTAATAAAGGTTACCCCCCTGATTGCCCCCTAGTTAACCCTTTCACCAGTGATCACCATATAACTGTTACGGGTGACACTGGTTACCCAACCCACCATACCCAACCAAATGCAGAGAGGCATTTTCCTTATGTCCTCCCGAATACCCCTACCCATTTAGCCCCCCAAAGAAGATGTCGTGTCTGCAGTAAGCGTGGATATAGGCGTGAAACACGTTATTCTTGTCCCTACTGTCCTGACAATCCTGGTCTTTGCATCTGTGAATGTTTTGAATGCTACCATACACTAGTGGAGTTTTAGCGTAGGGTAAAGCATTGCACAGACTAGGCACACGTTCACAGGGTCTCCCAAGATGACATTGCATTTTGAGAGACCCGAACCGTTAAAGTTACAAATAAAAGAGTAAAAGTAAATAAAAAAAGTAAGTTAAAAATCAAAAAAAACAAAAAAAATATAAAAAAAAAAAATTGTTGTAGTTTTATTGTTCTCTTTCTCTCTATTTTCTCTCTATTGTTCTGCTCTTTTTTACTGTATTCTATTCTGCAATGTTTTATTGTGTTTTATTGTGTTTTTTGTTTTCAGGTGCGCCATTCAGCTGCAGCGCGGATTTATTTATCTTGACAGCAACAGCAATTGCTCCCACGATACATAAAGCTGTGACTCCAGCGCTGTCGGAGGTGATTTCACCACCACAGTTAAAAAAAAGAGCATATATGCCGAAGCATATGGGCAGCAGGGGCGGAAGAGCGATTTGCTCCCACCTTTTGCAGGAGGATGCCCCCATGCTTCGGCATATATTTATTTTAGGCGCAGGTTGCGTTAAAATTTTTTTTATTTTTTACTGCGTTTTTTTTGTATTTGCTTTGCAGGTATGCTAAGTCTAATGCCCCATACACACCATATTCCAATGGAAAAAATCTGATAGGATTATGTTGTCGGATAAATAAATAATAAAAAATTAAAAAAAGCACCGCAAAGGCGAACGCAAGCGTCGGTCTGGCATCATATGTAAACAGCAATTGCACCATGTGCATGTAGTTTGTCGCCGCTGCACGTTTCTGCGTAATTTTAAAGCATGTCGTGTTTGGTATCCATGTACTCGGCCTAAGATCATCTTTTTTATTTCATTAAACATTTGGGCAATATAGTGTGTTTTTTAGTGCATTAAAATTAAAAAAGTGTGCTTTTAAAAAAAAAATGCGTTTGAAATTCGCTGCGCAAATACTGTGTGGAAAAAAAAATTAAACACCCACCATTTTAATCTGTAGGGCCTTTGCTTTAAAAAATCTATATAATGTTTGGGGGTTCAAAGTAATTTTCTTGCAAAAAAAAAATATTTTTTCATGTAAACAAGAAGTGTCAGAAAGGGCTTTGTGTCAAAAGTGGTTAGAAGAGTGGGTAATGTGTGACATAAGCTTCTAAATGTTGTGCATAAAATGCCAGGACAGTTCAAAACCCCCCAAAATGACCCCATTTTGGAAAGTAGACACCCCAAGCTATTTGCTGAGAGGCATGTCAAGTCCATGGAATATTTTATATTTAGACACAAGTTGCGGGGAAAAATAATTTTTTTTTTGCACAAAGTTGTCACTAAATGATATATTGCTCAAACATGTCATGGGCATATGTGGAATTACACCCCAAAATACATTCTGTTGCTTCTCCTGAGTACGGGGATACCACATGTATTGGACTTTTTGGGAGCCTAGCCGCGTACAGGACCCCAAAATCCAAGCAACGCCTTCAGGTTTTCGAAGGGTGTAAATTTTTGATTTCACTCCTCACTGCCTATCACGGAGGCCATGGAATGTCCAGATGGCACAAAATCCCCCCAAATGACCCCATTTTGGAAAGTAGACACCCCAACCTATTTGCTGAGAGGTATGGTGAGTATTTTGCAGATCTCGCTTTTTGTAACAAAGTTTTGAAAATTGAAAAAAAATAAAAAAATTCATTGCTTCATTTTCAAAAACAAATGAGAGCTGCAAAATACTCAGCAAAAAGCTTTCCAAAATGGGGTCATTTGGGGGGGTTTTTGCCATCTTGGCATTTTATGGCCTTCGAAACTGTGATAGGCAGTGAGGAGTGAAATCTAAAATGTAAGCCCTTAGAAATCCTGAAGGCGGTGATTGGTTTTCGGGGCCCCGTACGCGGCTAGGCTCCCAAAAAGTCCCACACATGTGGTATCCCCGTACTCAGGAGAAGCAGCAGAATGTATTTTGGGGTGTAATTCCACATATAACCATGGCATGTGTGAGCAATATATCATTTAGTGACAACTTTTTTGTCATTATTCAATCACTTGGGACAAAAAAATGTAATATTCAATGGGCTCAACATGCCTCTCAGCAATTTCCTTGGGGTGTGTACTTTCCAAAATGGGGTCATTTGGGGGGGGGGGGGGTTGTACTGCCCTGCCATTTTAGCACCTCAAGAAATGAGATAGGCAGTCATAAACTAAAAGCTGTGTAAATTCCAGAAAATGTACCTAGTTTGTAGACGCTATAACTTTTGCGCAAACCAATAAATATACGCTTATTGACATTTTTTTTACCAAAGACATGTGGCTGAATACATGTTGGCTTAAATGTATGACTAAAATTGAGTTTATTGGATTTTTCTTATAACAAAAAGTAGAAATATAATTTTTTTTCAAAATTTTCGGTCTTTTTCAATTTATATCGCAAAAAATAAAAATCACAGAGGCAATCAAATACCATCAAAAGAAAGCTCTATTTGTGGGGAAAAAAAAGGATGCAAATTTTGTTTGCGTACAACATTGCATGACCGTGCAATTACCAGTGCAGTGCCAAATTGTAAAAAGACCTCTGGTCTTTAGGATGCAAAATGGCTCTGTCTGAAAGTGGTCAAATGTGTGAAGAAAATGCAAAAACGGCTCTGGTAGCGAAAGGGTTAAAGTTGATATAAAAAAAAAAAACTGTGGAGTCCACATGATTCCTGTGCAGAGTGGAGCTCCAATCTGTAGCCAGATACCATCAGGAAATGCAGATGTGACAGGAATTCATTCTTTCTAATGTCTATCGAATGTTTGTTACATTAAAGTTCATTAAACAAAAAAAAAAAAGTGGAGTGGACGCCACATATTTCCTGTCAAATGTGGAGCTCCACTCTCGGAAGACAGGAAGTCTCTATGGAAGACAGGAAGTGATGTCAGATACAGACAGGAAGTTCCGGGTGAGAGGTGAGTCGGGAGGAAGTAGAGAGGAAACACAGCAGATGAGGTAATAAGATCTTATTTTCTATTTACACCCAGTAACCCCCCGTCATGTCCGTCCTCTTCCTCCATAGTCACTGTGACGTCTTTTATCTCCAGCAGATGATGATACACACATATATAGTGTGGAAACCTCAATTAACCCCTTCAGGGGGATCAGTTGATGATGAATAGTGATGGGCTCAGGTGTGTTAGAAACCCCACATTCCGGATCCCACCAGGAAGCCGACACTGCACAGCGCTAATCACAGGCAGTGAGACATTTCCTGGTCCTCAGGTTTACAGATCGGGAAATGTCTCCTATATTGCTTCCAAAGCTGGCCATACATGGTTCAGTTTTATCGTTCAGCCAGCGGGATGAGAGGAAAAAACTGAAGTGATTCCCCCATCCACACATTGGAGGGGGATGGGGAAATCCTCCCCGCTGCACTATTGTATTCTGACAATGGGGGGCGCTCCTCCGCTCTCAGAATACACAGATCAGTGATGAAGCTATTGGCTGCAGCCGCTGATCGAGTGACTTTTATCCGGCAGCGACCACACATGGATGGAGATGTGACCGATCCCTGCTGAGCCAGCTGAATTTTCATGTATCTATGGTCACCATAAGTCAGGGCTCAACAAATCCCAGGTCATCATGGTGACTAGAAATGGCGTCCTGGCCCCTGGGCTCTTGTCAGCCCATTCTCACTGTTGGTCTGAATAATGTTTCTTCCTGAAACCCGGACACATTATTCAGACAGGAATGTGTCTCGGAGCGGGGACAGGCTGGAGGGTGAGGGGAGAAGGAGGAGATGATGGCACCCGACCTGTGAAGTCAGGGGTGGACTGGACAGGACAGCGGCATGAGAGGACTCATCTCACTGAGCTCCCGCTGCCGATCTTTCTCCTTTCCGTGGCCGCATTACTGTCACCATCGGCTCCTGCTTCCACCCACAGCTGCCTGTGTCCCTGCAGAGCTCTCCGGCAGAACAGAGAGGAAGGAGCGGGACCGAATCTCCAACATGGCGCCACCTCGGCACTGCCACAAACATCCCCACAAGCTTCTGAGAAACAGGACTACAGAGTCCTTACAGGAGTAACCAGGACAAGTCTGCAAAGCAGCCAGCTAAGAAACCAGCCAAGGAGGGACATGCTGCTTTATGTACACAAGATGTCCTCTCCATCCACTCTGCTCTCACACACTGCTGGGGGAGATGTACAGGACATGCAGGAGGACACAGGGGAGGGGGGATTGGATTACTGTCCTGCACCCTACACCCCATGTCCTGCATTTTGCGTCCTGAACCCCATGTTCTGCACCCCATGTCCTGCATACTGCACCCCATGTCCTGCAGTGACCTGCACCCCATGTTCTGTGTTCTGCACCCTGCGCCACATGTCCTGCTTTCTGTACTCCATGTTTTGCACCCCATATCCTGCACCCCATGTCCAGCACCCTTCTCCGGTACCCTGTATTCCATGTCCTGCATTCTGCAACCCACAACCCGTGTCCTGCATTGTGCACCCTGTTCCCCATGTCCTGCGTTCTGCTCCCTTCTCCTGCATCCCATGACCTGCAGTGACCTGCACACCCTTCTCCGGTATGCTGTACCCCATGTTCTATGTTCTGCACCCTTCACCCTATGTCCTCTATTCTGCACACTGTACCCCTGTGGTGACCTACATCCTTCTCTGGCACCCTGCACCCCCTGTCTTTCATTCTGCACCCCATGTCCTGAATACTGTACCACTGCAGTGACCTACACCCTTCTCCGGGACCCTGCACTGCATGTCCTGTCTTCTGCACCCTATTACATGCATCCATCTCCTGCACCCCATGTCCTACATTCTGCATTTCACAGATTACTCACAAATTACTTACCCAGCCCCAGCACTGACAACCCACACTGCCCTAAAAAAAACTGTCCCCTAACTTTTTCAGCTGGCTCCTAGATTCAAAGCAAATTTGTCAAGCCCCACCTTAAGTGACTTCCTCCCCTCCCCCTCATCTCCTTCATTATGTAAGTCTTGCTGAGATAATCTCCCATTGGCTGAGCAATATTCTCATTTGTTTCGGAGCTCCTTCTTGCTATTCCTCATCCTGCCTGTTGTTTCTTTGGATTGATTTTCTGTGTAGTGACCCCGGCTTGATCTCTTGGATGCGCTCGTCTGTTGCTTGTCCTGACCTTTATCCTGATTCCTGGATCTCCTCCTCATCGCTCCTACATATCCAGAGTCTATATGTCCTATGCCATCACACTGACCTCACAGCTCCTCCTCCCAATGTCCCTCCATCCAGAGTCTATATGTCCTATGACATCACACTGACCTCACAGCTCCTCCTCCCAATGTCCCTCAATCCAGTTTTTTTTTTCTCTGATGCCCTTATGCCCCATACACACGATCAGAACTTCCGTCAGAAAAAAAACTTGGATGGTTTTTCTGATGGAATTCCGCTTAAGTTTGCCTTGCATACACACGGTCACACAAAAGTTCTCTGAACTTTCGACCATCAAGAATGCGGTGACGTACAAAACTACAACGAGCCGAGCATGCATCAAATTGTTTCCGAGCATGCATGATTTTTTGCGCATCCGAATTGCATACAGACGAACGGCATTTTCAGATAGAAACTTTTTCCAACTGAAAAAATAGAGAACATGCTCTCAATCTTTTGCTGGCTGGAATTCTGCCAGCAAAAGTCTGATGGAGCATACACACGGTCGCAATTTCTGACCAAAAGCTCACATCCGACTTTTTCTGGCAGAATTTCCCTTGGCATCCTCACTAGCAAAGTGGGACTGTTGGTCCTGCATTGTATACAATGATGTCAATTGCCTCGAGGCGATTCAGTTCGCAGTTGCAGCGCTATACAAATCATTCATTCATTCATTCATTCAGAATGCCTGCTACAAGGATTTAACCTGCATAGTGTGGGGGTCCTGTGTGGGTAAATCATATCTCAGTATTAAAGTTGGGCTTTAATAAAATGGAGACCTGAATGGAGAGGTGAGGAGGATTCTGGGAATAACATTTGATTTTACTATTTGTGTTCAGATCTAGAGTTTTCCTCCTGTAAAGTCTGGAGATCATATGACCATCACATTGTCTCCACCTCCCTCCCTGATAGAATAGAGAAATACAAAAAAGATTCTAGAAGTCACCAGAGAGATGATGGAGGAGAGGTGAGTGGTGCTGGGAATTCTGGGACATTATCCAGTAACAGACAAGGGATGTGTCTGGATGGTGACTGTATCATTGTGTGTGTCAGGTTCCTATAAGGTGTCAGGATGTCACTGTCTATTTCTCCATGGAGGAGTGGGAGTATTTAGAAGGACACAAGGATCTCTACAAGGACGTCATGATGGACAATCAGCCGCCCCTCACATCACCGGGTAAGAGGAGACTTTATTGTAAAGGAGAGAGCAGTACGGAGGGTCCACCTAGATCCCCCATCATCTGATAAACACATAGAAACAATGTATTCAGTCAGTGTGTGTGTTTCCTACAGATGGATCCAGTAATAGGAACCCACCAGAGAGATGTCCTCATCCTCTGTATTCCCAGGATTCCACACAGGAAGGTCACATCATCCCCCACCATCATCAGGTAGATGAGGAACAATCACTGATAGTATCATTAGGAACTGTACATTATCTGCATTGTTATCATTGATGTCATTTTTATTAAATATTCAGAGTGGAAACCTGAGAGATTCTAAAGTTGAAGTTAAAGAAGAGATAAAAGAGGAGGATTATGAGGATGGGGTGATGGAGGAATTTCTAAAAGCACACAAATATCTGTAGCAGGACACCATGGTGGAGTCATCCAGCTACAGAAACCCACCAGAGAGATGTCCCCATCCTCTGTATTCTCGGGATTCCACACAGGAAGGTCACATCATCCTCCACCATCATCAGGTAGATGATTGACAATTATTGGTAGTTCTGATTTTTACACAGCATGATTGTTACAATGAACTTTTTTTATATATATTTAGAGTGGAAAACTCTGGGATAATATTGATGTTAAAGAAGAGTATAAAGAGGAGTATGGAGTGATGGAGGCGTTTTCAGAAGGACACAAGGATAAGATGGAGCCACCTAATACCTGGAACCCACCAGAGAGATGTCCCCATCCTCTGTATTCCCGGGATTCCACACAGGAAGATCACACCATCCCTCAATGTTACAAGGTTGGTGGGATGGATCATTTAGAACATGAATTTGAGGAGATAGGGGGGTTTATTTACTAAAGGCAAATCCCCTGTGCACTTGGAGGTGCAGTCGCTGTAGATCTGAGGGGAACATAGAAGGAAAATAAAAAAAACAGCATTTTTGCTTTCACGTGATTGGATGATGGAAATCAGCAGAGCTTCCCCCCATTTCAGATCTTCCCCTCAGATCTACAATGACTGTGCTTCCATGTGCACTTGTAGTGCGTAGTGGATTTGCCTTTAGTAAATCAACACCAATGTGTAGATTTTATATGTGATGTCACAATAATAAATCTTATATCTTACAGATGATATTCTCTCTCATTTTCTTAATTTAGAGTGGAGATCCAATCGATATAGAATTTGAGGTTAAAGCAGAAGAAGAAGAGACATATGTGAGGGATGATCAGCAGTCTATAGAGGAGGATGGAATAATGGGGACATTTATAGAGGACACTCCTACAGAGATCAGTACAGGTGGGTCATTAACACTAAATACATTCCTCCACCCATACTGCTCACTGATTGGTCCAGAGTAGGGCGGGGATTGGGTGATATCAGCCTGTAATCCCCTGGTCACTTTCCTGAGCTGTGTTCCCTGTCCTGTATTCCTGTATTTCTCTTGGATAATCTTCCTTCTCTGTGCTGCAGACACAATTTATGTATCTAGACTGGATTTATGGAGATTCTGGGATTCAGCTGGCAGCAAAATGTTCATTTTCACCAAAGATTGTACTAGACCTAGGCACCTGGGGTGTGTGCTTTGGGTCCTCTGCCCCATACCTGGATATGGCAAGATGTCTGATAGACAATTCTCCCAGGGTTACTTGTTCTGTCGTCTGCTGGCTGTGCCGGGTGGAGGGATATGTCTGTATAGTCTCAGACCCAAGTCACTGAGTGCAGTCTCAGGAGATGGGAGGCAGCGTTGTGGGACCTCTGCAACTTGTCTCATGTAAATTTTTAATCTTCCACTGATTACTGAATACCAATAATATGAGTCCTGACTCTTACACTTTATAATTTATATTCTACATTACATACTCCTGACCCTGACACTTTATACTCTGTTGTACATTACATACCCCTGACCCCTGCACTATATACTCTATGTTGTAATTACATTATTCTGATACTATAAAATTCTAACTGTTGTATCCTACATAATACGTTGTACATTACATAGTCCTGACTTCTTTTACACCCATTTTCTACCAGCTGCACATTTTATATCTGATGATCTGATTGGAGCACAGACTTTTACATGTTGATAATAATGTGATAACATCCTCAAACTTTGGAACCTTAAACAGAAACAGATAACGGGGGAGGTGTCAATAACCGAATGATGGTGGTCTTCAGGATCAGTCCAGGCTTCATCTTGGTTGTTCTCCCCCATCCTCACTCTCTGACCTCTGGTGGGGCTTAGCCCCACTGTTATTCATGACTAAATAAGGAAGGGCAGGACTTCTTGTGTTGGAAAGATGGCAATGAGTGATAGAGGGGGTGGGGACACTCGTCCTATA
This sequence comes from Lithobates sylvaticus, assembly GCA_028564925.1. Lineage (NCBI taxonomy): Eukaryota > Metazoa > Chordata > Amphibia > Anura > Ranidae > Lithobates > Lithobates sylvaticus. The sequence continues at coordinate 559,559,851 of CM053028.1, read as the reverse complement.
ATCCCCTCATCACTGTCACTCCTATAAAAGACAATTCTCATTGTTTCCTCACTCTCTGACTAAGGTCCATGAATAAAGAAATGAATTGGTAGGAGATTCAGAGATATAGGGCTGAAACAAATAATCGTAATAATTTGATTATAATCGATTATGAAAATAGTTGTCAACTATTTTCATAATCGATTAGTTGGTCAGTCGATTAATTGGCCTGCATACAGAATGTATTATTTCTTTACATATTAAAATATACAGCTCAGTACAACATCCATACATGTCAGTAAATGCCTGAGAACTTGAATGTGTGAGGAGCAATGCCTCATGGGACATGTAGTCATGGGCAAGAGAAGGAAGTAAGTGATTCTAAAGACAGACCTTTACCTTCCTATAGGGGAACTCTATACTATACTTTGTGGCTTCCTATAGGAGAACTTTATACTATACTTTGTAGCTTCCTATAGGGGAATTCTATACTATATTTTGTAGCTTCCTATAGGGGAATTCTATACTATATGTTGTACCTTCCTATAGGGGAGCTCTATACTATATTTTGTGGCTTACTATAGGGGAACTCTATACTATACTTTGTGGCTTCCTATAGGGGAACTCTATACTATTGTGGCTTCCTTTAAGGGAACTCTATACTATAATTTGTGGCTTCCTATAGGGGAACTCTATACTATACTTTGTACCTTCCAATAGGGGCACTCTGAAGGCAGGAGGAACCAGAAGTGCCGAGGGTGGGGGTTCAGAAGAGAAGAATCAGGGCTGCTTTGTGCAAAACTATTACACAGAGCAGGTAAATATGACAAGTTAAAAAAAAAAAGAAACACAATATTTACAATGACTTTAAGGTCCCTGTGCAGGGAAGATCAGCATCTGACCCCAGAGAAGGTGGAGGCTGATAGACTGGAGGTGATAGAAGGCATTACAATTACATAAAGTAAAAGTTTACCAGTATTGTGCATTATATATAAAATTATTATATCCATGAAAAAAGTCTCAGCTTTCAGTACTACTTTAACCGCTTTACACCTGCCCACCGTCAAATAAGGATGTTCTGGGAGGACATCATATGGCGGTGCCCAGAATGGCAGCTCTCACACACACACACACCCTAGGTGTCCTAGCACCTTGTTGCTAGGACACGGTGCAACCCCGCTAGGAGAGCTGATCAGCTGCCTCTCCTCACAGGGGACTTATAGACAAATCATCAGGACACTGATCATCAGTGCCCTGATTGCAATAAAGTGCCGCCAGTGCCAGCAATCAGTGCCCATTAGTGATTCCAGTCAGTGCTGGCTATCAGTGCAGCCTATCAGTGCTGCCCATCATTGCCACCCATCAATGCCTGTCTGTGTCACCTCATCAGTGCCCATAAGTGTCGTCTCATCATTGCACATCAGTGCAGCCTCATCAATGAAAGAGAAATTACTTATTTACAAATTCACTGACAGAAACAAAGAAATTATTATTATTTTTTTAAATTCGGTCTTTTTTTGTAAAAAAAAAAAAAAAAACAGTGATTAAACACCACCAAAAGAAAGCTCTATTTGTGTCAGGAAAATTTCACAGGGTTACAGTCAGGCCCGGACTGGGACAAATAATAGGCCCAGGCACTTTAGCTTGAACAGCCCATACCAGGCACGGACTGACAACTCATGGGGCCCCGGGGCAATAAGAGATCATGGGCCCCCTGTGTCCCCGCACACACTCAACGCTGTACCCAAATAAAATCTATGTCCTGTTTTTCCCACAAATAAAGCTTTCTTTTGGAGGTATTTGATCACCTCTGCATCCTTTTTGGGGCTATAAACAAAGATAGACAATTAAAATATATATATATATATATATATATATATATATATATATATATATATATATATATATATATATATATATATATATATATATATATATTTATTTATATTACTTTCTGCTATAAAACATATGTAAAAAATCTAAAATATGTATTCTGCTAAGTTTTTGGTAAAAAAAAAAAAAAAAAAATTGGGTAAATTGCATAAAAGATATAGTGTCAACAAACTATAGGATATATACTGGAATTTTTATTTATTTTTACTAGTAATGACAGCGATCAGCGATTGTGATATTGCGGCATACATTTGGACACTAGCTGATGTTTTGTGGGAACCAGTGACACTAATACAGTGATTAGTGCTAAAAATATGCACTGTCACTGTACTAATGACACTGGCTAAGAAGAGATTAAACATCTAGGGGTGATCAAAGGGTTAAATGTGTGTCTAGCCTGTGTTTGTGTGTACTGTGGCGCTTTTACTAAGGGAAGTCATGGATTTTATTCCCTGCTTTGCAGGTAAGGAAAATCTATTATTTCCCCACTGACAGAACAGAGCTCTGCCTTATTTACACAGGCAGGGCTCTGTCCTGTGTAAATTCATGAAGCGGGTGCATCCGGTGATTGACATCTGCTGCGTTTAGTCACGAGCCGCCGTATATCTATGTCTAGGAGGGAGAGAGCGATGGAAAAGGAGAGAGATGGAGGAAGGGGAGAGAGGGAGGGGAAAGTGGGGGGTAAGAGAGAGGGGGAGGGAGAAGGAGAGGGGGTTGAGAGGGATTGTGAGAGAAGGGGATTTAGGTAGGGGGAGTGAGAGAGGAGGGAGAGAGAAGGGGGAGAGAGGTGTAAAAAGAGGGGGGTAGTGAGAGAGGGGGAGAGGAGGTGTAGGAAGAGGGGGGGAGGGAGAGACAAGGAGAGGGGGGTGTAGGAAGTGGGAGAGGGGGAGGGGTGTAGGCAGTGGGGGTGGGGCAGTGAGAGAGGGGGTGTAGGAAGAGGGGGGTAGTGAGAGAGGGGAGAGAGAGGAGAAGTGGAGAGGGGTGTAGGAAGAGGGGGTAGTGAGAGAGGGGGTGTAGGCAGTGGGGGGTGGTAGTGAGAGAGGGGGTTTTAGAAAGTGGGGGGTAGTGAGAGAGGGGGGGAGTGAGAGAGGGGGGTGTAGGCAGTGGGGGTAGTAAGAGAGGGGGTGTAGAGAGTGGGGGGTAGTGAGAGAGGGGGTGGGGTGTAGGAATAGGTGGTAGTGAGAGAGGGGGAGAAGGAGAGAGGAAGAGGGGGGCCGTGAGAGAGGGGGGTGTGAGAAGTGGAGAGGGGTGTAGGAAGAGGGGTAGTGAGAGAAGGGGGAGAGGGATGCAGGAAGAGGGGGGTCATGAGAGAGGGGGTGTAGGAAGTGGGGGGTAGTGGGGGGTGTGGAGAGGGGGAGGGGTGTAGGAAGTGGGGGATCAGTATATCTTCTATGTCCCACTATTACACTGTATAAAGTACATCCCCCACCCACATACACAGGTCTCCTCTCAGAGTGATCTCTCCCCTGTCCGTGTCACACTATGGTTCTCAGCTGCTCGCCGGCCCCTCCTCCCACCGTCACATCCAATAACACTTACCCAGTCCAGGAAGTGTCCTCTTCCTCCCCAGGCTCTCTCGGCCCCTCCTCCCACCGTCACATCCAATAACACTTACCCAGTCCAGGAAGTGTCCTCCTTCTCCCCGGGCTCTCTCGGTCCCTCCTCCCACCGTCACATCCAATAACACTTACCCAGTCCAGAAAGTGTCCTCCCGGCTCTCTCAGTCTCTCTCCTCTCAGGACCAGGAGCCCATTGACGCCACCCATCCCGCGGCCAAATCCATCCTGCCCCGTCCACCCAGGAGCCTCTTATAGGTCCCCCCACTGGCCGCGGCCCTCGGGCACTCAGCCCAACAGCCTGAATGGTCAGTCCACCCCTGGGGGCGGGCCTTGCACTGGTCACAGAGCAACCATGGCTGGCACTCGCTCGGCATTGCCTCGCCCCCCAATCTGGGCCTGGTTACAGGATAGCATGACCATATAATTGTCATTCAAAGTGATTGTGCTCATACAGACCGGAACATTTTTTCCCATTAATGACCAGGCCATTTTTTGCGATACGGCACTTTGTCACTTTAACTGACAATTGCGACTCTGTACCCAAATAAAATTGACGATCCTTTTTCCCACAAATAGAGCTTTCTTTTGGTGGTATTTGATCACCTCTGCAGTTTTTATTTTTTGCGCTATAAACAAAAAAAGAGCGACAATTTTGAAAAAAAAATCATAATTTTTTACTTGCTATAATAAATATCCCCCAAAAAATATATAAAACATATTTTTTTCCTCAGTTTAGGCCAATACGTATTCTTCTTCATATTTTTGGTAAAAAAAAATTGCAATAAATGTATATTGATTGGTTTGCGCAAAAGTTATAGTGTCTACAAAATAGGGGATAGTTTTATGGCATTTTTATTAATAATAATAATTTTTTTTACTAGTAATGGCGGTGATCAGCGATTTTTATCATGACTGCGACATTATGGCGGACACATCGGATATTTTTGACACTAATCACTAGGTACAGCAGATCTCTCTCTAACTCTCCTGTCAGAACAGGGATCCGTCTGTTTACATTGACAGATCCCTGTTCTGGCTCTCGGAGGAGCGGACATTGCGGCCGCCGGCCAGGTGGATCAGGTCCCCTGCTGTACAGCAGGCGCGCATGCTATGACTCCTTAATGGAGCCGACATACACCTACGGTGATTTTTGGGAACGTGCCGGCCTGACGCCATACGCCAATGATCTCGGCTGGTCGGCAAGTGGTTAATATAAAAGTTTTTTTTCCCCCTGACTCCCAGCTAAAATCCCCATATATCCTACTTCTGGTATATTTATTATTATTATATATACGATATAAGACATATTACTTTCACTATTTCACAGTATAAATGAATCCCTTATAGTAGTGATTATCTGCTGTTTTTGTACTATAAAGGAATATTTTTTTTTATCCCCATCATAACATATGATTAAACAAAATCATGCTGCTGCTACTAAATGTCCTATGCTGGCCATACACAGACGAGAATATTTACACAAATATTTGTATGAAAATTATTTGTACATTCGATGAATGGACGAGTGTAATTATAAAATTCCACTTGCTTTTAACATTCAATTATAAAATGAATGTAACTTCTGACCACAAACCACATACACAATGTGAAAATTTGTTCGATGGAGAAAAGTTTTCTGTTCTGCTCCTTTGAATTTTCCCATCACTGTGGTGGAAAATGAACGCCAATTTGACCCACTAATGGTTAGAAAATTGGATGAATGTTTTTTTGAAAGAAAATGAGTTTGTGTACGGCCAGCATAAGTGACATCAGGTGCAGGGAGCTTGTACCCACCTACCTGTCTATGACAAGGGAGTCTGTCATCCATCATATTATATTACACTCCTGTCTGATCATCTGCAAAACAGCGTTTTACCTCTTTATTACATTTTAATAATGTTGATCTCTGATTCTGATATGTAGCAGATTCTCCCTTTAATATTACATCTATCTGTCTGTTATTCTCAGAGTGGATTAAATATCCAACTATATATCTGGATATTTATATTTACTGCTGTATATAGATATTCAAGAATATTAACTAAATTATACACCAACCTTTTTTGGAGGTTTTTATCCAATTAGTCGATTAATTGAAACAATAATCGACCAACTAATCAATTCTGAAAATAATCATTAGTTGCCGCCCTACAGAGGACCCATTTACTAGTTACCTTGAGGGGGGAATTGTAAGATCCTCAGAGACAAAGCTGCCTGATGTGGGCGGAGTCCTGGTTTAGGGGAACCAATCAGCTCATGTCTAGTAATAATCTTTTTATTTCTATTTTAGTAGATGGACGGGAGATGAGGAAAACCTCAGAGGATTGTCTCACTTTGTCTCCAGACTGTAAAGTAGAAGATGAGGACATCACACAGTATAGTCCAGGAGAAAACCCGACTACCTCAAATGTCCATCTGGCACCACACAGTGTAGATGGACCATCGTATTCCTCTTATCCTGAGGAACCTCAGACTGTGAGGGACGGGGCCGCCCTTCCAACAGAGAAGAGATTTTCCTGCACTGAGTGCGGGAAGTGTTTCCGTTCTAAATCCAAACTTAATAGGCATAAAAGATCTCACACAGGAGAGAAGCCGTATTCCTGCCCTGAGTGCGGGAAATGTTTTTCACAGAAGTCCAATTTTTGCACACATCAGAGATCTCACACAGGGGAGAAGCCATATTCCTGTCCTGAGTGCGGGAAATGTTTTTCAGATAAATCCAGTCTTTACACACATCAGAGATCTCACACAGGGGAAAAACCATATTCCTGTCCTGAGTGCGGGAAATGTTTTCCACAGAAGTCCAGTCTTTCCACACATCAGAGATCTCACACGGGGGAGAAGCCGTATTCCTGTCCTGAGTGCGGGAAATGTTTTCCACAGAAGTCTAGTCTTTCCACACATCAGAGATCTCACACGGGGGAGAAGCCGCATTCCTGTCCTGAGTGCGGGAAATGTTTTTTAGTGAAGTCTCATCTTTACACACATCAGAGATCTCACACGGGGGAGAAGCCGCATTCCTGTCCTGAGTGTGGTAAATGTTTTTCACTGAAGTCCAGTCTTTCCATACATCAGAGATCTCACACAGGGCAGAAGCCATATTCCTGTCCTGAGTGCGGGAAATGTTTTTCAGTAAAGTCCCGTCTTTACAGACATCAGAGATGTCACACGGGGGAGAAGCCGTATTCCTGTCCTAAGTGAGGGAATTGTTCCTCACTGAAGTCCTGTCTTCCTGTACATCAGGGATCCCACACAACCCTTGAGGTGTATTAGTGCCCTGAGTGCGGGAAATGTCTTCTATATGAATGTTGCTGGACATCACAGCTCTTATGTGGGGAAGAAGCACACCCTGATATACACCTCAGATATACTCCATGGCTGATCTTCATCATGTAAGAAACAGTTGATAAGGAGATCAGAGATCACCAAAGACATGGATGAAGTGTTGTACCGTGTTGGTCATTGATGGCAGTAGAAAAATAAAAATGGAGTCATTACCTTTCATTGGCTGAGTACATTTTGTGGTGTAAGATTTCACAAACACTTAGAGGTCTATTAAAAAAAAAAAAAATAGTTGAACGGTTATGACCGGCATTCGTCCAGCCATGATGAATATTGGCCGTATTTTATTTCATTCTCTGATTTCCTCGACTCCATCTAATGACCATAATGCAGTATTGCACTAATTGAGGTATTTCAGGAAAAATACCCGATTATGGCCACTAGATGGAGCTGATGATCATAGGAAATCACTGTGTTAAATCACAGCCAGAAATTGTAACAGCTGGATGAATGATTGTCACATTAGTCCAATACATTTTTTGAAAAATAGACCTCTTAGTCTCCTTCATCAGACATGTCTTCATACTAATACCTGAGATCATACTCATACACTTATCAGTACAGTACACACTGAAGGATAGAACTTAAATAAGCCAACACTATTAGACTAACCAATGATTTAAAATGAGAAATACTATGTTTGGACTTTAGATGGCGCTAAGTATAATAGCAATTATCTCCAGCTAGTGGCAAATGTAGTATTTTCTATTTTAAATCAATGAAAATTATTTGCCCAGCAAATAGCCAATTAAACTCCATTTTCCCCTCATTCACACAGAAGGAATGTACATGCATTTTCATTGGGTGAATTATTATGTAAATTATTTATGAATAGACCCCTAAATGTCAGGAGACGTTTATATAAAGATGGGAAGTATGTAGCAGATAAATGAATATACCTCCTAGCAATGTTATTACCAGGCTGCAGCTAGGGGGAGCTCTAATGTTTAGAGTGTGACCACAGCAGAGTGATCCAATCTAGCTCACATTAACCCTTTCACTGCCAGAGATGGTTTTCCATTATTTTTGCACACATGGTAAAATGCAGATTTTGGGCCTGAAGATTAGCTAAAACCCCCAAACATATATTTTCTGAAAGCAGAGGCCCTGGAGAATAAAATGGTGGTAATTGTTAAGGTGTACCTCGTACACAAATGTCACCTTCATATCCGGGTTTATTTTCTACTTTCCCCCATTTTCTATGGTGTGATCTTTTCTACAATACTTTGTTATAATAATGTAACACGTTGTGTATTGTATTGTACACAAATTAATAAAGTCTATGGGACACGAACATGAAAAATCAAAAGTCCTAATTTTAAAGGCTTATATGCAAGTTATTGTCATAAAAAGGGGACATGTATCAATGCAAAAAAAAGTTTTTAAAACTAAAGTTTTTTTGGGAGCAGTGATTTTAATAATGCTTAAAGTGAATTTCGTACCTGGGGGTATGTATAGTATGCCTGTAAAGTAGCGCATTTTTCCCGTGTTTATAACGATCCGAGAGCAAAATTACATTTCTAAAGGAAAAAAAGTCATTTATAGTACTAGCGCTAGTGCCGGCTATTAATGAATCGTCGGTCCCGACAATTCACATAAAAGTCATTGAAAGTCATTGAAAAATAAAAATGCGTGCGGGTGCCCCCAAAAATTCATACCAGACCCTTTAGGTCTGGTATGGATATTAAGGGGAGCTTCGCGCTGAAATGAAAAAGGAATAGCGTGGGGTTCCCCCAAAAATCCACACCAGACCCTTATCCGAGCATGCAACCTGGCAGGCCGCAGGAAAAGAGGGGGGACGAGAGAGCTTCCCCCCTCTCCTGAACCGTACCAGGCCCTCAACATGGGGACTATGTTGATGGGGACAAGGGCCTCATCCCCACAACCCTTGCCTGGTGGTTGTGGGGGTCTGCGGGAGGGGGGCTTATGGGAATCTGGAAGCCCCCTTTAACAAGGGGACCCCCAGATCCCACCCCCCTGTTTGAAATGGTAACGGGTACATTGTACCCCTACCATTTCACAAAAAGAAAGTGTCAAAATGGTAAAAAAAAAACAACACACTGTGGGAGAAGTACTTTAGTAAAAATAAAAAAAATAAAAAAGAGATTCCAGCGATGTAATCCAATAAATCCATGCTCCTACTCCAGCGATGTAATCCAATTCTCGATCTCCAGCGATGGATGATCTCCAGCGAATCCAGCGAGGAACACACACAGGATCCAATGACACAGCGCCAGCTTGACACTTCTTATGTAGATAAGGGCAGGGCCGCCCGTCATGTGACCCTGTCCCCCTCTGACAAGGGGAAACGCAGGGTTTCCCAGTGACATGTGCGTGTGACCCCACCCCCCTCTGATGCAACGAGGGGGGCGGGGTCACCCGCACACGTCACTGGGAAACCCCAGCATTTCCCCATTGTCAGAGGGGGACGGGGTCACGTGACGTTTTTTTTTTAGACAGATTTTGTCCGAAACTTGTGTTGCACAAACACGGTCGGACAAAGTTTTGGAAAATCCGATCATTCCGAACGAGGTGACATACAAATGTACGACGTGACTACATACAGGGCAGTAGCCAATAGCTTTCATCTTCAAATTTCTTCTGAGCATGTGTGGCACTTTGTGCGTCGGAATTCTCTACACACGATCGGAAAAAGTCAGATCGGATTATGTTATCGGAAAATTTTAGATCCTGCTCTCAAATTTTTTCCTTCGGAAATTCCGATGGAAAAAGCCCACACATGATCGGATTTTCCGACAACATAATCCGATCAGACTTTTTCCATCGGAATATCCGACCGTGTGTGCGGGGCATTAGAAATGTAAATTAGAAAACACGGGAAACATGCGCTACTTTACAGGCATACTATAGACACCCCCCAGGTACGAAATTTAAAGGAATATTTCACTTTTATTGTTTCACTTTAAGCATTATTAAATCACTTCTCCCGAAAAAAGGAAAAAGGAGACAAAGGAAAATCATTCATGAGACTGCCATACTGCGTTTGATTCACTTGATTTTATGATTTTTTGTATGCTTTGTACTATACGGGTTTAATTCCCTGCTTACCAACGTTTATGCCCCACATTCAATAAATTAGTGGCGGATTTACACTATTGGATTTTCCTTTGTTTCCTTTTTCCTTTTTTGTACCTACTGCTGGTGCCACACGCCACTGTGGACCACCTGGATTACATACCAGTGTTCCCTTGCAAGACCCCGGAAGACCATTCTGGTGATCCATCTTTGATTGGGAAACGTGCTGTCTGCATCCAGCTCCTGGCTTTCCATGCGCCATCTGCAGGAATAACCTTAAGCCTTACAGACCCACTGCCGTATGGTAGGTGGGTCCAACATCGCTGGTAAGCGTACCCATTTCACACTTATGTTTGTTGGAAGGTCCCTGTATATTCTTGTGTGTATATACATCAGATTCCATAATCACAGAGATTATTGGTCATCTCAACATTCCATATGAAAGGGTGTCCAGTCACATTTGAGAAGTTTTTTGAACAAAGACTTTTATCACTACCACATTGTTGATACTTTACAAAGTTTATTTGAATAGAGACTTTATTATTTCCACACATGGTTTTGTATCAGACTATTTATGTATTTCCTCACTGTGGATTTCATTATTTTCACCGTTTGATAATCACTTTTTTCGATAGCGCTACACATTATTTTTATATGCTTATTTGACTTTGTTTGTTAGGGTGTTGGCTACTTTCACATTTATTTTTTCACATTATTTATTTTTATTGGGTTAGCGCAGTGTTTCCCCATTCAACCTTTAAAATTAGCACTTTTAATTTCTTCCATAGACTTTTAAAGGGTGTTCCGCAGCTTTTGAATTTGCTGCGAACACCCCAAATTGTTCACTATTCAGCGAATGGGCAAACAGCCAATGTTCGAGTCCAACTCATGTTCGACCCGAACAGACAGCCCATCCTTACTCACAAACACAGAAATATCCTCTTCCTCTTTATGCTTTGTCTGTATAAAATCAGTAAGCGTCTGATCAGGGTCACGGTGCTGTCCATAAGCATCTGTCAAAATACCAATATATTCTTGAGCACTGGTACTCACATGAGTGTCCTTGTAAGCTCTAATGATAATGGATGCTGGTGGTCTTCAGCTTTCCATGATGCTCTGTTATTTCTTTTCCTCTGAGCAGGTCCATTTCTCTATCACTTGTTGTGCAAAATCTTTCCACACCTCAAAGCTTTCTTCACCAGCGGGGGCAGGGAGCACCCCTGAAAAAGCCTTCAATTTGCGTTAAGAATCGGCATGTAAATTCTGAGCAATGACTTCAGTGACTTTTAGCATCAGGTGCTCAATATTTGTTTCCTGCTTAGCGGCTGTAGCAGTCACCAGAGTTTCTCCTGATGAAGCCGTTGTATTCAATGGTTCACACTTTACAGGCAGGGCTGGTAACTTCCGCCTTACTGGAGGTGAGATTACTGGAAATACTACAGCACAACCAATTACATCCGCCCCCTTTGGATATAAGCAAAAGGGCCCTTTATCTGGATTTACATCCACCTCACTGAGACAGAGATAATGGGTATACAGTTCATAACTCTCATCTTCCTCTCTTTTATCCACAAGAGAAGCCGACTGCAAGGTTTCATTTGCTTGTAGCGCCCCCTACAGTCTATGGGGGCTCACAGTGATAGGTACACATGAAATAGAAAATGTCCTTTTAGGTGGAAGTCCCTCTTCCAGGGCCCACTGCCTCACAGCTTCTGTTGATAACAGCGACATGGTCGTTCCTTAATGTCCTGATCCAAGATATTTATCTCAGCAGTGCCTCCAAATGTAGCACTTTTCTTCTCTCTCTCTGCGGGTACTGAGGTATGATGGAGCCACCTGTATAGTATTTAGGAGCAGAGTCTTCATAATCTGTGTGATCAGGACAGGATCTCTAACAAGCGCAGGGCCTCCACTCACTTGGGGTTTGTGAATAGCAAGTGAAATCCCAATTGAGAAATATATCTTCACATAGACAGTAATCCACACAGCATTGTATGTGAAAGTCCATGTATTGAAGAAATAACATTCAGTGAACCATCCAACATAAAGTATTATCCAAACAGGAACATGAAATCATTAACAGTCTCTATGTATGTCTCAGTGAGGGGAATCTGCAGTATTTACACATTCTGTGTTCTCTTAGCAGGAATTCACTCTTCTCTCTCCACATGTCTCTCTCTCCATCCACTTACCCACAAAACCCCTTGCCATCCTCTGCTCTTCTTGATGACCTCATCCTCAGTGAGAGAGAGAGCATAGTAACCATATTGGAGAAGGGCAAACAGACACTGAATAACAAGAGTATACACTTGGTAAATGGGCAAAGAAATGATCACATCAGTACATTAGCATATACGAGGAAGTGTTCTTACTTGGAGAGATCTCCATCACCATTTCTATGTAAACATTACATACATGCAATTTATGTTTAACATATTCATAATGAGTCGACTGATATATATATATATATATATATATATATATATAAAATCATTTTTGATATATTTTTGCAATTTCTTCACCAAAAAGTTGAATTTCGGGAGTTATGTTTTTTTTGTTTGTTTTTAACTTTGCCCTGTTATACAGGACTGCTTATTATGAGATGTTTCTTGGGGCTGCAGTTCCTCTGAACTCCACAAGATGGTGATCTTACTTCTACCCAGATAGGAAGTCTCTATGGAATACAGACAGGAAGTGATGTCAGGTAAACACAGGAAGTTCCGGGTGAGAGGTGAGTCGGGAGGAAGTAGTGAGGAGATGTTGCTGGAAGTGGCAGAAGACGAGGTAATAAGATCTTATCTTTTATTTACACCCAGTAACCCCCCGTCATGTCCGTCCTCTTCCTCCATAGTCACTGTGATGTGTTTATCTCCAGCAGATGATGATACACACATATGTAGTGTGGAAACCTAGATTAACCCCTTCAGGGGCAGAACATTTCCCGACTTACGGGGCCGGAACATTCTCTTCATTTTGGAGATAAATTCTAGTAATATGTTCCTCTAAACAAACAGCACTGACAATAAATAGAGAAGACAATGACCATCCTGACCATACATGGCCTACAAAGGACAATTATTACACCACACAGGCTGTTGGTCTCTGATGGTCCTCTCACCCCACCTGCACATACTTTTCTGACCTCCTTAAAGGAGAAGTCCAGCCTGAGATCGCTTGGCTGGGCTTCTCCTATGGGTTACAGGAGTGCAATTCGTTTGGCACTCTTGTGACCTGTTTTCAGCAGAGATCGGGCTGAAGTCGGCTCTCTGGTGACATCACTGGAATCAGTCCAGGCACCGCATCATCACGACAATGAAGTCTGGATCTGCCAGGTGCCTGGACTGATGGCCATCTTAGGCTCTCAGCGAGCCACTGAGAGACTGAGACGGGCACTGCCCGCCCCTCCACAGCTCCAGTGAGCATGGGGGGGTGGAGCTGTGAGAACCGAGCCATCGCAGATGTTAGATCGATCGGTTCTCTGTGAAGAGGCGCAGGGGGACCGATGCTGCATCCACCTTCCGTATAAAAAGGTATTTATTAAAAGCATCAGATGATGCTTATTCAAGCGAAACGTGTCGGGACTGTATGCTGACTTACTCAACACCGCTGTTTATGTCCTAACAAGCGCTTGTAACTTTGGAAGCATGTAAGTGCATTTCCTACCATATGTTTTAATAAATACCTTTTTATACGGAATTGCACTATGTTCCTCCCTCTCTTTCCATTTATGGCTTGTTTGGCGAGCTTTGTTATTCTCTGATCCCACTACCTGTGAAAGATCGCTGAAAAGATTCGATCTGTTAAACGATCGCTGGAAAGATTCGATCTGTTATTGTTAACTGGGGATCCTTGGAATAATACTACTAAGCCTGTTTGACCCACCAAGTGTATACTTGTGCGCGTCATAGCTTTCTGGTAAGCAGTTTGTGCTGTCGGTGGTGGTTCACCTTTTTCACTTGCTGGATTGGACACATTTATTTTTCAGCCACTTATATTTGGACTGCACTTTTTTGGATATTTATGTGGACTTTTGTTAGATTTGATTCAGTTCTAATTAGTCACCTAATACTCACCTTTTTGTATATCACTTATATCACTATATGTTAATGTATGGTATATAGTTTGATGTGATCATTTTTTGTTGTTTATATACTATATTTGATAGCGCTGCACTTATTCTTCACATATTTAGAGAAACCAAACAAACCCAACAGAGAAAAGGTAATATCTGATCCAGCAGTCAAGAGGGTCCCACACCTCGAAAATACAGTTCAAACTAAATCTGTTCCCATGGGGGGGAATCAGTTGTTAAATGTACAGCAACCCTCCTATTACCCCCCTCACATCCACATCCTATTATTGTGTGACCAATACCATCCAAATAATTCTTACTTTCATTTCCCAAAGTTATCCGTTTACAAGGAGACCTGTATAGATCAAATGACGGCACCAATGAGGATGGAGGAGGACCGGAATCACATGACTGAGAGGATACTAAGCCTCACCCTGGAGATCATCTACCTGCTGACCGGAGAGGTGAGAAGGATTCTGGGAGGTCACATGACATCACTCTTATCTCTATTAGGCCCCTTTCACACTGGGGTGGTTTTCAGGCGGTACAGCGCTAAAAATAGCGCCTGTACACCGCCTGAAAAAACCGGCCCCATTCACTCCAGTGGCAAAGCTGGCAGCTTTCACACTGGAGCGGTGCGCTAGCAGGACGGCAAAAAAAGTCCTGCTAGCAGCATCTTTGGAGCGGGATAGGAGCGGTGTATTCACCGCTCCTATACCGCTCCTTCCCATTGATTTCAATGGGACACCGCGGTAATACCACGGCAATACCGCAGTAATACCGCCATCGGCGCTCTGCGGGGGATTTTAACCCTTTTGCGCGGGCAAAACGACGGTAAAGCAGCGCTAAATATAGTGCTGCTTTACCGTCACGCGGCTCCCGCCCCAGTGTGAAAGGGGCCTTAATAAAACACAGACCTGACCGGAGAGGTGAGGAGGTTTCTGGGAGGTCACATGACATCACTCTTCTCTCTATTAATAAAACACAGACCTGACCGGAGAGGTGAGGAGGATTCTGGGAGGTCACATGACATCACTCTTATCTCTATTAATAAAACACAGACCTGACCGGAGAGGTGAGGAGGATTCTGGGATTCTAACATGATATTCCTATTGGTTCCCTAATACAGAGATTTCCTCTTGTGAAGTCAGGTGATCATATGACCATCACAGTGCCTCCATGTGACTCCCTAAAACCTGAGAGACACAACATGGAGAAGATTCTAGAAGTCACCAAGAAGATGATGGAGCTGCTGACAGGAGAGGTGAGCGGTGCTGGGAATTCTGGGACATTATCCAGTAACAGACAAGGGATGTGTCTGGATGGTGACTGTATCATTGTGTGTGTCAGGTTCCTATAAGGTGTCAGGATGTCACTGTCTATTTCTCCATGTAGGAGTGGGAGTATTTAGAAGGACACAAGGATCTCTACAAGGACCTCATGATGGACAATCAGCCGCCCCTCACATCACCGGGTAAGAGGAGACTTTATTGTAAAGGAGAGAGCAGTACGGAGGCTCCACCTAGATCCCCCATCATCTGATAAACACATAGAAACAATGTATTCAGTCAGTGTGTGTGTTTCCTACAGATGGATCCAGTAATGGGAACCCACCAGAGAGATGTCCCCGTCCTCTGTATTCCCGGGATTCCACACAGGAAGGTCACACCATCCCCCACCATCATCAGGTAGATGAGGAACAATTATTGGTAGTTCTGATTTATACACAGCATGATTGTTACAATGAATGTTTTATTATATATTCAGAGTGGAAACCTCGGGGATGATAATATTGATGTTAAAGAAGAGTATAAAGAGGAGGATGAGGAGGATGGAGTGATGGAGGAGTTTTCAGAAGGACACAAGGATATGATGGAGCCACCAAATACCAGGAACCCACCAGAGAGATGTCCCCATCCTCTGTATTCCCGGGATTCCACACAGGAAGATCACACCATCCCCCACTGTTACAAGGTTGGTGGAATGGAACATCTAGAACAGTGGTCCCCAACCTTTTTGGCACCGGGGACCGGCGTTGTTGAAGAAAATTGTGCCAAGGCCCGGGGGGGGGGGGGGGGTATGCAGCTTTTTGCGGGCAATTTATCTGGGAAATGGCTGGTGTTGGCGCTTTAATCATCCCGGCACCATCATTGATATGATGTCAGGATGATTGAAGCGCATTATTTCTATTATTACATTGTAATATACAATGAAATAGTTCAACTCACCATAATGCAGAATGTGCCAGAGTGTCACTTGCCACGTCGCCTGTCACTAGATGCAGCTTGTCACTTGCCATGTCACTTTTTACCAGATGCAATTTGTCCCTTGCCACGTCCCCTGCCACCAAATGCGGATTGTCACTTGCCACGTCGCCTGCCTTCATATGCAGCTTGACACTTGCCATGTCGGCTGCCACCACATGAATTTAGTCACTTGCCACATCACCTGCCACCAGATTTGGATTGGCACTTGCCATCAGATGCAGCTTGTCATTTTCCACATCGCCTGCCACCACATGAAGATTGTCACTGCAGTGGTGGCAGCACAGGTGTGCTCATTAATTCAGAGGCAAGCCTGGAGTAGTGGGTAGTGAGGGAGAACAGCGGTAATGGGGGGGGGGGGGGGGGGCGGATAGTGAGAGATGATCTCATCTCTCTGCTCCCCGCCTCACCTCCAGCATTGTAGCAGTCTCGCTGTGAGTGTGGAAAAGCGGCGAAGCAGGCGGCGGTGAGAGATGATGTCATCTCTCTGCTCGCTCCGCAGCCGCTTGTCAGACAGCGCAGCCTTCGCGGCCCGGCTGCAAACAGGTCACGGCCCGGCGGTGGGCCGCGGACCGGGGGTTGATGACCGCTGATCTAGAACATGGACTTGGGGAGACGGGGGAGGGTAATTTACTAAAGGTAAATCCAATGTGCACTTGGAAGTGCAGTCGCTGTAGATCTGAGGGGAACATAGAAGGAAAATAAAAAAACAGCATTTTTGCTTGCATATGATTGGATGATAGAAATCAGCAGAGCTTCCCCTCATTTCAGATCTACAGCAACTGCACTTGTAGTGCGTAGTGGATTTGCCTTTAGTAAATCCACACCAAGGTGTATATTTTTTATGTGATGTCACAATAATAAATCTTATATCTTACAGATGATATTCTCTCTCATTTTCTTGATTTAGAGTGGAGATCCAATCGATATAGAATTTGAGATTAAAGCAGAAGAAGAAGAGAGGTATGTGAGGGATGATCAGCAGTCTATGGAGGAGGATGGAATAACGGGGACATTCATAGAGGAGGACACTCCTACAGAGATCAGTACAGGTGGGTCATTAACACTAAATACATTCCTCCACCCATACTGCTCACTGATTGGTCCAGAGTAGGGCGGGGACTGGGTGATATCAGCCTGTAATCCTCTGGTCACTTTCCTGAGCTGTGTTCCCCGTCCTGTATTCCTGTATTCCTGTATTTCTCTCGGATAATCTTCCTTCTCTGTGCTGCAGACACAATTTATGTATCTAGACTGGATTTATGGAGATTCTGGGGATCAGCTGGCAGCAAAATGTTCATTTTCACCATAAATGTTGCTCTACCTAGGAACCTGGGGTATGTGCTTTGGGTCTTCTGCCCCATACCCGGGTATGACAAGATCTCTGACAGAACAATCCCCCCAGGATTACTTGCTCTATTATCTGCTGGCTGTGCCGGGTGGAGGGATATGTCTGTATAGTCTCAGACCCAAGTCACTGAGTGCAGTCTCAGGAGATGGGAGGCAGCGGTGTGGGACCTCTGCAACTTGTCTCATGTAAACATTTAATCTTCCACTGATTACTGAATACCAATATTATGAGTCCTGACCCTTACACTGTATAATTTATATTGTACATTACATACTCCTGACCTCTGCACTTTATACTCTATGTTGTACATTACATTATTCTGATACTATAAAATCCTAACTGTTGTATCCTATACAATAAGTTGTACATTACATTACACCCATTTCCTACCAGCTGGACATTTTTATATCTGATGATTTGATTGGAGCACAGACTTTTACATGTTTATAATAATGTCATAACTTTCTCGAACCTTAAACAGAAAGTGATAATGTGGGAGGAGTCAATAACCCAATGATGGTGGTCTTCAGGATCAGTCCAGTCTTCATCTTGGTTGTTCTCCCCCATCCTCACTCTCTGACCTCTGGTGGGGCTCAGCCCCGCTGTTATTCATGACTAAATCATGGACTAAATAAGGAAGTGCAGGACTTCTTGTGTTGGGAAGATGGCAATGAGTGATAGAGGGGGAGGGGACACTCGTCCTATAATCCCCTCATCACTGTCACTCCTATAAAAGACAGTTCTCGTTGTTTCCTCACTCTCTGACTAAGGTCCATGAATAAAGAAATAAACTGGGAGGAGATTCAGAGATGTAGGGCTGAAACAATGAATCAATTATGAAAATAGTTGTCAACTATTTTCATAATCGATTAGTTGGTCAGTCGATTAATTGGCCTGCATACAGAAAATATAGCTCAGTACACCATCCATACATGTCAGTAAATTCCTGAGAACTTGAATGTGTGAGGAGCAATGACATGTAGTCCTGGGGAAGAGAAGAAAGCAAGTGATTCTAAGGGCAGAAGTTTTTTTTGTGGCTTTCTATAGGAGAACTCTGAAGGCAGGAGGAGCCAAAAGTCCCGAGGGGGGGAATCCAGAAGATGAGAATCAGGGCTGCTCTCTGCAAAACCATTACACGGAGGAGGTAAGTAGGGGTGCACCGAATGGAAATTTTGGTGCCAAAACCGAAAATGAAGGATGCACTAGGCCGAAAAACGATACTGAAAATTACAGTTTTAAAAAAAAATATTTATATTTTTATATACAACCACCATTTATATATAACCATCTATTGTATCATGTCTGCAGTCTCTGACATCTCGTGTAGCTTGTCTGCAATCTTTTTTTTTTAACAAGAAAAGCTTGTCTGCAATCTTACTTAAGCACACTGCTATAGTATTAGCAGTGTCCATTCGGTACACCTATAGCAGACATGATACAGGAGATGGTCAGAGACTGCAGACATGATAGAGGAGATAGTCAGAGACTGCAGACATGATAGAGGAGATAGTCAGAGACTGCAGACATGATAGAGGAGATAGTCAGAGACTGCAGACATGATACAGGACATGGTCAGAGACTGCAGACATGATACAGGACATGGTCAGAGACTGCAGACATGATACAGGAGATGGTCAGAGACTGCAGACATGATACAGGACATGGTCAGAGACTGCAAACATGATACAGAAGATTAATGCAGCCTCACCAGTACCCATCATGCAGCCTGCCTGTGCCCGTCAGATACAGGCTCACCAGTGCTCCGGATTAAAGCGGTGATCTCCGCGTGTCATGGAGCTGTATTTGAGTTGCCTGGGTCGCAGTAACAATGTCCCGCCTCCTGTGATCACATCACAGATTCAATGTCCCACCATTGGATCAGTTTGCCGTCTATCACAGGAGGCGGGACGTTGTCACTGAGACCCAGGCAATTAAGCCCTGTGACACACAGAGATCACCGCTCTGTGGGAAGGAGGAGAAGAGGTAGGTGAGGAGGAGGGTAGGAGAGGACTGGGGCATGCCAGGATGACACCCCCGCAATGGGTGGCACCATTTTCCACTCCATTATCGGCAATATTTTCCTTTCGGCAATGTGCCGAAACACAATTTTCGGCATTTTTTTTTTTCGCCCGCCAAAATAAGTTCTGTGCGTCCCTAGAGGTAAGTATGACAAGTTTGTTTAAGAAATAAATCCAGCATTTACAATGACTTTAAGGTCTCTGTGCAGGGAAGATCAGCATCTGACCCCAGAGAAGGTGGAGGCTGATAGACTGGAGGTGATAGAAGGCATTACTATTACATAAAGTAAAAGTTTACTAGTATTGTGCATTATATATAAAATTATTATATCCATGAAAAAAAGTCTCAGCTTTCAGTATTACTTTAATATAAAAGTCCCTCCTCCCCCCCTCTAACCTCCATATATCTTCATGTGTGACTCCCAGGTAAAATCCCCATATATCCTACTTCTGGGTATATTTATTATTATATATATGATATAAGATATATTACTTTCACTATTTCACAGTATAAATGAATATTATAGTAGTGATTATCTGCTGTTTTTGTAATATAAAGGAATATTTCTTTAACCCCATCATAACAGATGATTAAAAAAAAAATCATGCTGCTGCTACTAAATGTCCTATGCTGGCCGTACACGGATCGATTATTGGATGAGAATATTCACACAAATATTTGCATGAAAATTATTTGTACATTCGATGAATAGAAGAGTGTAGTTTGAAAATTTCACTTGCTTTTAACATTCAAGTTTTCTGTTCTGCTCCTTCGTATTTTCCCGTCACTGTGGTGGAAAAAGAATGCTGATTTGACCCCACTAATGGTTAGAAAATTGGATGATTGAAATAATCATTAGTTGCCGCCCTACAGAGGACCCATTTATTAGTTACCTTGAGGGGGGAATTGTAAGATCCTCAGAGACAAAGCTGCCTGATGTGGGCGGAGTCCTGGTTTAGGGGAACCAATCTGCTCATGTCTAGTAATAATCTTTTTATTTCTATTTTAGTAGATGGACGGGAGATGAGGAAAACCTCAGAGGATTGTCTCACTTTGTCTCCAGACTGTAAAGTAGAAGATGAGGACATCACACAGTATAGTCCAGGAGAAAACCCGACTACCTCAAATGTCCATCTGGCACCACACAGTGTAGATGGACCATCGTATTCCTCTTATCCTGAGGAACCTCAGACTGTGAGGGACGGTGCCATCCTTCCAACAGAGAAGAGCTTTTCCTGTACTGAGTGCGGGAAGTGTTTCCGTTATAAATCCAAGCTTAATGTGCATAAAAGTTCTCACACAGGAGAGAAGCCGTATTCCTGTCCTGAGTGCGGTAAATGTTTTTCTGTGAAGTCCAGTCTTTACAAACATCAGAGATCTCACACGGGGGAGAAGCCACATTCCTGTCCTGAGTGCGGGAAATGTTTCCCTTTTAAATCCAATCTAGATGTGCATAAAAGATCTCACACAGGAGAGAAGCCTTATTCCTGCCCTGAGTGTGGGAAATGTTTTTCAGAGAAGTCCAGTCTTTACACACATCAGAGATCTCACACGGGGGAGAAGCCGTTTTCCTGTCCTGAGTGCGGGAAATGTTTTTCAGATAAGTCCAGTCTTTACAAACATCAGAGATCTCACACGGGGGAGAAGCCATATTCTTGTCCTGAGTGCGGGAAATGTTTTTCACAGATGTCCAGTCTTTCCACACATCAGAGATCTCACACAGGGGGGAGAAGCCGTATTCCTGTCCTGAGTGAGGGAATTGTTCCTCACTGAAGTCCTATCTTCCTGTACATCAGGGATCCCACACAACCCTCGAGGTGTATTGGTGCCTTGAGTGCGGGAAATGTCTTCTATATGAATGTTGCTGGACATCACAGCTTTCATGTGTGGAAGAAGCACACCCTGATATACACCTCAGATATACTCCATGGCTGATCTTCATCATGGAAGAAACAGTTGATAAGGAGATCAGAGATGACCAAAGACATGGATGAAGTGTTGTGCCGTGTTGCCATTGATAGCAGGAGAAAAATAACGGTCAAAGACAGACACAGTCCAAAGTGGTAAATGATGAGTTACTTTTAGATCCCAAAAGGAGGTGAGAATCATTCACCACAAATGGCCGAGTGTAAAAAACAAACCTCTCAGGTTTATTACCTCAGATATAGAAGTGTCAGAAAAGCAGTGAGACAGTTTGCATTGCTTGAGAGACAATTTGCATTACCAAAATGTATCTTTTTGCTGAAGAATTCCGAAAACCATATGGGGGAGTCAGATAAGGACCGGCTTCGTGGAAATCCATCTCAATATACCGGACACTTTTACCCCCCTTCCTGCCCAGTCCAATTCAGATTTCAGTGCTGTCACTATTTGAATGACAATTACTCAGTCATCCAACACTGTACCCAATTTGTAGCATTTTCTGAGACAGACAGAGCTTTCTTTTGGTGGTATTTAATCACCACTGGGATTTTATTTTATGCTATATAAGTGAAAAAATACAAATAAAATTTCTAAGTTTCTGTTATAAAACGTTGCAAATAAATAATATTTATTCATAAATTTAGGCCACAAAGTTTTCTGCAACATTTCCTTGGTAAAAATGACCCAAATCTGTGTATTTAGTTAATATTTAGTCTGTGTAAAAGTTATAGAGTCTACAAACTATGATATATATATTTTACATTTGATCAATCCTGATGTCATGACGGACAATCTCATTTCTTGAGGCCCTTAAAATGCCAGGGCAGTACAAATACCCCCAAATGACCCCTTTTTTGTAAAGTAGACAGTCCAAGGTAATAAGTAAAAGGCATCCTAATTTTTGCTGAAGTTGTAATTATTTGTCACAATTAAAAATGAAAGAAGACAAAAAGAAAACAATATATATATATTTTTTTACATCTTTTTTACATACTGTCAACAGAGCAGTAAAACATCATCATACTTGTGTGGTGGTGATACTAATATTGACTTGTGGCAGTATGTAAATAAAAATTATATATATTTTCATTTTTTTTACAATTTTTTTTTTCCCTTTTTTTTTTTTACATAGTGACACATGCAGTGTTAACATATTGACCCTGTACTACTCTGGGGAGGTGGTCAATATTTTTTTTTTTGATGATCTCTGTTATAAGCAATCGTTTTTATGAATGACACAGGGTGTACAACTGTGATAGCAGTGATTGGTCACAGCTATCACATGGTACAGACGTGATAGGCCCTGTCTGTACCATGTGATCACTGTAACCAGTCACAGAGATCATTACAATAGTACACAATGAATGGCTACGAATGAAAGTCATTCATTGTGTACAACTGTCATGTGATGGCTGTGATTGGTCACAACGATCACAAGGTACTGGGCCAGCCCAGTCCAATAATCTACCATTCAGTGGAGCTGCAGCGTGGCCACTTGACTTGGAGGACTTCATATGATGTCCACTGAGGATGGGAGACTCGGCCATCATTCTGCTATAGGCCTGACAGGAAGCAGTTAATTCCAATCTAAATCCCCCTGGAGGCCTGGAGACACGGTACAAGTTTTATATATAATGTGTGGACATTTCTACCTATGATAAATGACAGGCTAAATCCACCTGGAGACTTTCTAGACCTGGAGTGTGCTGAGTTCTTGGATAACGTCTACACAGTGTTTACAGATTGGCTTTATCACCCCAACGAGCTCCAGTTCATGGATGTAATCATTATGTTTGGATGATCTCACCAGTCAGGAGACTTTCCTGTCATCCTACATGATCCCTTCTGAGGATTCTTCTATCCTTCCAAACAAATGTATGAAATCCTCGATGAGTCCTCCTTCTATGTGATCTAGAAGATCTGGGATCACAATGTCTTTATGGATGAAGTGGATGACCCATTTATATATTATTTATTGTTTTACAGCTTTTTTCACTCCAGGATTAATTATTTTATTTATATAAAACATTCAAGGAATTGCTATTACTTTGAGAGATCTCCACCACCATTCCTATGTGACCATGACATCCTTGTAATTTATGTTTAATATCTTCATTATGAGTGTATGTATATATATATATATATATATATATATATATGCATTTGGATGTATTTTTTGCATTTTATTCACCAAAATGATTGGTTTGGGAGGTATCTGTTTTATTAGCTATACATTTGTTGTGACCTTGTGTTCTGTGTCTTTTAAGACATTTCTATATGTAATAAAAATATCTTTCTTAAACAATTGGTTGCATAAGAACTGTATCTATTTTTTTCTTACTTTTTTTGAGTTATATTTGAACTTCTGTGGTCGCCCTGTAAGATATTTTAAAGAAATGGTTACTATAAGACATTTCTTGGGGCTGCAGTTCCTCTGAACTCCACAAGGTGGTGATCTCACTCATATCCAGACAGGAAGTTTCTATGGAATACAGACAGGAAGTGATGTCAGGTACAGACAGGAAGTGATATAGAACAAAGACAAGAAGTTCCATGTGGCAGGAAATAGAAGACATTACTGGAAGCAGCAGAGGAGGTAATAAGATCTTATCTTCTATTTACACCCAGTAACCCCCCGTCATGTCCGTCCTCTTCCTCCATAGTCACTGTGACGTCTTTTATCTCCAGCAGATGAGGATACACACATATATAGTGTGGAAATGTAGAATAACCCCGTATATTACAATGAGGGAATTTATGGTCTGTACCACGAGGGGAGTTATTGATGTCAGTAAATGTCGGTTCCAGACATTGTATGTGGGGGGAATGAAATGATAATTAAAGGTCGGGATTAGGGAAGATTTCTGTAAGATTTTACACAGGAATGATCAGCGATCCCTCCAGAGACACTATGATGAGTCTCACAATAGGAGTCTGAAAGGGGCTGGATATTGGGGGGAGGAGATGGTGAACCCGGAGTGTGGGGGAGGGGCGATTTTTTTTTTTCAAAAAGATGTCCAGATGGAAATGGATTTTTCAGTTCAGTACAATTACTCCGGCTGGACTGAATATTGATATTGAGCTGTTTGCTTTTGATTCATCTGTTTTATACATTTCTAATTGTATTTTATATCGTTTTAACAGTTATTGATTACGATAAATGAAGTTTTGTATGAATTTAGTTGTAAGCTCTAACGAGCAGGTCCCTCTGATCCCTCCTTTATTGATTTGTATTGTAAGTGTAATGTCTGCCCTCATGTTGTAAAGCGCTGCGCAAACTGTTGGCGCTATATAAATCCTGTATAATAATATATGATGATATAGGAGTTTTTCTGGGCTATAACTGGTTAAGGAATCTGGGTGGGGTAGGAGAGCTTTTTAGGACCTCTTCACTAAACCTATAGGCCTCCTGAACAAAGATGGTGTTTTCCAATCAGAACACATCGTACGTCACCAGGTTAGGAGAGGCGCCCTCATCCCACCCTTTGTCATCACTTGGGAACTTCAATAGCTGCATTGTGCCATGTTTGGGGTAATAGAGAATAAAGCGCCTCGCTGTGCTCTGCAGGAAGCGATCGGTGGAGGTGAGCCCTGTGCATGCAATCGGAGGGGTTGAGCCCTGTGCGTGCAATCAGTTCCTCTCTGTACCCCCCCCCCACATCAGTTCCTCTCTGTACCCCCCCCCCCCCCATCAGTTCCTCTCTGTACCCCCCCCATCAGTTCCTCTCTGTACCCCTCCCCCACATCAGTTCCTCTCTGTACCCCCCCCCCCCCCACAGAGAGGAGACTTGCCATCTCTCCCTATTGTTATCACAGAGATCCAGCCTGGGTGTATCTCCTTTAGGCAACTGACCATATATTTCAGAAATGCGCCCCTTGGTTGTCTCCGTTTTAAATAACTTTTTAAAAAACAAGGTTTTACTCCATATTACCGACCGTCAAGAACGCGGTGACGCACAACACTGCAAAGAGCCGAGAAAAATTAAGTTCAATGCTTCCGAGCATGCATCGTATTGTTTCAGAGCATACGTATGAATTTTGCGTGTCAAAATTGCTACAGATGATCGAAATTTCCGATAGAAACCTTTTCCGTCAGAAAAATTTAGAACATGCTCTCAATTTTTTGCTGGCCAAAATTCGGCCAGCAAAATTCCAATGGAGCCTACACACGGTCGCATTTTCCGATCAAAATCTCTCCTCTGTCTTTTTCTGGCTGGAATTCTGATCGTGTGTACGCGGCATTAGCCGCTCTTTCCACTGGAAAGTTGAGTAACGTGATATGGAGAGACTTGGGTATAGAGAGACCTGTAATCTTACGTATCAAATAAAGAATCTTATTCTAGTACCCTCTAATTTTAGGGCAGTCCCACCATGTGTGTAACATTGAGCCCGTGTGTTCACAACCTCTGGAACAGAGGGAAGGATCCTGACAGGTAAAGTTTAGCTTTGGACAGACTTAGGTACCATCACATCAGGACCTTCAGACTCACCTCCACCAAGGTAATGTGTAACAAGCCTTGGTAGGAGTGAGAGAAGGCCCCATGCCATTCCTCCAAGTCCCATACCTGTGAGAGGTCTCTCTCCCATCCCACTATATAGAGGGGATCTGCGGATAGGGACTTGTAGATCACATATATTCCCCGTTTTGCTCCATGGTCTGGTCACACCATTGTTCATAGGCCATGATTCTGGGAGGTTCGGGTTTAGTCACCCATAAAGAGTGTAAAAAATGGGAGATTTGGAGAAATCTGAACTTCTCTGTCAGGGGCATATCCAGTTTACTTATACAAAAACTAAGAAAGATCGGACCTGAAGACTTGAAAAAGTGACCAGTCCTATACAACCCTTTGTTCAGCCACCATTTAAAAGCTTTGATGTCCATGTCTGGAGGAAATGAAGGGTTATGAAACAGATGGGCTAATGGGTGACTATCAGAGACCAACTCTGGAGGACCTCCAAAGGCCATCCTATAGGGTTACTGAATGAGAGAGAGTTGGAGCCAAGATAGAGGGACAAGGAGGACACTACATTAGGTAGTCCAGAGGGAACTGGGGTAACACCTGTCATTCCATATGCACCCAATCGGGTTTAGTAACTCGGGAATATATGATTGAGATCTGGGCTAGTTGAGCAGCTTGATAAAACCATAATAGGTTTGGTAGAGCAAGACCACCTTTATCACAAGCATGAAGTAGGACCCTCTTAGCCCTTTCAAACCCCAGATGAAGTCAATAATTTTCACCTGAAAATGCTGTAGATGGTCTTTAACGATAGGGAAGAGTAGGGAGCGGGAGAGATAGGAGGACAGTCGTGCAGAGAAAGGCTTCCAGCAAGACGCCACAACTGCACATGCAGGAATGCTGTCTCCTATGGCAACAGTCTTTAACAGTTCCTAACACAAAGCGTAACAGTTCCTTCACCTTCACTACAACTTCTCCTTGTAGTTCTTCAGCCCACTGACCTCCCGTTCTCTCACTAGACCCTCTGATTCACTGACTCTGAATCCCTTGAGCTCCTCCAATCTTCACGGTGGTATCTTCATCAAGCGTCACCCCGCCTCTCTGCTGGGTCTCTAGCTTGTCACTCCAGATACTTCTCAAGCTTCACCCCACTGGTCTGCTCAGTCCCTGGCTTGACACACAAGGCTGCTCTACAAGCTCTATAAGGTGATTGGTGGTGACAGCTTCCCCTCTACATCCAACCATGACAGGTTCTCCGGCCAGCAGAACCGTCACTTCTGGTTGGACTGCAAACCGCAAACCCAACCCTGCGCTGCTCTATTACTTTTGGATAGGACTTTAGACAGCCTAGCAGCCAGATGTGCCCGGGATAGGCACAATATCTGGTTTAGCAGCCCGGGGCATATGACACACATCCACCCAGACAGCCGCCAAGGTGGCACAGAACATCGATCACCTGACTCCACCCAAATATATAGGCTCTCCCAGCAGGCCAAGGGATTCAAGAAAATCCCTGCCCATTGGCTGAGATACCACATATACCCATAACCTGACCTTGGGTTGTCCTTCCCATATCTAATTCCACCAAGTACCCGGCCACCTAGTGGTAGAAGAGAGAAGTGCAACAAGGCCAAACTTAGGGAGAAATCAATAGATCTCTAACAATCAACCAGAATAACTACTCCTGGCAAGTAAATGTGTGAGGAGCTCCCTGACTAAACTCCAGGGTGCTACATAATCATACAATATGTTGTGCTCAATATAGTGTTCTCTGCAAGTCCACTGCTTCCACTTTGCATCTACTTCAATGAACTTATTTTGCTAACAATAAATCTACCAATCAATGAAAAGTTGATAAGGTGTGAAGTTCTCAGAGCACCAAACTGTGCCAGCTGTAGTGTAGCCACGCCTTCTTCCACCTCTTACACACGTGATGGTGAGGGCCACCCCTTAGTGGGGAGTTTTATTGATTTGTGGATTTTTTTAAGCAAAAAAATCTTTTTTAAAGTAGATGCAAAGTGGAAGCAGTGGACTTGCAGAGAACACTATATTGAGCACAAAATATTGTATGATTACATGAATTTGCACAGATTTTTGGTTTATTTAATATAGCAACAAATATAAGATTACTGAAGTAGGTGCAAAGTGGAAGCAGTGGATCTGCAGGGAACAGCATCTTGAGCACAAAGCACTTTATGTTGTATATGAATTTGCACATGGATCAGTTTACTTCATTGATTGATAAACACCATAAGATCAGTGAAGTCGGTGTGAAGTGGAAGCAGTAGATCTGCAGAGAATATTATTTGAGCCCCTAGCACTTTATATATGAATGTCTCCACATATTTTAGTGTATTTGTGATGATTTATGTGCACACACAATAGGACAGCGCTGTGACACATAATGCTCTTCTAGATGATAAAGGGAATACTTACGTTTGTTACAGCAGCAGTCCGGTATAAGTTATTTCTGTAGGTATTTGAGTTGTTACACATAGCGCAGGTTTTATTCTATTTATATTGGTGACATAATTGCCCAAATCTGGGGATCAGGAGCCATTTCCACCCTTTACTCTCGGCTGAGGATCTTTTGTAACTATATAACAGATGTTCTACATGATTAAGTCTGACATCAATTTTACTGCAAAATCAAAGGGGCCAAAATGTCTCCCCCCCCCGAGCAGTAATATATTTCTATCCCCCTTGGTGGGAGTGGAGATGACCCCATCTATAAGGATATACAGTACATACACACACAGCACAAGGCCGTGTTCACACTATGAGATGTTTCTGCAGTTCCTCTGATCTCCACAAGGTGGTGATCTCACCTCTACCCAGACAGGAAGTCTCTATGGAAGACAGGAAGTGATGTCAGACACAGACAGGAATCTCCGGGTGAGAGGCGAGTTGGAAAGAAGTAGAGACGAGACGTTGCTGGATGTGGCAGTAGAGGAGGTAATAAGATCTTATATTCTATTTACACCCAGTAACCCCCCCGTCATGTCCGTCCTCTTCCTCCATAGTCATTGTGATGTCTTTTATCTCCAGCAGATGATGATACACACATATATAGTGTGGAAACCTAGATTAACCCCTTCAGGTGGATCAGTTAATGATTTATATATCTTCCTTCCAAAGTTGGCCATACACGGTTCAGATTTATCGTTCATCCAGCGGGATGAGAGGAAAAAACTGAAGAGATTCCCCCATCCACACATTGGAGGGTGATGGGGGAATCCTCCCCGCTGCACTATTGTATTCTGACAATGGGGGGCGCTCCTCCGCTCTCAGAATACACAGATCAGTGATATACTATTGGCTGCAGCCGCTGATCGAGTGACTTTTATCCGGCAGTGACCACACATGGATGGAAATGTGACCGATCCCTGCTGAACCAGCTGAATTTCCATGTCTCTATGGTCACCATAAGTCAGGGCTCAACAATTCCCAGGTCACCATGGTGACTAGAAATGGCGTCCTGGCCCCTGGGCTCTTGTCAGCCCATTCTCACTGTTGGTCTGAATAATGTTTCTGCCTGAAACCCGGACACATTATTCAGACAGGAATGTGTCTCGGAATGGGGCCAGGCGGGAGGGTGAGGGGGGGAGGAGGAGGTGGGAGATGATGGCACCCGACCTGTGAAGTCAGGGGTGGACTGAACAGGACAGCGGCATGAGAGGACTCATCTCACTGAGCTCCCGCTGCCGATCTTTCTCCTTTCCGCGGCCGCATTACTGTCACCATCGGCTCCTGCTTCCACCCACATCTGCCTGTGTCCCTGCAGAGCCCTCCGGCAGAACAGAGAGGAAGGAGCGGGACCGAATCTCCAACATGGCGCCACCTCGGCACTGCCACAAAGATCCCCACAAGGTGCTGAGAAACAGGACTACAGAGTCCTTACAGGAGTAACCAGGACAAGCCTGCAAAGCAGCCAGCTAAGAGACCAGCCAGGGAGGGACATGCTGCTTTATGTACACAAGATGTCCTCTCCATCCACTCTGCTCTCACACACTGCTGGGGGAGATGTACAGGACATGCAGGAGGACACAGGGGAGGGGGGGTTGGATTACTGTCCTGTATCCTGCACCCAATGTCCTGTGTTTTGAAGTGACCCGCACCCATTTCTGGTACCCTGTACCCCATGTCCTGCACCACATGTCCTTCACCCTTCTTGTGCACCTTGCTCCCCATGTCCTGCATTCTGCACATCGTATCCTTCCCCTGCATCCCATGTCCTGCGTTATGCACCCTTCTCCTGCATCCCATGTCCTGCGGTGACCTACACCCTTTTCCGGTACCCTGTACCCCATGTCCTGCATTCTGCACCCCATGTCCTGCATTCTGCACCCTTCTCCTACATCCCATGTGCTGTGGTAACCTACACCCTTCTCTGGTACCCTGTACCCCACGTCCTGCATTCTGTACACTGTACCTTTCCCCTGCACCCCATGTCCTGCGTTATGCACCCAGCACCACGTGTCCTGCACCCCAATGTTCTACATTCTGCAACCTGCTCCCCATGTCCTGCATTCTACAAAATGTACCCTTTCCCTGCACCCCATGTTTTGCATTCTGCACCCTTCTCCTGCATCCCATGTGCTCTGGTGACCTACATCCTTCTCTGGTGACCTGCACCCTTCTGCACCGCATGTCCTGCATTCTGCACCCTTCTCCTGCATCCCATGTGCTCTGGTACCCTGCATCCCATGGGTCAATAATGGGGAAAGATCTGGGGGTCCTAGAAGAAGAGACTGAGCAATAGCATACAATGTCAAGCTGCAGCTACCAAAGCCGGCAGAATATTGGCATGCATAAAAAAGGGAATTTTCTCAAGTCATCTTCCAGAACGGCACCCTGAGAGATGACTGGTCCCACCTGACAGGGAACACAATTAAAGCGGAGTTACGCCAAATTTTATTTTATTTTTTTAAAGTCAGCAGCTACAAATACTGCAGCTGCTGACTTTTAAAATATGGACACTTCCCTGTCCAGGGCACCCGCAATGTTGGCACCTGGAAGCCGATCTATCCCTCGGCTCTCGGGTGGAGGCGCCGCCATCTTCGGTAAGGGAATCAGGAAATGAAGTCTTGCGGCTTCACAGCCTGGTTCCCTACAGCGCATGCATGAGTTGCGACGCACGTCCTGACTGGTCCCTACTGTCTTCTGAGACCTGTGTGTCTCCCAGAAGACAGCGGGGGGGGGGGGGGGATGGAGGAGGTGTCGGATATGGCAAAGATATCCGTGGATACTGCAGCTATCTATGGCTGGAAGTGGGAGCAAATACCTGGTATCCGCTTTCTCCTCCCCCCTAAAAGGTGCCAAATGTGACACCGGAGGGGGGGTTCCGAGAAGCGGAAGTTCCATTTTTGCTTTAAAGATTAGGTCAAAACCCCCACCCCTCCCTGTGCTCCTCAGTTTTTTGATTGTGTTTCCTTACAGCAAAAGGTTTTGTTGTTTTCTAATAGACCCGAAGCAGATACTGGTGGTTCTCACCCTGGGAGCTGAACCACAGGCTTGTGAAGCCTTTGGGTCTGGTAGGGCTTGCCCTTCCTGGGGGAGTTTCCACATCTTCCTCGGGAGGGGCATCAGAGCTTGCTGAAGGACCCTGGGTACAGTGGGGTACCCAGAACTTCAGGGACCATTGTTTCCTGCTTCCTCCCCCTTACCTGGTGGGTGTCTGTTTAGTGGGGGGGAGCTGGCGGTCGTTTTTCCAGTGGGGCACGCCATTGCAGTGGGCCCGACTCCTGGGCCTCTGGGTGGGCGGTGTGGCTTGCAGGGGAGAGGAGATGGTGCTAGAGTGCCATCTTGCCAGCAGCAGGAAGAGGATTGACGCAGCTTCCTCCCTTGCATCAGAAATGACACTACTGCGTGTCCCATGAGGGCAGGTTACATCTGGGTCTCTGAGACTTTGGCAAAATGGGGTCCTCTGAGACTTTGGCAAAATGGCGGCGTCCTAAGACACCAGGAGCAGAGGTCTGGCCGTCAGTGGAGGCAGGCGTCTACAGCCTGCTCTGGCCAGCATCAAGCACCACTCAGCAGGACAAGCTGTGGTGTAGAGATGGAGCGAGGGGAGGGGCCAGCAGCGGCAACAGCATTGGAGGAGACCACAGGGGGTGAGTCTACCTAGCTGGCAGGTGTAATGAGGGGGAGGGTCCCCCTAACTCTTACCCCTGCAGGGTACAGTAGCGGGTGATTTCTGTTGAAGTAAGCGTGAAAATGTGTCTCTTTCAGGGGAGGACGTTACTGCCCAGGTGGTCGCCAGCCGTCCTAAGTCTAAGACCCCTTCCCGTTCCAAGAGGTGTGGACACTGTAACGACAAGTTGTCACAGGACCACACAAAACCCTTTTGCTACAAGTGTATCCACAAGTTAGCTGGTAAGGAGACCTCTCAGGTCATGAGGGACTTTCTCTCCATACAGATAGAGATGTTAACGACCCTCAAGGATTTCCAGGCAATCCTGAAACCCAGGGAACCTGAGACCCGCTCTAGTAGGGCTCAGGCAGGGGAAGGTTCATCCTCACAGGAGCCCCCCCCCACTAATAGAGCAGAAACTCGGGATTCAGGTGGCAGATTTAGACACCCGGAACCCCTGCGGTCACTGCCCTCTCGGGACTCTGAGGAGGAGAAGACAGAGGTCTCCGATCTGAGCTTTTCTGATGAGGGGGAGGAAATGGAGGACAGCCAAGAGGAGGAAGAGGACTCCAGACCAGGCAGACACATCTTTGCCGCAGATGATATGGAGGGTCTCCTTTTGAGCAGTGTATGCGTCAGAAGAGATCCAAGAGCTCAGTTTTCTGCCCAGGACAGGATGTATAGAGGCCTGGTTAAGCCCCAATCCAGGGTTCTCCCAATCCACCAGGCCCTCAAAGACATTATTCTGAGAGAATGGAAGGAGCCTGAGAGGAAGCTCTTAAAATGTAAGACCTGGAAAAGCAGGGATGAAGAGGAGGAAAGATTTTTTAAGACACCCAGACTAGATGCTTCCCTAGCACAGGTGTCCAAACAATCTGACCTCTCCTTTGAGGATGCAGGCAATATCAGGGACCAAATGGACCGATGGTTTGAGACCCTTCTGCGCAGGGCCTGGGAGGCCAATGCTGCGGCCATGAGTCCAACCTTGGCATCGGTTTGTGTGGCCAGGAACACAGACATGTGGGTCACAAAGTTGATGGGCGATGTGTCACGAACTTCCAAGTCCAAACAGGTCTTGGACTCCTTGGAGGTGATTGGTAGAGCCGTGGCTTACTTGGCGGACGCAGTGGTCGAAAGGGTTTGTCATAACAAGGGTACTTAGACATGAAAACTTTTGTTCATCGATGGGGTACAAATCATAATGAATTGAGTTTATTTTCTAATATTTGTATTTAATGTTGCGTTGTATACGGATTACTTAATGCTGTGTTCAGTACAGTAATTTATAAAAAGAGAATCTATTCAAGACACATGAGGTGTGGGTATAGGAGGGGATAACAAAAATTGGCTTCTCAGATTACCTTTTTATTCGTCTGGGATTGATGTTAGTGATTATTATATTCAGGGAGGTATATCTTTGTGATGTGGGTTTGTAGGTCCCGTTTCCCTATAAGGATTTCAATAGGAACCTGATTTGTGTTTGTCAGAAAGAAAGAAAGAAACGCTGCCAACTGTACCATGTTGCTGTGAATTTGGATAGTGTTTCGTGTGAGATGCTAATAAGTTCTTCAATCTTTTCAATGTTGTTCAGTCTACGGTACCACTCCTCTCTCGTCGGAGCTGCTGGAGAACGCCAATGGCATGGGATACATTGTCTCGCTGCGTTTATCATAAACATGTTGAGTGATTTGAGGTATTGTCTTTTGGGGGTCTTGGTGAGGTGCAGAAGGTAGGTTGCAGTGGAAAAGCCATTGATATGAGATGTGATTAAGGTAATGGTGTCATGAACTGTCCTCCAAAAAGTCTGGATGACAGGGCACGACCACCAAATATGAAGTAAGGTACCTTCTTCAGTGTCACATCGCCAACATCTATTTGTGGTAGAGCACGAGAATTTGTGGAGCAGCGATGGGGTCCTATACCATTTTGAGAGGATCTTGTATCCGCATTCTTGGGTGGCTACATTGAGGGAGCCCTTATGAATATATGTACATATAGTTTCCCATTCAGAGTCAGTGCGTTTGATATCTGCTCCCATGAAGAGAACACCTTGCTGGAGAACGCTGATTCATCTTTAAAGAGGGATATATAGAGGGTCGATATGAGATGTCGTTGGGTTTTTTTTTGGAGCATAGTTCTTCTAGGGTGGTTAAGTCTCTCGTCCAATGATGTGTAGTAGACCTTCTGGTCAGGAAATGCTTCAGTTGTATGTATGTCCATCTTGGAATGTGATTGGGAGATAGAGTAGCATTCAGATCTTCCAGTGACCAGAAAGTTCCTCCTCTATTGAAAAATTGGTGTGTTCGTATGTCTTTGTGGGGCCAAGTATGAATAAGGAAGTTGTCATTTGTTCCGGGGGGGAACTCAGGGTTTCCAGGTAGTGGAGTAAGAGGGCTCAGCCACGGGTTGGGGTTTGTGGCTTTGGATGTGTTTTGAAATATTTTCAGTGTGGGGCCAATTAAAGGGTGTTGTTTGTTTTGGGTATGGATGTGTTGTGGGTGTATCCATGGAAGGGATCTCAGTGATTGCGAGGAGATAGAATGCTCTAGTGTGACCCAGTCTTTAACATCTTGATGGATGTTCCAGTCAACTATCCTGGTTAAATGTTAGACATGTGCGATTAGTTTCGTACGAATTCGAAATTCGTACGAAATTTTCGAAATTCGTACGAATCCGTAGTAGGAATTTTTTCGAATACGAATTCTGTACGGAATACGAAATTCAGTTTACGAATTTCGGCTCCGAATTATTCGAATCCAACTACCAAATATCGAATTTCAACTAATACGAAAGAAATTATTATAGACATGCTGGTAGGTTAATTAGATCCT
This sequence comes from Lithobates sylvaticus, assembly GCA_028564925.1. Classification (NCBI taxonomy): domain Eukaryota; kingdom Metazoa; phylum Chordata; class Amphibia; order Anura; family Ranidae; genus Lithobates; species Lithobates sylvaticus. Next base: position 559,524,989 of record CM053028.1, on the reverse strand, counting down.
GTCAATAAAAATTGGCCAAATATGTGTATGTTGTATGTGTTTGTAAGCGTGTCGGGACCCCACAGGGCAAGGACTGCACTATACCACAGATAAACACCAGTGGCAAAAGCGCCCTGAGGCGATTGAGTTCGCATAGGTAGCGCTAAACAAGTAATTCATTCATTCATATAGCAGATATAACGAATGATTCGAATGACAAAGTGTCATTTTTGCAGGAAAATTTTCGTTTACGAATTTCGGCTCCAAATTATTCAAATCCAACTACCAAGTATAGATTTTCAACTAATACGAAAGAAATTATTATAGCGGATATAACGAATGATTCGAATGACAAAGTGTCATTTTTGCAGGAAAAAAAGCTATTTAAAATCACTCGCGGCTAATGAATTGTCGGCTCCGTAACACAGAGAACAGTCATTCATTGAAAGTCATTCATAACAAAAAAAAAAAAGCGTGGGGGTCCCCCCAAATTCAATAACCAGGCCCTTCAGGTCTGCTATGGATATTAAGGGGAACCCCACTTCAAATTTAAAAAAAAAATGAGGTGGGGTCCCCCCTAAATATCCAAACCAGACCCTTCAGGTCTGGGATGGATTTTAAGGGGAACCCCGGCCAAAAAAAAAAAAAATGGGTGGGGTCCCCCTCAAAATCCATACCAGACCCTTTATCCGAGCACGCAACCTGGCAGGCCGCAGGAAAAGAGGGGGGGGGACAAGAGCGCCCCCCCCCTCCTGAACCATACCAGGCCACATGCCCTCAACATTGGGAGGGTGCTTTGGGGTCCCCCCCAAAGCACCTTGTCCCCATGTTGATGAGGACAAGGGCCTCATCCCCACAACCCTGGCCATTGGTTGTGGGGGTCTGCGGGCGGGGGGCTTATCGGAATCTGGAAGCCCCCTTTAACAAGGGGACCCCCAGATCCCGCCCCCCCCCTGTGTGAAATGGTAAGGGGGTACAAAAGTACCCCTACCATTTCACCAAAAAAGTGACAAAAATGGTAAAAATTACAGGAGACGGTCTTTGACAATTCCTTTATTAAAATCTTCTGGTCTTCCCTCTTCCTTTCTTCATCCTTCGGTTTCTTCATCTTCTCCTTCTGGCATCTTCTTCCATCTTCTTCTTCCATCTTCTTCTTCCTCCGATCCGCTTCTTCTTGCTCTGGTCTTCTCGTCCGGCATCTTCTTCCATGGCGTCGGCGTCTCTTCTTGGGCCACTCCTCGCAATGGGAGGCTTCCGCTGTGTGAGGCTTCGCTGCATCTGACAGGTCTTTTATAACGGAGGGCGGGGCCACCTGGTGACCCCGCCCCCTCTGACGCACGGGGACGTCATGGGGTTATAAAAGTCCTGTCAGACGCATCGAAGCCTCACACAGCGGGAGCCTTCCATTGCGAGGAGCGGCCCAAGAAGAGACGCTGACGCCATGGAAGAAGATGCCGGCCGAGAAGACCAGAGCAAGAAGAAGCGGATCGGAGGAAGAAGAAGATGGAAGAAGAAAATGGAAGAAGATGCCGGAAGGAGAAGATGAAGAAAGGAAGAAGGAAGACCAGAAGAAAGAAGATTTTAATAAATGAATTGTCAAAGACTGTCTCCTGTCATTTTTACCATTTTGTCACTTTTTTGGTGAAATGGTAGGGGGGGGGGGGGGGTGGCCGGGATCAGGGAGTCCCCTTGTTAAAGGGGGCTTCCAGATTCTGATAAGCCCCCCGCCCGCAGACCCCCACAACCAATGGCCAGGGTTGTGGGGATGAGGCCCTTGTCCTCATCAACATGGGGACAAGGTGCTTTGGGGGTCCAAAGCACCCTCCCAATGTTGAGGGCATGTGGCCTGGTACGTTTCAGGAGGGGGGGCGCTCTCGTCTCATATAGAGGACCCCTCAAATCCCCCCATCCAAATGTCCCTCCATCCAGAGTCTATATGTCCTATGACATCACACTGACCTCACAGCTCCTCCTCCCAATGTCCCTCCATCCAGAGTCTATATGTCTTATGACATCACACTGACCTCACAGCTCCTCCTACCAATGTCCCTCTATCTGGCTTTTTTCTGATGCTCTTAGGATGTGGGCGGACCCTTGGCATCTTCACTTACAAAGTGGGACTGTTGGTCCTGCATTGTATGTAATGACGTCAGAATACCTGCTACAAGCTTTTATCCTGCATAGTGTGGGGGTCCTGTGTGGTGAATTTATACCTCAGCCTGAAGTGGGGCTTTAATGAAATGGAGACCTGAATGGTGAGGTGAGGAGGATTCTGGGAATATCATTTAATTTTACCATTTGTGTTCAGATCTAGAGTTTTCCTCCTGTGAAGTCTGGAGATCATATGACCATCACATTGCCTCCACCTTCCTACCTGATAGAATAGAGAAATACAAAGAAGATTCTAGAAGTCACCAGAGAGATGATGGAGGAGAGGTGAGCGGTGCTGGGAATTCTGGGACATTATCCAGTAACAGACAAGGGATGTGTCTGGATGGTGACTGTATCATTGTGTGTGTCAGGTTCCTATAAGGTGTCAGGATGTCACTGTCTATTTCTCCATGGAGGAGTGGGAGTATTTAGAAGGACACAAGGATCTCTACAAGGACGTCATGATGGACAATCAGCCGCCCCTCACATCACCGGGTAAGAGGAGACTTTATTGTAAAGGAGAGAGCAGTACGGAGGGTCCACCTAGATCCCCCATCATCTGATAAACACATAGAAACAATGTATTCAGTCAGTGTGTGTGTTTCCTACAGATGGATCCAGTAATGGGAACCCACCAGAGAGATGTCCCCGTCCTCTGTATTCCCGGGATTCCACACAGGAAGGTCACACCATCCCCCACCATCATCAGGTAGATGATTGACAATTATTGGTAGTTCTGATTTATACACAGCATGATTGTTACAATGAATGTTTTATTATATATTCAGAGTGGAAACCTCGGGGATGATAATATTGATGTTAAAGAAGAGTATAAAGAGGAGGATGAGGAGTATGGAGTGATGGAGGAGTTTTCAGAAGGACACAAGGATATGATGGAGCCACCAAATACCAGGAACCCACCAGAGGAAGATCACACCATCCCCCACTGTTACAAGGTTGGTTGGATGGAGCATCTAGAACAGGGTGGGGGGGGGGACACTGGCTGCACATGGGGGGGGCACTGGCTACACATGGGGGGGGGGCACTGGCTGCACATGGGGGGGACACTGGCTGCACATGGGGGGGACACTGGCTGCACATGTGGGGGACACTGGCTCCACATGGGGGGGACACTGGCTGCTCATGGGGGGGGGACACTGGCTGCTCATGGGGGGGGCACTGGCTGCTCTGGGGGGGGGACACTGGCTGCACATGGGGGGGGACACTGGCTGCACATAGGGGGGGGCACAGGCTGCACATGGGGGGGGGACACTGGCTGCACATGGGGGGGACACTGGCTGCACATAGGGGGGGGGCACAGGCTGCACATGGGGGGGACACAGGCTGCACATGGAGGGGGGACACAGGCTGCATATGGGGGGGGGCACAGGCTGCATATGGGGGGGCACAGGCTGCACATGGGGGGGGGGACACAGACTGCACATTTTTTGTGTGGATTTTTTATGTGATATCACAATAATAAATCCTATTGGTTACAGATGATATTCACTTTAATTTTCTTGATTTAGAGTGGAGATCCAATCGATATAGAATTTGAGGTTAAAGCAGAAGAAGAAGAGAGGTATGTGAGGGATGATCAGCAGTCTATGGAGGAGGATGGAATAACGGGGACATTTATAGAGGAGGACACTCCTACAGAGATCAGTACAGGTGGGTCATTAACACTAAATACATTCCTCCACCCATACTGCTCACTGATTGGTCCAGAGTAGGGCGGGGACTGGGTGATAATCTTCCTTCTCTGTGCTGCAGACACAATTTATGGATCTAGACTGCATTTATGGAAATTCTGGGGTTCAGCTGGCAGCAAAAGGTTGATTTTCACCATAAATGTTGCTCTACCTAGGCACCTTGGGCATGTGCTTTGGATCTTCTACCTCATGCCCAGGTATAGCATGATCTCTGACAGAACAATTAATGGGGGGAGGGGCAACTACATGGCAAATGAGGTTCAATGTAGAAAAATGTAATAATGCATTTGGGTGGCACAAATCTGAATGCAATCTATAGACTGGGGGGAGAACCTCTGGGGGAATCTAGGATGGAAAAGGACCTGGGGGTCCTAGTAGATGATGGGCTCAGCAATGCCAAGCTGCTGCTAACAAAGCAAACAAAATATTGGCATTAAAAAGGGGATCAACTCCAGAGATAAAACGATAATTCTCCCGCTCTACAAGACTCTGGTCCGGCCGCACCTGGAGTATGCTGTCCAGTTCTGGGCACCAGTCCTCAGGAAGGATGTACTGGAAATGGAGCGAGTACAAAGAAGGGCAAAAAAGCTAATAAAGGCTCTGGAGGATATTAGTTATGAGGAAAGGTTGTGAGCACTGAACTTATTCTCTCTGGAGAAGAGACGCTTGAGAGGGGATATGATTTCAATATATAAATACCGGACTGGTGACCCCACAATAGGGAGAAAACTTTTTTGCGGAAGGGAGTTTAACAAGACTCGTGGCCACTCATTAAAATTAGAAGAAAAGAGGTTTAACCTTAAACTACGTAGAGGATTCTTTACTGTAAGAGCAGCAAGGATGTGGCATTCCCTTCCACAGGCGGTGGTCCCAGCGGGGGGCATCGATAGTTTCAAGAAACTATTAGATAATCACCTGAATGACCGCAACATACAGGGATATACAATGTAATACTGACATATAATCACACACATAGGATGGACTTGTGTCTTTTTTCGACCTCACCTACTATGTAACAATCCCCCCAGGATTACTTGCTCTGTTGTCTGCTGGCTGTGCCGGGTGGAGGGATATGTCTGTATAGTCTCAGACCCAAGTCACTGAGTGCAGTCTCAGGAGATGGGAGGCAGCGGTGTGGGACCTCTGCAACTTGTCTCATGTAAACATTTAATCTTCCACTGATTACTGAATACCAAAATTATGAGTCCTGACCCTTACACTGTATAATTTATATTGTACATTACATACTCCTGACCCCTGCACTATATACTCTATGTTGTACATTACATCATTCTGATACTATATAGTCCTATCTGTTGTATCTTATACAATATGTTGTACATTACATAGTCCTGACTTCTGCTCTCTCCCCTCTACCCACTGCTATATATACACATAATATGGATTCTCTTTTGTTACACCCATTTCCTACCAGCTGGACATTTTATATCTGATGATTTGATTGGAGCACAGCAGGAACCAATCAGCTCATGTCTAGTAATAATCTTTGTATTTCTATTTTAGTAGATGGACGGGAGATGAGGAAAACCTCAGAGGATTGTCTCACTTTGTCTCCAGACTGTAAAGTAGAAGATGAGGACATCACACAGTATAGTCCAGGAGAAAACCCGACTACCTCAAATGTCCATCCGGCACCACACAGTGTAGATGGACCATCGTATTCCTCTTATCCTGAGGAACCTCAGACTGTGAGGGACGGTGCCGTCCTTCCAACAGAGAAGAGGCTTTCCTGTACTGAGTGCGGGAAGTGTTTCCGTTATAAATCCAAACTTATTGTGCATATAAGATCTCACACAGGAGAGAAGCCGTATTCCTGTCCTGAGTGCGGGAAATGTTTTTCACTGAAGTCCCATCTTTCCACACATCAGAGATCTCACACGGGGGAGAAGCCGTATTCCTGTCCTGAGTGCGGGAAATGTTTTTCAGTGAAGTCAGCTCTTCACACACATCAGAGGACTCACACGGGGGAGAAGCCGTATTCCTGTCCTGAGTGCGGGAAATGTTTTTCAGTGAAGTCAGCTCTTCACACACATCAGAGGACTCACACGGGGGAGAAGCCGTATTCCTGTCCTGAGTGCGGGAAATTTTTTTCACTGAAGTCCCATCTTTCCAAACATCAGAGATCTCACACGGGGGAGAAGCCGTATTCCTGTCCTGAGTGCGGGAAATGTTTTTCACGGAAGTCCCATCTTTCCACACATCAGAGATCTCACACGGGGGAAAAGCCGTATTCCTGTCCTGAGTGCGGGAAATGTTTTACACAGAAGTCTCATTTTAACACACATCAGAGATCTCACAGGGGGGAGAAGCCGTATTCCTGTCCTGAGTGTGGGAAATGTTTTTCACAGAAGTTCAATCTTTACAAACATCAGAGATCTCACACGGGGGAGAAGCCATATTCCTGTCCTGAGTGAGGGAATTGTTCCTCACTGAAGTCCTGTCTTCCTGTACATCAGGGATCCCACACAACCCTCGAGGTGTATTAGTGCCTTGAGTGTGGGAAATGTCTTCTATATGAATGTTGCTGGACATCACAGCTCTCATGTGGGGAAGAAGCACACCCTGATATACACCTCAGATATACTCCATGGCTGATCTTCATCATGTAAGAAACAGTTGATAAGGAGATCAGAGATCACCAAAGACATGGATGAAGTGTTGTACCGTGTTGGCCATTGATAGCAGGAGAAAAATAAAAATGGAGTCATTACCTCTCATTGGCTGAGTACATTTTGTGGTGTAGAGATTTAAAGATCTGTTTTTGAAAAAAAAATTAATAGAATGTGACAAGGACTCACACAGCCATGATGAATTTTTATGTTCTTTTTTTATTTCATACAATGTTTTCCAGTGATCATTAGCTCCATCTAGTGGCAATAATGCAGAACTTCAGATTCAATTTAGCTTTGTAACCAATCATAAAAATGTCATTTGGGTACAGTGTTGTATGACTGAGTAATTGTCATTGAAAATTTGAGAGCGCTGAAAGTTGGCCTGTGCAGGAAGGGGGGGAGGGGGGAGTGCTCGGTATTGAAGGGGTTGATACATTCAGGCTAGTCCCAAACTTATACAGCGCTAAAATAAAATCAATATGTCTCTCATAGTGCAAGTCAATCTCAAAAATCAACAAAAATGAATTATTCCACAAAATAAAGGAATATACAGTGTGTATATGTACAGTATATATATATAATCAAATAATGCGAAGAATCAAATAAGTAAAGTATAAAAAAGTATATGACTAAATATATGTTGTGCTGTGAAAAAGTTGTCTATAAATGTCTAAAGTTCATAGAAAGTCCAAAAACAAATGGTGTCAGTGCTAAAAACATCTTCATCCACCTATGTACAAGTGAGAAGAAATCTCTATTACCCAGCATGCATGTGACATATGTAGCGCCCTCCTAGACAGGCGCTGGGTTAGGTAAATGTAGTTCTTGGCTCACTGTAATCAGTGTAACTGCATGTGATTAGTTAGGTCTGCTTTGTGTTTCTTTGGCTTCAGGGATGACTGTCTCCCCCATTCTGGCTGGAAATATTCTGGAACATAGTGGGCTGGAAAAGACAAATTAGCAGCTGAATATTTCTGCAGCCCCGGCCAATCCCTGGTTTGGTAATATGGTAACCCCAGATGATGGCTGGGAGTGTGTATAAATAGTATGAGACCTGGAACAAAAAGTCAGTGTCTTGTGGAACAAGTAGATGAAAAAAGTTGCTAGGAGGGAATCCCCACTATATCACCACCACCGTGCCTAATAAGTGGCAGTAACTACCTCTCTTGATCAGCGGTAAGTGCCTACTCCACACCCCAGGTGAAGTGTGTGCTTACCAGATCAATGCGGCTGACAAAGCAGCCTTCACAGTGTTTATTAAAGATCCTTAAGTGATAGTCCGTTCCTCTTCACTATCCGAAATCTGAAATAACAAAACTAAATTTCAGATGAAATTCGAACAGTTTTTTAAGTTTTGAATAGTTTTCTAATTTGAATAATTTTCTAATCAAATTTGTATTTTCGAAGAGAGTAAAATAGAAAATAAAATAAAGGAATAGCATAGAATGGAAAAGATTAGAATAGATTATAAAAGAAAAGAATATAATAGATTAAAACAGAACAGAATAGAAAATAATAGTATAAAAAAATAGAATTGAAAATAAAGGGATAGAATAGAAAAGAACAGAGTAAAACAGAACAAAATAGAATAAAAAAAGGGAGAACAGAATAAAATAGAATATAAAATAAAGAAATAGAATAAAAAATAGAAGAGAATAAAATAGAAAGAATATAGCTATCTTCTGAAATTTGAATTTCAAATAGAATACATTTTGAATTTGAATACAAAAGAAAAGAATAGAAAATAAAATCAAATAATAATGCAGAAAATAATAGAATAAACGATAGAAAAGAATGGAATATAATAGAAAGAATATAACAATATACAGTAAGACCCCTTTCACACTGGGGCGGTGCGGGTGTTAGCGGTAGAGCACTGCTAGTTTTAGCGGCGCTGTTTTAGTGGCGCTATAAGGTTAAAAGCTCCCTGCTAGTGTTGCGGCACTTTGGTAGCTCCGCCCATTCATTTCAATGGGCAGGGGCAGTGGAGGAGCGGTGTATACTCTCCTCCCCCACCACCCCAAAGATGCAGCTTTCAGGACATTTTTTCCCATCTTGCAAGCGCACATCCCCAGTGTGGAGGCACTCGGGCTTTCACACTGGGGAGGCGCTTTACATTCGCTATTTTTAGCGCTAAAGCGCCCCAGTGTGACAGGGGTCTAACTGTTTTCTGAAATTTGAATTTCAAATAGAATACATTTAACCACTTCCCGACCAGCTGCCGCAGTTATACTGTGGCAGGTTGGCTCCCCAGGGCGAGCAGTCGTAGCTGTATGTCGGCTCGCTTTCAGACCACTAGGGGGCGCGCAACCACCACAAGAGCCGATGCACGTTCCCAGTGGTCGCGATGACTGCCGGGCACCCGCGATCGCTCCACACAGAGACAGAACGGAGATCTGTCAATGTAAACAGACAAATCTCTGTGCTTTCAGGGGAGAGGAGACTGATCTGTTGTTCATAAGTATGAACTACGATCTCTCGCCTCACTCAGGCAGTCCCATCCCCCACAGTTAGAATCACTCCCAAGGACACACAATTAACCTTTTGATCGCTCCCTAGTGTTTATCCTCTTCCCTGCCAGTGTCATTTATACAGTAATCAGTGAATTTTATAGCACCAATCGCTGTATAAATGTCAATGGTCCCAAAAAAAAAAGTGTCCGATGTGTCCGCCATTATGTCGCAGTCCCGATAAAAATCGCATTGCCATTGCTAGTAAAAAAATATAATAATAAAAATGCATAAATCTAGCCCCTATTTTCTAGACGCTATAACTTTTGCATAAACCAATCAATATACACTTTTACCAAAAATATGTTGAAGAATACATATTGGTCTAAACCGAGGAAAATTTTTATTTTTTTTTAAATTAGGGGATATTTATTATAGCAAAAAGTAAAGAATATTGTTTTTTTTCCCACAATTGTCGGTCTTTTTTTGTTTATAGCGCAAAAAATAAAAAACACAGAGGTGATCAAACACCACCAAAAGAAATCTCTATTTTGTTTGGGTGCGATGTCGCAGGACGGCGCAATTGTCAGTTGCAGTGCCGAATCATAAAAAATGGCTTGGTCATTAAGAGGGCAAATCTTCCACGGCTGAAGTGGTTAAATAGAATACAATATGATAGAGAAGAATAGAACAGAAAATAACAGAAAAGAATAGAAAAGAATATAACCATCTTACAAAATTCTAATTTCGATAGAAAAAGTTTCATTTAGAATACAATTTGATTCAAATGAAATTCAAATTATAATCGTTTCAATATCAAATAAACCAAACAAATTCTGAGAACAAATTAAGTGAATTGAACAAATTTAACTAAACAAGTTTATGTGAATCCGGAATGGAAACAAAAAACAAATGTTTTCGTTCTGCACATGTCTACTCATAGTTCATTAACCACTTAAAGCGGTGTTCCGGACAAAATTATACTTTTTAAATAAAAATCCCCCTATAATACACAAGCTTTATGTATTCTAGTAAAGTTAGTCTGTAAACGAAGGTCCGTTCTGTTCGGTTATTACAGCATTTTGTAACTTTATAAACTTCCAGCAGACCGTGGCCATCTTAAGTGTGGGCATCTGAAGCCAGACTGTATTTCTTCCAGGATCTCAGCCTTCCAGATCTCGCACATGCTCAGTGCTGCACCAGCAGTGTAATAGGTTTCAGGTCAGGTTTCCATAGCAACGGCAGTGTCAGAGGAAGTTGCCGCCCCTATATATGCAAACCTCTCCTCCCCTCCTCCCTCCAGGAACCAGGAAATATATACAGTATGTACAACAAAACAAAGCCTGGCATATAGCATTTCTCACAAATTACCCCAAGCACATCGCACCACATCGCCCCATCAAAACTGCTCCATCATATTGCCCCCATCAAAACAGCCCCATCATATTGCCCCATCAAAACTGACCCATCAAAATTGCCCCATAATATTGCCACCGTCAAAACTGCCCCATCAAAGTGGCCCCCATCAAAACAGCCCCATCAAAGCGGCCTCCATCAAAACTACCCCATCAAACGGCCCCAAGCAAAACTGCCCCCCATCAAAATGGCCTCATCAAAACTGCGCCCATACAACACTGCCATGTCATATTGCCCCATCAAAACTGCACCATCATATTGCCACCATCAAATCTGCCCCATCATATTGCCCCCATCATATTGCCACCATCAAAACGGCCCCCATCAAAACTGCCCCATAATATTGCCCCCTCAAAGCAGCCCCATCAAAACTGCCCATCATATTGCCACCATCAAAATTGCCCGATCATATTGCCCCATCAAATTGCCCCATTATATTGCCACCATCAAAACGGCCCCCATCAAAACTGCCCCATCATATTGCCCCATCAAAGCAGCCCCCATCAAAACTGCCCTCATCATATTTCCCCTATCAAAATGGCCTCATCAAAACTGCCCCATCATATTGCCCCATCAAAACTGCCCCCATCATAATGCCACTGTCAAAACTGCCCCATCAAAACGGCCCCCATGAAATTTCCCCCCATCAAAATTGCCCCATCATATTTCCCCCATCAAAACTGCCCCATCAAAATTGCCCCATCATAGTGCCACCATCAAAAAGGCCCTCATCAAAACTGCCCCCATCATATTGCCCAATCAGAAAGGGCTCCATCAAACTGCCCCCATCAAAATTGCCAGATAATATTGCCACAGTCAAAACTGCCCCATCATATTTCCCCCATCAAAACGGCCCCCATCATATTGCCACTGTCAAAACTGCCCCCATCAAAACTGCCCCATCATATTACCGCCATCAAAACTGCCCCATCGTATTGCCCCATCAAAACTGCCCCATCATATTGCCCCATCAAAACTGCCCCCATCATATTGCCACATCAAAACTTCCCCCATCATATTGCCCCATCAAAACTGCCCATCAAAATTGCCCCATCATATTGCCACCGTCAAAACTGCCCCATTAAAGTGGAGTGACAGGCAGCACATGTGGGAGCTCTGACCAATCATTAACTGGCATTGGCAGGGGGTGGGCCTCCTATATATGCTGAGGTCACATGCTTCTGGGGAGGAGTAGTGGACTGGGAGACGTGAGGAATGGAGTGCTAGAGAGCCGCAGGGTCACAACCCCATCTGGGGGGGTTGTGGAATCACAGGAGGAGGAGAACTGTGAGGGAACATTGCCTTTACACTGGCAATGTCTCCTGGAGCAGAGAGGGCAGGTGAAGCTGTCGGAACGCATGGTCCGGGGAAGTTCCTCATCAAGGACTCAGGGCTGGAAGGTTGGAAGGTCGGTGAGTGTTACCACAGTGGATGGCTGGAGGTGCCAGGGATTCTGTGAGGGAACTCTGCTTCTACACGGTCATTAGCATTGTCTTCATCATGCACACGGTGGAGGGTGAGGAGTCCTGGATCAGAGAAGAGACTGTGGGGAAGTGTGTGTCAAATCAGTGTGACCGGGGGAACACGTGGTTTGTAAGTTGGACTGGCTGGGAGCAGTAGTCCATTTTCTAGAACATAGACTTTAGCCACTAGTGGGGCTTATTCATAGTGAGTTCTTCATACCCATTAGAAGAGGATATGTTATACCTCAATGTAATTACAAGCAGGAGGAAACCAAGAGTGCAAGAGGAAGCCAGTTTGAGCAGGTGGTGAAGAGAGATAAGATCATTACTTTACACGGACAAAGGTGATGTTTCTGTCCCTCACATGGAAACAGCAGTCTGCATGGAGATGCAGGGAACAATAGTCTGCATAGGAGATGCAGGGAGCAATAGTCTGCATGGAGATGTAGGGAGCAATATTCTGCATAGGAGATGCAGAGGGAGCAATAGTCTGCATAGGAGATGCAGAGGGAGCAATAGTCTGCATAGGAGATGCAGAGGGAGTAACAGTCAAGTGTTCACATTCTATCTAAACAGATCAAAGTATATTGAGACCTGTAAATATGAGGGCAATGATTTATCCAATGGGCATTCCATATCCCAATCCCTACCCAAGTTGTACCCCCAATAAAACAAATGACTGTTCATTGTCTCTGGAAAGGATGTATGAAGTCTGGCAGTGGGGTGATTTGGCGGATCGTTTGTCAGTAGTGCTCACACCATGGCTACAGAAGTCCTCCTCTATCTCTCGCTGTTCTGCCTCCAAGTGCCATGTCCATTATTCCATGAAGCGTATGCTCCAACAGGAAGACTAGAGGGACAGTATCACTGATGCATGCACTGTCACTGCTCACCATCCTCGTGGCCTCCTCAAATGGTGACAGGACAACGCATGCATCCTTGATCAGTAGCCACTGGCGTGGCGAAAAAAATCCAAGCTCCCCTGACCCTGTCCTGGTGCCATACTCACACAGGTACTCATTGATGGCCCCTCTGCTGCGAGTGCAGCCGCTGCAGCATTGCCAACGTTGAGTTCCACCTGGTGGGCATGTCACAAATGAGGTGGTTGGTGGGCAGGTAGCATTTCCTTTGAATGTCAGCCAGCCAAACACTGGCATTGTATGACCGGCGGAAATGACCACAGACTTTCCTGGCCTGCCTCAGGAGATCTTGTAAGCCCGGGTACCTGCTCAAGAACCGCTGCACCACCAAATTCAGGACGTGTGGCAAACATGGAACATGGGTCAAGTGTCCTTGTCGGAGGGCGGAGAGGAGGTTGGTGCCATTGTCACATACAACCATTCCTGGCTGAAGCTGGCGTGGTGTCAACCACTTCTGAGCCTGCCCCTGCAGAGCTGACAGAATCTCTGCCCCAGTGTGGCTCTTGTCCCCTAAGCAGACCAACTCAAGCACCGCATGGCATCTTTGTGCTTGCGTAGGCCCTTGGCCGCTTACGGAGCACCGCTGGTTCAGAGGAGAAATCAGAAGAAGAGGCCATAGAGGAAGAAGAGGAGGGGGTAGAGGAGAGAACTGTGGCAGAATCACTACTAGCATTTTAAAGGCGTGGTGGCGGAACAAGCTCCAACAATACTGAACCCTGTCCTGCATCCTTCCCAGCTGCAGGAGAGTTACCCAGTAAAGAAAAGGTAACGTCCCTGCCCATGCCTGCTAGACCATGAGTCAGCAGTAATATGCACCTTACTGCTGACCGCCCTGTCCAATGAGGCCAAAACATTGCCTTCCACATGCCGGTAGAGAGGCGGAATGGCTTTCCGTGAAAAGAAATGGCGTTTTGGAACCTGCCACTGAGGTACAGCACATTCCACAAATTCACAAAGGGGGCAGAGTCTACCAGCTGAAAAGGAAGCAGTTGCAGTGCTACCAATTTGGCCAAGCTAGCATTCAGACGCTGAGCATGTGGATGGCTGGGACCAAATTTATTTTTTCGGTTTAGCAATTGGGGTAGGGAAATTTGCCTGCTAAAATCAGATGGAGGTGTACTGCTAGCAGATTGGCTGCAAGTACTTGGGACACCTATTGCTATACCTTCATTCCTCTCAGTGCAGGTTTTTGAGAGGACTGGAGGTATAGTGGGGTTGGAGATCCCAGACGAGGAGCAAGGAGAAGTCTGCCTTTTTCTTTGATGTGGGTCCTTCAAGTGCTGTTGCCAACAGACGGCATGGGAGGTCGTCATATGTCTGGTCAAGCATGTGGTGCCCAAGCGGCTGCTGTTTTGGCCATGCTTGATCCGCTTCAGACATAGGTTGCAAACAGCAACGGTGTGATCTGCTGCACACGTCTCAAAAAAGGCCCACACCAAGGAACTTTTCAAAATCAGCAGGGAGTCAGCAACGCCCTGCACCTGCGGAGCTCTGCGGTGTGATGCAGTAGGGTGGCTGCCCTTAAGCTGCCCCCTAGAGGACATCCTGCCTCATTGGAGTTGTGCCTCCTCCTCTCTTCTATCAGGCACCCAAGTAGAGTCAGTGACCTCATCATCCCCTCCCTGCTCGTCACTGGAGCAAACTTGGCAGTATGCTGCGGCTGGGGGAACACGACTGCCAGTTTCTTGTCCTTCTTGGGCACCCCCTCTCTCTAGGCACACGTTACTGCCTTCATCCTCAACCTGGGAACCAACATCAGAGCCTTCTAATCACTGCGCATCTCCATCAGCATGTACCCAACACTGTGATCAAATAGATCGGGGGCCTCTTCCATGCATGATGGTGGGGCTACGGAAGGAGTGACTGTGGACAAGGAGCCGGTGGATTTGGCCGCTTTGGCAGGTGCATTGAAAGGCAAACTACTCTGAGCCTGGGTGACAGAGGATGAGGACGGCTTTGTTATCCACTCAACCAACTCTTCTGCAACTCTTGTGGCTCAATAACAAGACCAGCAGCAGAAAAAAATTACAAGCGTGCCCCACCGCCACCTGCAGAGGATACAGCGTGTCCGCGAACAGCACTGTTGACTGTAGACACAGAGCCTGCTTGCCCTCTTTAGTGGCCTGTGAGCATCTGCCTCTCCTTGGTGGCCTTCCGGAACATGATGTAAATTTTGTTTGGCAACACCACACTGCACTGTATTGTGTGCTGTGTACACCACCAGAAAAGTAGTAGCAACTGCACTACGGCTGCACTGTATTGTGTGATGTGTACACCACCAGAAAAGTAGTAGCAACTGCACTACAGCTGCACTGTTTTATGTGCTGTGTACACCACCAGAAAAGTAGTAGCAACTGCACTACGGCTGCACTGTATTGTGTGCTGTGTACACCACCAGAAAAGTAGTAGAAACAGTACACCACGGAATGCACTGTAGATATACACTACACTGGATGCTGCAGAGTGTATATATATACTATAGACTGTCTGTATATATATGTACGACAATTTTGAAAAAAACACAATATTTTTTCCTTTTTTTATTATTTATTTAAAATAAAACAGTTTTTTAACCACTTCAATACAGGGCTTTTAAAAAAAATTCTTAATAAGCACTTATTGATCGGTTTGCGCAGAAGTTATAGCGTCTACAAAATAGGGGATATATTTATTTAATTTTTTTTTTTAAATTACTAGTAATGGCGGCGAACTGCGATTTTTTTTTTTGTGACTGCGACATTGCGGCGTACACTTCGGACACTTTTTTTGGTAAAAAAAATCGCTATAAAATTGCATTGATTACTGTGTAAATGTGACTGGAAGTTAAGGGGTTAAAACTAGGGGCGATGTAGGGGTTTTTGTGTTCCCTAATAGAAGTGATTCTAACTGTGGGGGGAGGGGACTCAAGTGGCGGAGACCGATCATGTGTTCCACATTTTTGGAACCATTCACATTTACACAGGATCGTTGCTATAAAATTGCAATGATTACTGTGTAAATGTGACTGGCAGGGAAGGGGTTAACACTAGGGGCGCTGTAGGGGTTAATGTGTTCCCTAATAGAAGTGATTCTACCTGTGGGGGGAGGGGACTCAAGTGGAGGAGACCTATCATGTGTTCCTCCGTACTGGGATCACATGATCGGTCTCCTCCTCGCTGACAGGACGTGGAGCTGTGTGTTTACACACACAGCTCCACGGTCCCACCCGGTCCCGTTGTTTTAACGGGCAATCGCGGGTGCCCGGCGGACATCGCGGCCGCCGGGCACTCGCACCGGGTCCCGAGCGATGCCGCGGGCGCGCGCGCGCACCCCCCAGGCGGCCGGGAATGCGAGGACGTCATATGACGCCCACCCAGGATGGTAGATCCACCTTGTGGGCGTCATATGACTATAGCGCGGTATTGAAGCGGTTAAATGTAGGGTAGAGGGTTAGGGTGAAAGTTCAGGTACTTTGGAACTGCTAGAATAGGAAAGTCTCTCACTAGAAATCCAAAGAATTACCGTTTCACAGCTGGATTCCAACAACCACCGGATAGACCTCCTCTCACTAGGCCTAGCAGCCGGTAGCGTGTTAGGTAAAGCAAAGTCTCTGCCACAGACTTGGTTGTAGAACACTTGAATAAAGTCTCTGCCACAGACTGTCAGAGGTACTCACCCGGGACGAAATGCTGAGAGCTGCTCCCCTTGCGACTAGGTGCACGATGCCTATGGAGTGGGTACAGAGGTCACCGGGCACAAAGATGCACGGGTTCCCAGCAGGTGTGTTGCAGGTGGTCTGCAGTAGCGACGTTGACCAGGAGAGGCCGATGCTGCACTGGAAGTAGACACCTGGCAGGACCGTGATGAGGCAGAGGCTATGTAGGTACCAGAACGTGTACAGGAGGAGGACCCTTAGGTGCATGTGAGAACCCAGAAAGTCCAGAACACCGGGCAGAGGGTCAAACCCAGGTAACTCTGAGAATGTCCAGTAGGCAAGCCGAGGGTCAAGCACGGGTCATCAGGCAGAAGAGGTATCCAGGAAGCAGGCCAGGGGTCAAACACAGGTAAGTAACTCAGAGAATGTCCAGCAAGCAGGCCGAGGGTCAAGCACAGGCTATCAGGCAGCAGAGGTATACAGGAAGCAGGCCTTGGGTCAAACACATGTAAGTAACTCAGAGAATGTCCAGAAACCAGGCCGAGGGTCAAGCACAGGTAATCAGGCAGCAGAGGTATCCAGTAAGCAGGCCAGGGGTCAAACACAGGTAAGTAACTCAGAGAATGTCCAGCAAGCAGGCCGAGGGTCAAGCACAGGTAATCAGGCAGCAGAGGTATCCAGGAAGCAGGCCAGGGGTCAAACACAGGTAAGTAACTCAGAGAATGTCCAGCAAGCAGGCCGAGGGTCAAGCACAGGTAATCAGGCAGCAGAGGTAGCAGGCCAGGGGTCAAACACAGGTAAGTAACTCAGAGAATATCCAGCAAGCAGGCCGAGGGGTCAAACACAGGTAATCAGGCAGTAACAGTATCCAGGAAGCAGGCCAGGGGTCAAACACAGGTAAGCAGCGGTGGTCAAGCGGGTTCCGGGTCAGGCACAGGTAATCAAGCAGGTACAGGATACAAGGTACTGGATACAAGGTACTGGATACAGGATACTGGATACAAGGACTGGAGCCAAGACTCAGGAAGAGACAACAAACCAGCGATTTGTGAAGGGAAAGAGAAAGCCTTTTATAGGCCAGGTAAGTGGTCAGGTGGGATACCCGGACGAGTGCGCATGCGCACTCGTCCTCTGTCAGCGCCGCGCACAGCGGTGAGCCGCACTGGCTGAGCTGCATCAGATACCCGAGCGCCATGGACCCGCACATGCGCACCCGCTACCCGGCGTACCTGTACTGTTCGCTAAGCCGCTCTACCGCGCGTGCGCATTCTTGGAACCCGGCGATGAAGTACGGTATTTCCCTGACTGTGCCCCCCTCCTAAGGGCAGCCTCCGGATGCCCAATTCAGGGTGTCTTTGGTGGTATTCTCGTATTAATCGGGGGGCATGGATATTTTCAGATGGTTCCCAGGAGCAGTCTTCAGGGGGATAACCCTTCCATTTGACTAGGTACTGAACCTGCCCTCTTCTTTTACGGAAATCCAGGATCTTCTCGACCTCGAATTCTTCCTCTCCTTGGATGGTGATGGGTGGAGGAAGTGGCATCCGCCTGTCAGGGAAAGAATTGGCAATTACAGGTTTCAGTAAAGAAGCATGGAAAACTGGATGGATCTTATAGGAGCTGGGTAAATCTAGTTCAAAGGCGACTGGGTTGATCACCCTCTTGACCTCAAAAGGACCGATGAACCTGGGGCCGAGTTTCCGGGATGGACAGGGGAGTTTCAAATTAGCAGTTGATAACCAAACTTTCTCACCAATCTTGAACGTCGGACACTCCTTCCTACCCCGGTTGTACTGTACCTCATACCCTCTTTGCGCTTCCTTCATGGCCTGTTGAATTTGGAGAAAGTTGTCCTGAATATGCTTGACCAGTTCCTGTGCTGCTGGAGTAGAGACGTCTGGAATGGAATCTTCAAGAAGAGAGGGGTGATATCCATAGTTTGCCCAAAAGGGCGTTTGGTTAATGGCAGAATGTAGGGAGTTATTGTAAGCAAACTCTGCGTAAGGTAACAGGCCTGACCAGTCATCTTGGGAATAGGAACAGAAACATCTCAAATATTGCTCAAGGGTCTGATTAGTCCGCTCAGTTTGGCCATTGGTTTGCGGGTGGTACGCTGAGGACATGGAAGATTTAATCTCTAGAGCCTTGCAGAGGTCTCTCCAAAACTTAGAGGTGAACTGTACCCCCCGGTCTGAGGTGATATTGGCTGGTACCCCGTGTAGCCTTACAATTTCCTTGATGAAAATGTCCGTGGTGGAGGCGGCAGAAGGGGTACCCTTCATGGGCAAAAAGTGGGCCATCTTTGAGAGGCAATCTATCACAACCAGAATAGTGGTAAAGGAATCTGAGGGAGGCAAGTCTACAATAAAATCCATAGAAATCGCTTTCCATGGACGTTCAGGAACGGGTAGAGGTCCCAACAGACCCCAGGACTTGATGTTGGACCCCTTGTTTCTCTGGCAGGTGTTACAGGAAAGTACATCATTTTGGCAGTCCTTTCTCCAGCCTGGCCACCAGTAGGACCGACTTACCAAGTCAGCCGTCTTTTGCATTCCAAAGTGGCCAGACATCTTGTGGTCATGGAGGGCCTGCAGAACTTGAAGCCTGACCGGAGGGGGAACAAATATTCGGCCATGGGCCCAAAGTAATTCCTGTTTCTTTTCAAGAAAAGGTAATGAGGGAACAGAAAATTGATTGGAGGCTTGTTTAAGGGCTACGGTTAGGTCAGGTTGGATGGCATGGAGGAAGTTATGTGCAGACAGAATGGTGGCAGGTTCCTTTGAGGACTCTGTGTTCAGAAACATGCGGGATAAGGCGTCAGCCTTGCCATTCTTGGAGCCGGGATGATAAGTGATGTGGAAGTTAAATCGGGAAAAGAACAAGGCCCAACGGGCCTGTCGCGGTCTTAGGCGTTTAGCTGCCCTGAGGTACTCCAAATTGCGGTGATTCGTGAAGATGAGAATGGGTTGGGAGGCTCCCTCCAGCAGATATCTCCATTCTTCTAGGAAGAACTTAATCGCAAGTAATTCCCGGTCGCCTACGTCATAATTCCTTTCTGGGGGACTCAATTTTCGGGAGGCGAAGGCCACCGGGTGGAGCAAGGCCTTTGGGCCACTTCTCTGTGACAGGATTGCTCCTGTAGCAGAGTCGGAAGCGTCTACTTCTAGCACATAAGGGAGTTCTGGGTCAGGGTGCTTCAGGATGGGTGCAGACGAAAAAAGTTCCTTGAGTCTTTCAAATGCGCCTTGCGCTTGGGGAGTCCATTGAAATTTGGTTTGCTGGCGGGTAAGTTGAGTAATCGGGGACACAATGGCAGAAAATCCCTGAATGAACTGTCTATAGAAGTTTGCAAACCCAATGAAGCGTTGAACTGACCTTTTGTCCGTGGGGGCAGGCCATTCCTGGATGGCCTTCACCTTTTGTGGATCCATCAGAACTCCTCCGGTGGTGATGATGAAGCCCAGGAACTGGATGGTGTCTGTCTCAAACTCGCATTTCTCCCCTTTGACATAGAGTCCATGCTTACGTAGGATGAGAAGGACCTTCCGGACATGTTGACGGTGGGTTTCTAGTGAATCAGAGAAAATCAAAATATCGTCAAGGTAAACAATGAGGAAGTTATCCAGATACTCACGGAAGATGTCGTTAACAAAATGCTGGAAGGTGGCTGGGGCGTTGCAGAGCCCGAAGGGCATGACCAGGTACTCAAAATGACCGAATCTTGATCTGAAGGCCGTTTTCCACTCATCCCCCGGACGTATTCTTACCAAGTTGTAGGCCCCACGTAGATCGAGCTTGGTGAAGATTTTGGCAGTCCTGAGCCGCTGGAAAAGTTCGGGGATGAGTGGAAGTGGGTACCTGTTCTTGATGGTGATTTTGTTGAGTTCCCTGTAGTCCACACAGGGTCTGAGAGAACCGTTTTTTTTCTCCACAAAGAAGATCCCAGCCCCTGCTGGAGAAGAGGACGGTTGAATGAACCCTTTAGCGAGGTTCTCATCGATATAAACCCGCAGGGCTTCTAGTTCGGTTTCTGATAAGGGGAAGATTCTTCCGAAGGGGATCTCAGCCCCTGGCAGGAGATCAATTGGACAGTCATATGAGCGGTGAGGAGGAAGAACTTCAGCATTTTTCTCGTCGAAAATGTCCATAAAATCCTGATAGGGTGCTGGAACATGTTGCAGGTCCTTGGGACTGGGTTGCATGGCAAGACAGGTGGGAGGTTTTGAGGTGACGTCCGGGAAGCAGTGCTGCAAACAGTAGGGGGAAGAAAACACTACTTCTCTGCTGTTCCAGTCAATCCGAGGGTTGTGGGCCTGTAACCAAGGATACCCCAGGATGATAGGGAACATTGGAGAGTGAATTATATCAAAGCGTAAGAGTTCATGGTGCCCCGAATTGGTGTAGGTCAGGATGGGGCCGGTCTCCTGGGTCACAGGTCCTGAGCAGGGTGGAGAGCCATCAGCCAACTGGACTTGGAGAGGTTGCTTCTTGGTTTTCAAAGGAAGGTTCAGGTGCCGTGCCAGGGTCAAGTCCATGAAGCAACTGCATGCCCCTGAATCAAGGATGGCTCCCAGCTTCTCCCGCCACCTGTAGGGAGAGTGGAACAGTCAAATGAGAAGGGGGAACCCCAGTATTGTGGGAGCTCAAATAGGACAGAGGAGGGCACTTACTGGGTCTCACTGGGCACTTCTGTAGATAATGTCCGGTGCCACCGCAGTAGAGACAGAGGTTAGCTTGTCGGCGACGAAGTCTTTCTTCAGAAGACAGGGGGGACCGTGCCAGGCCCAACTGCATGGGTTCCCCATGGGGGGAAGAGCGAGAGTTCAAAGAAGGAGCAGGTGCCAAGGGAACCCGGGGCATCATCCAGGTGGGCCGGGGACTTTGGAGCTTCTCTGCCCGTCGTTCCCACAACCGACGATCTAGTTTAGTGACAAGTTGGCAGAGGTCTGACAGCGTGGTTGGGACTTCTCCCCGGGCCAGTTTGTCTTTTAACAACTCAGAGAGTCCCAAACGAAATTGGTACTTCAGGGCAGACTCATTCCACTCTGTGTCTGCGGCCCATTTACGAAAATCCACTATATAGTCCTCTACGGGCCTTCTACCCTGGGATAGGGTGTGCAGAGTGGATTCCGCTGTACCTGTGCGTTGGGAGTCCTCATAAAGTGCTGACATGGCGGAGAAGAAAGTCTCTACAGAATCCAGCTGTGGGCTCTTTTGTTCCATCAAGTGGTGTGCCCAGGATTGGGGTTCATCGGAGAGCAGGGAAATAATGAAACCCACCTTGGTGGATTCCAACTGAAAAGTCCTGGGTTGCAGGGCCAGGTGTAGTAAACAGGCGTTCTTAAAAGAGCGAAATTTCTTTCGGTCCCCGGAGAAACGTTCTGGTGTGGGGACCCTGGGATCAGGGTTAGACATGACGTAAGCAGGGAGAGCACCTCCAGGTGCTTGAGAGGGAGTGGAGGTGCTGGCTGCAGGAGGTGACTGGTCCGCTTGATTAGGAGAGAAGGTCAAGTGCTGGAGACGTCCCTCGATCTGGAAGTATCCATCCTGGAGGCGTTGTACAGCCTGAGTAAGGGCTGTCACCTGCTGGCATAGGGCCTCAAGGGGTGAACCAGCTCTGTCGGCCTCGGACATTGGCTGGTTTGTACTGTCAGAGGTACTCACCCGGGCCGAAATGCTGAGAGCTGCTCCCCTTGCGACTAGGTGCGCGATGCCTCTGGAGTGGATACAGAGGTCACCGGGCACAAAGATGCACGGGTTGCCAGCAGGTGTGTTGCAGGTGGTGTGCAGTAGCGACGTTGACCAGGAGAGGCTGATGCTGCACTGGAAGTAGACACCTGGCAGGACCGTGATGAAGCAGAGGCTATGTAGGTACCAGAACGTGTACTGGAGGAGGACCCTTAGGTGCATGTGAGAACTAGAAGTCCAGAACACCGGGCAGAGGGTCAAACACAGGTAACTCAGAGAATGTCCAGTAGGCAAGCCGAGGGTCAAGCACGGGTAATCAGGCAGAAGAGGTATCCAGGTAGCAGGCCAGGGGTCAAACACAGGTAAGTAGTTCAGAGAATGTCCAGCAAGCAGGCCGAGGGTCAAACACAGGTAAGTAACTCAGAATGTCCAGCAAGCAGGCCGAGGGTCAATCACAGGTAATCAGGCAGCAGAGGTATCAGGAAGCAGGCCAGGGGTCAAACACAGGTAAGTAACTCAGAGAATGTCCAGCAAGCAGGCCGAGGGTCAAGCACAGGTAATCAGGCAGCAGAGGTATCCAGGAAGCAGGCCAGGGGTCAAACACAGGTAAGTAACTCAGAGAATGTCCAGCAAGCAGGCCGAGGGTCAAGCACAGGTAATCAGGCAGCAGAGGTATCCAGGAAGCAGGCCAGGGGTCAAACACAGGTAAGTAACTCAGAGAATGTCCAGCAAGCAGGCCGAGGGTCAAGCACAGGTAATCAGGCAGAAGAGGTATCCAGGAAGCAGGCCAGGGGTCAAACACAGGTAACAGCAGCGGTGGTCAAGCGGGTTCCGGGTCAGGCACAGGTAATCAAGCAGGTAAAGGATACAAGGTACTGGATACAAGGTACTGGATACAGGATACTGGATACAAGGACTGGAGCCAAGACTCAGGAAGAGACAACAAACCAGCGATTTGTGAAGGGAAAGAGAAAGCCTTTTATAGGCCAGGTAAGTGGTCAGGTGGGATACCCGGACGAGTGCGCATGCGCACTCGTCCTCTGTCAGCGCCGCGCACAGCGGTGAGCCGCACTGGCTGAGCTGCATCAGATACCCGAGCGCCATGGACCCGCGCATGCGCACCCGCTACCCGGCGTACCTGTACTGTTCGCTGAGCCGCTCTACCGCGCGTGCGCATTCTTGGAACCCGGCGACGAAGCACGGTATTTCCCTGACATATATATATATATATATATATATATATATATATATACTAGACTGACTGTATATATATAAAATACACTGCCACTAACTGAATAACCTGCCTGCTTAATCTAAATCAAGCTATGTCTCCGTCCACGCCAACAACACTACATGCGGGCAGCCTTATATTGTGTGGGGCATCCCCCTGAGCCATAATTGGCCAAAAGTAAAAGCAGAGGGCGCTAAGATTGGCCAAAGTATGCAGGTCAGGTGCATGCTTTGGCCAATCATCATACAGCAATGCACTGCGATCTCGCAGTGCATTATGTGGCGTTCCGCGGGCGCTCTAATTTCCTGTGAACGCCCCATAATGTTCTAAATACGGCGAACAAGCGAACACCCGATGTTCAAGTCAAACTCATGTTCGACCCGAACATCAAGCTCATCCCTATTTAAGATGCCCAGCATTTGCAGAGCACTGGGTATATTTGTCATCCAGTGAAGAATGTCCAGTATTAGCAGTGCACTGGACATATTTGTAATCCATGGGCGTGATCACCTGCAGTGGTAGCCACAGGTAAAGGCACATGGTAAAAAGTCACTGAATTGCAGGATACATATAGGTATCTGCCCCAGCGCTGATTGGGGCAGCTGGGTGAGCAGGTAGCAATACTTGTCACAGCTCCCGCTGGTTGCTATGGGCAACGGCACTTACTATTATGGTACTGTATAGCAGACAAAGCAAACAAGTCCTTCCCAAGGTTCAATTTCCTCAATACTGATGGAACAAAGCAATTCCCCAGCTCGCTTCCATGGTTGCTAGGGGCAACGGCTGGCAGGTGACGTGAACAGGTGGTCCCAGAATGACCCCCCAAATGTAGCTGTACCAGCCTAGGGGTTGCTGAATTATGTGGTCCACCTGTCACCTCTAGGGATGAGCCGAACACCCCGGGTTCGGTTCGCACCAGAACCTTCGAACCGACCGAAAGTTCGCGCGAATTTTCGAACCCTATACGTTATAATGGACGCGAACGTTCAAAATCAAAAGTGCTAATTACAACGGCCAATATGCATGTTAATGTCATAAAACAGGTTTGGGGACCCGGGTCCTGCCCCAGGGGACATATATCAATGCAAAAAGAACTTTTAAAAACTAACGTTTTTTCGGGAGCAGTCATTTTAATGATGCATAAAGTGAAAAAAAAAAAAAAGTGAAATTTTCCTTTAAATATGGTCCCTGGGGGGTGTCTAAAGTATGCCTGTGAAGTGGCATGTGTTTCCCGTGTTTAGAACTGTCCTTGCACAAAATGACATTTGTAAAGGAAAAAAAGAAGCCATTTAAAACCACTTGCGGCTTTAGGTTTGTTCTTAAGTAGAATCTGAACAGGTACATTATGAAGTGTAGCTCCATCCCAAAAAAATCTATTTTTAAGCTTTTTGGAGAACATAGGGAGGGGTTATCACCCCTGTAACATTTGCTGTCTTTGCACATCTGTTCAGAACATGTCACCTCACTTTCCGTCCCAATGACAAATGTTTTTGGAAAAGTGGGGTTTTAATTGAAACAAGGATTGGTGATAAAGTATCAGTAGAGAGGAGATACCTTTTTCCCAAATTAAATCTAACAGGATAGAATTTCCCTTCCTAGGGGTAGATTTCCTCTCACTTCCTGTTTTCTCTTTCCATTTGCAAGTAGGAGTCGTTTGTAAGTTGGATGTTTGAAAGTAGGGGCCTGGCGTATATACTCTTCAGAAATTTGCCCTATTAGATGTTGGTGTAGCCACAAGACTGGTGGGCACAGGAATGGGCCCTGCTGTGAGTTAATAGATCAAGATTTGTAATTGCATGCACCTGTTGAACAGGGCAGAAAAATTGGGGGTGGTGGTGGTGGTGGACGGTGTTGCCACAAGACTGTAAGCTCTCACAGTTACTCTTGGTGGGCGCAGGAATGGGCCCTGCTGTGAGTTATTAGATCAAGATTTGTAATTGCAAGCACCTGATGAACAGGGCAGAAAAATTGGGCCTTTGGCGGTGGTGGTGGATGGTGTTGCCACAAGACTGTAAGCTCTCACAGTTTCTCTTGGTGGGCGCAGGAATGGGCCCTGCTGTGAGTTATTAGATCAAGATTTGTAATTGCAAGCACCTGATGAACAGGGCAGAAAAATTGGGCCTTTGGCGGTGGTGGTGGACGGTGTTGCCACAAGACTGTAGGCCCTCATAGTTACTCTTGGTGGGCGCAGGAATGGGCCCTGCTGTGAACTATTAGATCAAGATTTGTAATTACCCGCCCCTGTTAAACAGGGGCTGAAAAATTGTGCCTTAGGCACTGGTGCCACAACACTGCAACCCCTCACAGATACTGTACTTGGAGCACAGCAGTCACACGTGTTGCGAAGCATTTTTTTTTAAAAATTGTAAGTACACGCCCTGTTAAACAGGGGCTGAAAAATTGTGCCTTAGGCACTGGTGCCACAACACTGCAACCCCTCACAGATACTGTACTTGGAGCACAGCAGTCACACGTGTTGCGAAGCATTTTTTTAAAAAAATTGTAAGTACACGCCCCTGTTAAACAGGGGCTGAAAAATTGTGCCTTAGGCACTGGTGCCACAACACTGCAACCCCTCACAGATACTGTACTTGGAGCACAGCAGTCACACGTGTTGCGAAGCATTTTTTTTTTAAAATTGTAAGTACACGCCCCTGTTAAACAGGGGCTGAAAAATTGTGCCTTAGGCACTGGTGCTGGTGCCACAATACTGCAACCCCTCACAGATACTGTACTTGGAGCACAGCAGTCACACGTGTTGCGAAGCATTTTTTAAAAAAATTGTAAGTACACGCCCCTGTTAAACAGGGGCTGAAAAATTGTGCCTTAGGCACTGGTGCCACAACACTGCAACCCCTCACAGATACTGTACTTGGAGCACAGCAGTCACACGTGTTGCGAAGCATTTTTTTAAAAAAATTGTAAGTACACGCCCCTGTTAAACAGGGGCTGAAAAATTGTGCCTTAGGCACTGGTGCCACAACACTGCAACCCCTCACAGATACTGTACTTGGAGCACAGCAGTCACACGTGTTGCGAAGCATTTTTTAAAAAAATTGTAAGTACACGCCCCTGTTAAACAGGGGCTGAAAAATTGTGCCTTAGGCACTGGTGCTGGTGCCACAACACTGCAACCCCTCACAGATACTGTACTTGGAGCACAGCAGTCACACGTGTTGCGAAGCATTTTTTTTTAAAATTGTAAGTACACGCCCCTGTTAAACAGGGGCTGAAAAATTGTGCCTTAGGCACTGGTGCTGGTGCCACAACACTGCAACCCCTCACAGATACTGTACTTGGAGCACAGCAGTCACACGTGTTGCGAAGCTTTTTTTTATAAAAAATTGTATGTACACGCCCCTGTTAAACAGGGGCTGAAAAATTGTGCCTTAGGCACTGGTGCCACAACACTGCAACCCCTCACAGATACTGTACTTGGAGCACAGCAGTCACACGTGTTGCGAAGCATTTTTTTAAAAAATTGTAAGTACACGCCCCTGTTAAACAGGGGCTGAAAAATTGTGCCTTAGGCACTGGTGCTGGTGCCACAACACTGCAACCCCTCACAGATACTGTACTTGGAGCACAGCAGTCACACGTGTTGCGAAGCATTTTTTAAAAAAATTGTAAGTACACGCCCCTGTTAAACAGGGGCTGAAAAATTGTGCCTTAGGCACTGGTGCTGGTGCCACAACACTGCAACCCCTCACAGATACTGTACTTGGAGCACAGCAGTCACACGTGTTGCGAAGCATTTTTTTATAAAAACTGTATGTACACGCCCCTGTTAAACAGGGGCTGAAAAATTGTGCCTTAGGCACTGGTGTGGTGGCATGGATCATTGAGGAGGAGGAAGAGGATAGTCAGTGAACATAAGAGGACAGTCACTCAGCATCAGCATAGGCAGTCTTGAAGGGATGTGACATTATAAATGATTCCGTTATATCCGCCTCAGGTGCCTGGTAGCTGGTGGTGATCCAAGACTGATTCATTTTGATGAAGGTCAGTCGATCAACCGAGGCGGTGGACAGGCGCACCCTATGATCGGTGACAAATCCTCCAGCAGCACTGAATGTGCGTTCGGAAAGAACGCTGGAGGCAGGACAGGCCAGTAGCTCAATTGCATACTGTGCAAGCTCTGGCCAGTGATCCATCCTCAGGACCCAGTAAGCCAGAGGATTTTCAGGGGGAAAGGTGTCCAAGTCTGACCTTGCCCCAAGGTATTCCTGCACCATGTATATCAGACGCTGGCGATGGTTGCTGGAACCGATCATACCTTGGGGCTGCGGACTAAAAAATTGTCTGAACGCATCGGTCAGACGTCCACCTTCCCCACCGCTCCTTCTGCTACTGACCGAAGCCTCAGCAACTCGTCGCCCAGGACCAGGAGTTTGTAACCTCCCAGTTTCTGGGAACGCGTTGCACAGACCTTTCTGCAAGGCCTCCCTGAGATGTCTCATCCTCTGCTCCCTCTGCGACGGCAAGATAAGGTCCGCAACCTTACCCTTGTACCGTGGATCAAGGAGAGTGGCCAGCCAGTAATGGTCCCTCTCCTTGATCCGAAGAACACGAGGATCCTTCCGCAGGCTTTGCAGGATCAGGGAGGCCATGCAGCGTAGGTTAGCTGAGGCATTCGGTCCGGAGTCTTCTGGGTCACTGAGGATGACATGATCGCCAGCCACCTCCTCCCAGCCACGTACAAGTCCACTGGTTTGTTGGGACTGTACATCATCCCTAAAAGACTGCTGCTGCTGATGCTGAGTGCCAGGCTCCACCTCCATGCTCACACAATCCTCCTCCTCCTCCTCCTCCTCCTCCTCATCCTCTTCCTGTGTGATGGGTGGGACAGAAGGAACACTGTCCGGATAAAGGGGGCCTTGAGAGGCAAGGAAGTCCTCCTCTTCCTGCCTCTGTTCTGCCTCAAGTGCCCTGTCCATTATCCCACGCAGCGTATGCTCCAACAGGTGGAC
The DNA here is from genome assembly GCA_028564925.1 of Lithobates sylvaticus. Taxonomy (NCBI): domain Eukaryota; kingdom Metazoa; phylum Chordata; class Amphibia; order Anura; family Ranidae; genus Lithobates; species Lithobates sylvaticus. The sequence goes on along the minus strand of CM053028.1, from coordinate 559,496,742 downwards.
AAGAGGGACAGTGTCACTGATGCATGCACTGTCACTGCTCACCATCCTCGTGGCCTCCTCAAATGGTGAGAGGACAGTGCATGCATCCCTGATCATGCTCCACTGACGTGGGGAAAAAAAAAACAAGCTCCCCTGACCCTGTCCTGGTGCCGTAGTCGCAAAGGTACTCATTGATGGCCCTCTGCTGCGTGTGCAGTCGCTGCAGCATGGCCAACGTTCAGTTCCACCTGGTGGGCATGTCACATATTAGGCGGTTCTTGGGCAGGTTCAGCTCCTTTTGCAGCTCAGTGAGCCGAGCACTGGCATTATAAGATCGGCGGAAATGCACACAGACTTTCCTGGCCTGCCTCAGGACATCCTGTAAGCCTGGGAACCTGCCCAAGAACCGCTGCACCACCAGGTTGAGGACGTGAGCCATGCAGGGCACATGGGTGAGCTGCCCCTGTCGCAGGGCGGAGAGGAGGTTGGTGCCATTGTCAGAAACGACCATTCCTGGCTTAAGCTGACGTGGCGTCAACCACCTCTCGGCCTGCCCCTGCAGAGCTGCCAGAACCTCTGGCCCAGTGTGGCTCCTGTCCCCCAAACACACCAGCGCAAGCACGGCATGGCATCTTTTTGCCTGCGTACTTGCGTAGCCCCTTGTACGCCTACGGAGCACCGCTGGTTCCAAGGACAGAGCACTGGAGGAAGAAGAAGAGGAGGGGGTGGAGGAGAGAGGTGTGTCACAACCAGTAGCAGTAGTAGCGTTTTGGAGGCGTGGTGGCGGAACAACCTCCAACACTACTGCACCTTGTCCTGCATCCCTCCCAGCTGCCAATAGAGTGACCCAATGGGCCGTGAAAGAAAGGTACCGTCCCTGTCCATGCCTGCTGGACCATGAGTCAGTGGTAATATGCACCTTACCGCTGACCGCCCTGTCCAGCGAGGCATGGACATTGCCTTCCACATGCCGGTAGAGAGACGGAATCGCCTTCCGTGAGAAAAAGTGGCGTTTGGGAACCTGCCACTGAGGAACCGCACATTGAACAAACTCACGGAAGGGGGCCGAGTCTACCAACTGAAAAGGCAGCAGTTGAAGTGCTAGCAATTTAGCCAAGCTAGCATTCAACCGCTGGGCATGTGGATGGCTGGGAGTGTACTTCTTTCTACGGTCCAGCAGCTGGGGCAGGGAAATTTGCCTGCTGCAATCAGACGTCGGTGTACTGCAAGTACTTGGTTGTGACACACCTAATTCTACACCTTCAGTCCTCTCAGAGCAGCTTTCAGAGAGGACTGAAGGTGTAGTGGGGATGGAGATGCCAGCTGATGAGGAGCAAGGAGAGGTCCGCTTAGTTCTTTGGTGTGGGTCTTTTATGTGTGCCTGCCAACGAGCTGCATGGCAGGTCGACATATGTCTGGTCATGCTTGTGGTGCCCAAGCGGCTGATGTTTTGGCCACGCGAGATACGCTTGAGACAAATATTGCAAATAGCAGTGGTGCGATCTGATGCACTCGTCTCAAAAAAGGCCCACACCAAAGAACTTTTCTGATAACGTGCAGAGGCAGCGCCCTGCACAGGCGGAGCTCTGCGGTGTTGTACAGTTGCTGTGCTGGCCTCTACCTGGCCTCCAGGGGGCATCCTGCCTCGTTGGACATGTGACGCCGCATCCTCCTCCTCCTCGTCCTCCTCCTCATCCTCTCTCCCTTCAGGCACCCACGTGGAGTCAGTGACCTCATCATCCCCTCCCTCTTCACCACTAGAGCAAACCTGGCAGTAAGCTGCAGCTGGTGGAACAGTACTGCCAGATTCCTCAAGCTGGGTATCATCATCCGAGCCTTCGAATCGTTGGGCATCCTCCTGGAGCATGTACCCAACACTGTGCTCAAAGAGTTCGGGGGACTCCTCAGGAGGACATGGTGGGTCTAGGGAAGGGGTGGCTGATGATGCCATTGAGTACGCGTTGGCAGCTGCTCTGCCAGTACCCTGAGCCTGGGTGAGAGAGGATGAGGAGGATGAGGAGGGCTTGGTCATCCATTCTACCAAGCCTTCAGCATGATGCGGCTCCACATGTCCAGCTGCCGAAAACAAAGACAAGCGTGTCCCATGGCCACGTGCTGATGACGATGCACGACCACGTCCACGGCCACGACCACTAGAAACAGAGCCTGCCTGCCCTGTGTTCTTGGCTCTGCACGCTCTGCCTCCCCTTGGCGGTCTTCCAGCCATTGTAGTCGGTAGTCCTGTGGGTGCTGCTGAGAAGAATATATAGGAGCTCTGTGTGATGCCACTAACACACTAGAAGTCCTATGGGTGCTTCTGCAAAGAAAATAGAGGATCTCTGTGTGATGGGACTAACACACTTCAAGTCCTATAGGTGCTTCTGGGAACAAAATATAGGATCTCTGTGTGATGGGACTAACACACTTCAAGTCCTATAGGTGCTTCTGGGAACAAAATATAGCTCTGTGTGATGGGACTAACACACTTCAAGTCCTATAGGTGCTTCTGGGAACAAAATATAGGATCTATGTGTGATGGGACTAACACACTACAAGTCCTATGGGTGCTTCTGGGAAGAAAATATAGGTCTGTGTGATGGGACTAACACACTTCAAGTCCTATAGGTGCTTCTGGGAACAAAATATAGGATCTCTGTGTGATGGGACTAACACACTACAAGTCCTATGGGTGCTTCTGGGAAGAAAATATAGGTCTGTGTGATGGGACTAACACACTTCAAGTCCTATAGGTGCTTCTGGGAACAAAATATAGGATCTCTGTGTGATGGGACTAACACACTTCAAGTCCTATAGGTGCTTCTGGGAACAAAATATAGCTCTGTGTGATGGGACTAACACACTTCAAGTCCTATAGGTGCTTCTGGGAACAAAATATAGGATCTCTGTGTGATGGGACTAACACACTTCAAGTCCTATAGGTGCTTCTGGGAAGAAAATATAGCTCTGTGTGATGGGACTAACACACTTCAAGTCCTATAGGTGCTTCTGGGAACAAAATATAGGATCTCTGTGTGATGGGACTAACACACTTCAAGTCCTATAGGTGCTTCTGGGAACAAAATATAGCTCTGTGTGATGGGACTAACACACTTCAAGTCCTATAGGTGCTTCTGGGATCAAAATATAGGATCTCTGTGTGATGGGACTAACACACTTCAAGTCCTATAGGTGCTTCTGGGAAGAAAATATAGCTCTGTGTGATGGGACTAACACACTTCAAGTCCTATAGGTGCTTCTGGGAACAAAATATAGGAGCTCTGTTTGCTGCCACTGCCTGCCAGTGCCTGCCTGCCACGAACACACTACAAGCCCCTCTTTCTAAATGAATCTATCTAACTAAATCTCTCTAACTAAATCTTTCTAACTGAATCTAGCAGAGTGACACAGAACGATCCTGCTCTCTCTAACGCCGGAACGCATGTGACCGGCGCCGACGGCGTGGCGGCCTTTTATAAGAGGGGGCGTGTACTAAAGCCCCTGAGCTGTAATTGGCTACAGGTTTCCGGCGCTGTGATTGGCCAAGCATGCGGGGTCACAGTGCATGCTTGGCCAATCATCAGCCAGCAATGCACTGCGCCGGCCGCGCCGGCCGCAATGCATTGCGGGGCCGCTCGCATCACACGAACGTGATGCGAGCGGCCAAAATAGTTATGGGCTCGCCGAGCGAGCGAACACCCGGTGCTCGATGCGAACATGGGTTCGCATCGAGCACCGGGCCCATCCCTAGTCACCTCTGACCTGCCCAGCATTCACCCCTCAATCACTACAGAGACATTGAACAGTCCTGTGCATTGTTCTTGTTATTTTATTGAGGGGATATTTAACTTGGATGGGTAAGGGGATTATGGGATGTCCAGAACAAATGAGTAGAGCAATTGGTAGACCAATTCGTGGATCAATTGTTGATCAATTGGTAGATCACTCTCTTACTCCAGTCTCCTCCAGCACAACACTTGCTTGCAGACTGTTTCTCTCTCTCTATCTTGCACAACACTTCTCTTCCCAGGACTCGCTAGCACATGGTTAGGCCCAACACCAAACTCAGTCAGGCCTTAGCACTGACCATTTGCAGGCAGGGACCATGGGCCCCTTTAACCGCTTGTCAACCAGCGGATATCATTATACTGCAGCAGGTCGGCACATTCTCGCGAGCTGTCATAGCTGTACGTCGGGATAGCAGGTGCGTGCCCGGTGCACTACGGGGGTGCCGATGCACGTGGCCGGCAGTCGCGATGACCGCTGGCTAGGTGTGATCAAGGGCACGAGAGCCAGAACAGGGACGTGTGTGTGTAAAAACACACATCCCTGTTCTGTGAGGAGAGGAGAAACAGATTGTGTGTTCCTACTAGCTAGGAACAACGATCTGTCATCTCCTCTAGTCAGTCCCCTCCCCCTACAGTTAGAACACACGAGAGAACACAGTTAAAGGGGTTGTAAACCCTCATGCATCCTATGCATTAAGGTAAAAAAACTTCTGTCAGGGACCGGCCCCCCAGCCCCCATTTTACTTACCTGAGCCCTGTATTTCCCTTGGCGGAGACACCCTGTCCCTCTCTGCACAGGGTCCCAGCTCTTGATTGGATAGATTGATGGCAGTGCAGCCATTGGCTCCCGCTGCTGTCAATCAAATCCAATGATGTGGGTGTCGGGGGGCGGGGCCGAGTCCAGCATTCATGTCTATGGACGCTGATCACTTTAATCCCTTGATCTTCCCCTAGTGTTAACCCCTTTCCTGCCAGTGACATTTACACAGTAATCAGTGCATTTTTATAGATTTGATCACTGCATATTTGTCAATAGTCCCAAAAATGTGTCAAAAGTTTCCGATCTGTCTGCCATAATGTCGCAGTTAAATCGCTGATCACCGCCATTACTAAATAAAAAAAAAATAATATTAATACAAATGCCATAAATCTTTCCTCTATTTTGTAGACGCTATAATTTTTGCACAAACCAATCAATATACGCTTATTACAATTTTTATTACAAAAATATGTAGAAGAATACATAAAATGAGGAAAAAAATGTTCTTTTTAAAAAAAAAAAAATGAGGATATTTATTATAGCAAAAAGTACAAAATATCGGCCCAAACTGAGGAAAAATTTACCTGCTGTTTCCAAAAACCTACTTCTAGCACCTACCTAAAGTAGAAGCCGCCAAGTCTGATATGCAATAATACATCTGAGTCATCCAGGTGGCTAATTAAGGATCCTTTGTGATGGGATTAGCCATGAGTCAGCTGTTGCTCATTACCTAAACCATTGTGTGATGTTTTGGCTAAATATTTTGTTAATGTGGTGAGTGACCTCCTTCTCAAGTGTATAAAAGCCTGTATTCTTGTTCAAATAAACAGTTCTTATTCTGGTTTACTCCAAGACTGGTGCTGTCTAGTTCTTGGGGTAACTAGAGCCAGATCCACTGGTCTCGTGTCCCAGAGCTTAGGAAGCAGCTTCTTGGCGGAGATACCCAGTCAGGATGTCGGGAGTCCGTCACAGGTTCTATCTCACCTTAAGTTAGGACTTTTTTTTTTTTACCCTCCATTCCCTTACTTAATTTAATGCCCATAATGACTGGCCAGTCTTCTCTACTTGTGCCTATACCCTCTTGCCTCTAAACTACTTTATCTAGCCGATGTGTACTACATATACCTGTGAACACTCCGATGGAGATTAGACAGTGACAAAATAACATATAGCCACCAATCAATACAGTTTGATTAAGGGGAGTAAAATAGGTACCCTTTGTCCCCAAAATGTCTTACAGAGCAAGGAAGTCTGATAGCTCAAATGTAAGCAAAAGGCTGATTATCAGAAATTCCCGGATTGTCTCAAGCTCCTCGTTTTAGATTCTCGGGGTCACCTGTAAATCACCTCCTAGGCAAAGCTTGTCATCTGATATGGAATTTTATTAATAGGCAACTCCTATCCTCATATTGATTATTATTATTATTATTATTATACACGATTTATATAGTGCCAACAGTTTACGCAGCGCTTTACAATGTATAGGGGGGACAACACAATTACAGTACAGTTCAATACAAAGGGTACAGGAGGGCCCTGCTCGTAGAGCTTACATTCTAAAGGGACGGGGTGGTGGTGGTACAAAAGGTAATAACTACTGCGGTAGGGAACAGACACAAAAGAGACACTTTGCATCTTTCCAAATAACTGTTGTTTTATTCTGACGCAATTGAAGGTTTTTATACACATGATTAAGTAGGTATCACAATATTATTACAATTGTACTTGTATGGTTACAAGGGGCGCAACATAGGCAGGCTAATTCTAATCAGGACTCGAAAGAATGCAAACATGTAATGACAACATCATTAGTGCCGTGTGCAATACATACAAAATAGAACACAATTATATACAGAACTTACACATTTCCTCTACAGTAAAAACATGCCCCCAAATGACCTATTTTTGAAAAGTAGACACCCTAAAGAATTTCATAAAAGGCATGGTCAGTATTTTCCAGATCCCATTTTTGCCACAAGGTTTTGAAAATTTAAAAAAATAAAAAAAAATGTTCTTCTTTCTTTTCCAAAAACTTGTGGCAAGAAATAAGATCTACAAAATACTCACCATACCTCTTATCAAATACCTTGGAGTGTCTTCTTTCCAAAAAGGGGCTCCGAAACTGTGATAGGTAGTCAAGGAGTGAAATAAGGAAATTATTGGATTTTGGGCTGCTGTATGTGTCTAGACTGCCAAAAAGTGTCTCACATGTTGAATATCCATAGTTTGTCATTTTCCAAAAATTTGTGGCAAAAATAAAATCTTCCATGCACTCAACATGCCTCTCAGCATGAATGAACAAAGTATATGCTGAAGCAAAGGTGCTACCACCCACTGACCACCCCATGCTTGTAATGCTGATTCCTCCATTCACATTGACCAATGTGGATGAAGAAATCTCTGCCAGAAAAAAGTGAAAAAATGATATGCTGAAGCATAGGAGCGATCGGCACACTAACCGCTCTAGGCTCCTCATGCTTGAGCGTACACATTTGTTTTAAACTGTGGATGAGAAGTCTCCTCCTGCAGCACTGCAGGCATGGATGTATGTATTCTAAGAGCAATGTCCTGCTGCTGTCAGAATAAACAGATCAGTGCTGCAGCAGATTGACGTCCCTGCAAAGCAAACAATGGTTAACAATAAAACACAATAATGATATGAGATTAACTCAATAAAACAACAACTTTTTTTAACTGAAATCTATACCAAAAAAGTGAAAAAATATATATATGCTGAAGCAAAGCAGCAATCCATTTACTGACTACACAGGCCCCTCATGCTTAGGCATACACATGAGAAATCTCCTCCTGCAGCACTGCAGGTGCGGATGTATGCATTCTGAGAGCAATGCCCTGCTGCTGTCAGAATAAACAGATCAATGCTGCTGCGGATTGGTGTCCCTACAAAGTAAACTACAATGCTTAAAGCGTAACTCCACTTTTGTTGAGAAAAAAAAATTGCCACTCTGCGTGATCTATGCACATTGCATGGAATATAACAACCTTTGTTGCATATTCCTACCTTTTGTTATTCTGAAGAAATCCCTGTGTGTTTGTGCCTCTGTTCTGAGTGAGTCTAATGGGAGTGGTTTCATAAATAACTGTCAGGTGTGCAGCTGCAGGGCACTAATGAGGAAAGCTGCTGGGCCTGCATCCCTTTAGACGTGTTCCTATTGAAAGTTGTGCTCCAAAAAATTTAAATGTTGTCGCAGGGGATGCCTGAAATCTAACTTGTATTTTAGGGAAGACTTCTGGGAAAATTGGTGAAACAGGAAATTATGTTTCTGGGGAGTGGTCAGTACACAGTGTACAGAACAACTCCAGGTAGCCATATTGCAATGTATTCTCAGAAAATTACAGCGGCTGCAGATTGAAAAGGAAAGGTGATTTTTAATAAAATTCAATATTATTAGTGTTGCAATTATATGCGATATATTATTTTTTCTTTATTTGCTATTTTTTCCCCCCACAAAAGTGGAGTTAACCTTGAACCACTTCATGCAAATCACTGTACCCGTACTTTGGTACTTTGACACCAAATACCATTGTTATGGCAGCAGTTGGCTGCAATGACCCCGGTATTTTCAGAAACAGCATGCGTTTCTCATTAAATAAAAGTGGTGTCTGCGGCGGATTCGCCGCAAAATCACTTTTATCGGTGGCAAGAGAGGGGCAGCCCCCACCCTCCAAGGTGGCCAGTGAAATGTATGATGGCATCATCTACATAGATACACCGCAGAATCTGTGGGCTGCCAATCAGCATTTGCAAGCACATCTGGGGCAACACTATGGGCTCTATGGGTCTGTGGTTGAATTATTGGTGTCTGCAAGATACTAGTGCTAGCCACCTCACCAGCTTGGACTGCATTTGGGGGACTCGCCAGGTTAACACAAAATACTTTTGTCCTGGTATGTAAAAGACTAGGATGTACTAGGCCGTTGGTGCCTGGCAGCTCATTAAAAGGTAGTACTGGCATCCTGCTGCATATAAGACAAATCAAGTGTTCCTATCACTTCAGCTACCCGGGGTCGGGTACACCTGACCTTAGCAGGGACCTCTCCTCCATCCTCTGAGCTCCCTGTCAGGGTGCCGCTGCTCTCTATAGGTTTGTATGCAGAGCCTGATTCTGTCAGTGAGGACTCCTCCTTGGCTCTCAGCTGTCATACTCAGAATCCTGTAGGTCTCTTCCCTAGAGTACCTTTGTTGGCACATTTCACAAGTACCTAGTGCGACTCACAGGAAAAAGAGCTCCTGGCTGTCAGGGACTGCTTGAACTACTACAAATGTAGCAAGGTCTCTGGCCTCCTTCAGTCTAATGAGAACCTCAAGGGCCAGAGATAGCAGATATCCTTCTGTATATGGTTGGTTGTGAGGTATAGTGGGTTCAAGGTGGAAGTAATTGGGCACCAGACACTTCTTGAATGCAAACGAGATGTTTATTTCTCTTACAAACTTTTTGAAGGAAAGAGGGTTAGGGCCAGGACACCCTTGAGTAGTTGCAAGATTAATTAGCAGACTCCGAAACTTCAATAGGAGGTCAGCCGTGCAGGGAAAGGCATCCAGCAAGACACCACATCTGCACATGCAGGAATGCTGTCTCCTGTGGCAACAGTCTTTAATAGTTCCTAACACAAAGCATAACAGTTCTTTCACCTTCACTAAAACTTCTCCTTGTAGTTCTTCAGCCCACTGAGCTCCAGTTCTCTCACTAGATCCTCTGATTCACTGACTCTGAATCCCTTGAGCTTCTCCAATCTTCACATGGTATCTTCTTCAAGCGCCACCCCCGCCTCTCTGCTGGGTCCCTAGCTTGGCACTCCAGATACTTTTCAAGCTTCACCCCACTGGCCTGTTCAGTCCCTGACTTGACACACAAGGCTGCTCTACAAGCGTCACCTCCGCTGGCTGGGTCCCTCGCTTGATCACCGCCTGAAGTTTCCCGATTCTCCACCATGCCTGTTCGGTGAGAATACTGCTCCGTCACTTGCTTCAGTTACACACTGAGGTCCCTGGTAATAAGGTAGTTGGTCCCTTAGTGGCGAAAGCTTCCCCTCTACCTCCGACCATGACAAGTTCTCTGGCTAGCAGAACCGTCACTTCTGGTTGGACTCCAACCCGCAATCCCAACCCTGCGCTGCTCTCTTACTTCTGGATAGGACCTCAGATAGCCTAGCAGCCAGATGTCCCCGGGATAGGCCCAATCTCCGGTCTAGCAGCCCAGGGCAACACGACACACGTCCACCTAGACAGCTGTGCAGGTGGCACAGAACATCGATCACCTGAATCCACCCGAATATATAGGTTCTCCCAGCAGGCCAAGGGATTCAACAAAAACCCTGCCCATTGGCTGAGATACCCCATATACCCATAACCTGACCTTGGGTTGCCCTTCTCATATCTAGTACCATCGAGTACCCGCCACCTAGTGGTAGAAAAGAAAAGTGCAACAAGGCCAAACTTAGGGAGAAATCAATAGATCTCTATCAACCAGGATAACTACTCCTGGCAAGTAAATGTGTGAGGAGCTCCCTGACTAAACTCCAGGGTGCTACACAAATACAACTTACCTGCTAGTGCTAGAAGAGATCAGGCCTGATTCTGCTAACACTGCAGTTATGTGTGCAATGTATCAGAGGTGCCGGTGATCTATTGACACTGCACTTGTTGGGGGGCAGAAGGGCTGATCCTGCTAACGCTGCGTTATTAGGGACACTATACTAAGGGGGGACACTGTGACAGACCTGGCCGGGACAGAGGCTGTTGGAGGGGACTGAATGCGAGCCTATTGCCTTGCGATTATGGCCCTGGCATTTGGGGGAACAGTGCTCTTTGAGCTGCATGCCTGGGGACCGCTGAGCTGATGTTACTTGGATTCAGGTCCATGCTGGCCCCCCAAGACACATAGACTCTGGACATGTCAGATGCTAATAACTTCAACTCCAGCCACCTGTCTGTTGTCTTGTATAATGCAAATGAGTAGTCTGGCTTGACACGGATTCTAAAGAGTATTTCACCTATTGTTCTATGTGCTAATTAACCCTGTAATTGTATGAAGGAGTCCAGTGTTGATTTAGTTAATTAGCTCATGCTAATTAGGTTAGGTTTTTAGTCATCCGGCTGTATATATGTGTGTGACATGTCAAATAAAAGCTATTCCTGATGTACTTCAAGAACTAGTGTTGTCTAGTTCTTGGGGGTTCCTATAGCCAGATCCATTGGACTCATGTTCCAGGACTGAGGAAGCGATATACTGACGGAAGCTTCCGTCACAGACACTAATATAGTTCTGCTCATGATCAGGATATTGATCCATACAGACACTATACTAGTAATGGTGGTGATCAGGATATTGATCCATACAGACACTATACTAGTAATGTTGGTGATCAGGATATTGACCCATACAGACACTATACTAGTAATAATGGTGATCAGGATATTGATCCATACAGACACTATACTAGTAATGGCGGTGATCAGGATATTGATCCATACAGACACTATACTAGTAATGGCGGTGGTCAGGATATTGATCCATACAGACACTAAACTAGTAATGTTGGTGATCAGGATATTGATCCATACAGACACTATACTAGTAATGGCGGTGATCAGGATATTGATCCATACAGACACTATACTAGTAATGGTGGTGATCAGGATATTGATCCATACAGACACTATACTAGTAATGGTGGTGAACAGAATATTGATCCATACAGACACTATACTAGTAATGGTGGTGATCAGGATATTGATCCATACAGACACTATACTAGTAATGTTGGTGATCAGGATATTGATCCATACAGACACTATACTAGTAATGGTGGTGATCAGGATATTGATCCATACAGACACTATACTAGTAATGGCGGTGATCAGGATATTGATCCATACAGACACTATACTAGTAATGGTGGTGATCAGGATCCTATAGCGTGAGTGCGATAGTGTGCGGGCAATCTAATGCTAGCTGACCCTGGCACTATCTGATGTAACAAGTGACGCTAATACAGCGATTGGTGAAAAATACTGTACACTGAGGCTGTACTAATGGCACTGGTTGGGTGACAGGGGGGATCAAAGGGTGAATGAGGGCAATCAATGGGGTTAAATGTGCCAATCTAAGGTGTGTGGGTGTAAAGTGTGGTGATTATACTCACAGTGTGGTGTTCTCTTCTCTTCCTGAACCGAAAAGGACTCGGGAAGAGAAGAATTCACAAGATAGCTCCCCGTGTTTACAAAATAAAACACAGGAGTGATTTGTCATTGGCGGCAGGTGATCAGCAGGGTACGGGGCAAAATCATTGGCTGGGACCTGCTGACAAACTTGTCCTACAGCCAATGACAGTGGAGGTTTCTGGGTGTGCGCGTGCATGGGTGCGGACCTGGAAGAAAGCCATGACATAAAAGTACATTACCAGACCTGTATGAGACGCCCATCCATTGTATTTTTACAACACTTCATCCATGTCTTTGGTGATCTCTGATCTCCTTATCAACTGTTTCTTCCATGATAAAGATCAGCCATGGAGTATATCTGAGGTGTATATCAGGGTGTGCTTCTTCCCCACATGAGAGCTGTGATGTCCAGCAACATTCATATAGAAGACATTTCCCGCACTCAAGGCACTAATACACCTCAAGGGTTGTGTGGGATCCCTGATGTACAGAAAGACAGGACTTCAGTGAGGAACAATTCCCTCACTCAGGACAGGAATACGGCTTCTCCCCAGTGTGAGATCTCTGATGTGTGGAAAGATCGGACTTCACTGAAAAACATTTCCCGCACTCAGGACCGGAATACGGCTTCTCCCCCGTGTGAGATCTCTGATGTGTGGAAAGATTGGACTTCCGTGAAAAACATTTCCCGCACTCAGGACAGGAAAACAGCTTCTCCCCCTTGTGAGATCTCTGATGTGTGTAAAGATTGGACTTCACTGAAAAACATTTCCCGCACTCAGGACAGGAATACGGCTTCTCCCCTGTGTGAGATCTCTGATGTGTGGAAAGATCGGACTTCACTGAAAAACATTTCCCGCACTCAGGACAGGAATACAGCTTCTCCCCTGTGTGAGATCTCTGATGTGTGTAAAGACTGGACTTCTGTGAAAAACATTTCCCGCACTCAGGACAGGAATACGGCTTCTCTCCTGTGTGAGATCTCTGATGTGTGTAAAGACTGGACTTCTGTGAAAAACATTTCCCGCACTCAGGACAGGAATACGGCTTCTCCCCTGTGTGAGATCTCTGATGTGTGGAAAGATCGGACTTCACTGAAAAACATTTCCCGCACTCAGGACAGGAATACAGCTTCTCCCCTGTGTGAGATCTCTGATGTCTGTAAAGACTGGACTTCTCTGAAAAACATTTCCCGCACTCAGGACAGGAATACGGCTTCTCCCCCGTGTGAGATCTCTGATGTGTGTAAAGATTAGACTTCCGTGAAAAACATTTCCCGCACTCAGGACAGGAAAACAGCTTCTCCCCCGTGTGAGATCTCTGATGTGTGTAAAGACTGGACGTCTGTGAAAAACATTTCCCGCACTCAGGACAGGAATACGGCTTCTCCCCCGTGTGAGATCTCTGATGTGTGTAAAGATGGGACTTCTCTGAAAAACATTTCCCGCACTCAGGACAGGAATACGGCTTCTCCCCCGTGTGAGATCTCTGATGTGTGTAAAGATGGGACTTCTCTGAAAAACATTTCCCGCACTCAGGACAGGAATACGGCTTCTCCCCCGTGTGAGATCTCTGATGTGTGTAAAGATTAGACTTCTGTGAAAAACATTTCCCGCACTCAGGACAGGAAAACAGCTTCTCCCCGGTGTGAGATCTCTGATGTCTGGAAAGATGGGACTTCTGTAAAAAACATTTCCCGCACTCAGGACAGGAATACGGCTTCTCCCCCGTGTGAGATCTCTGATGTGTGTAAAGACTGGACGTCTGTGAAAAACATTTCCCGCACTCAGGACAGGAATACGGCTTCTCTCCTGTATGAGATCTTATATGCACATTAAGTTTGGATTTATAACGGAAACACTTCCCGCACTCAGTACAGGAAAGGCTCTTCTCTGTTGGACGGACGGCACCGTCCCTCACAGTCTGAGGTTCCTCAGGATAAGAGGAATACGATGGTCCATCTACACTGTGTGGTGCCGGATGGACATTTGAGGTAGTCGGGTTTTCTCCTGGACTATACTGTGTGATGTCCTCATCTTCTACTTTACAGTCTGGAGACAAAATGAGACAATCCTCTGAGGTTTTCCTCATCTCCCGTCCATCTACTAAAATAGAAATATAAAGATTATTACTAGACATGAGCTGATTGGTTCCCCTAAACCAGGACTCCGCCCACATCAGGCAGCTTTGTCTCTGAGGATCTTACAATTCCCCCCTCAAGGTAACTAGTAAATGGGTCCTCTGATCTCCTACCAGTTCATTTCTTTATTCATGGACCTTAGTCAGAGAGTGAGGAAACAACGAGAACTGTCTTTTATAGGAGTGACAGTGATGAGGGGATTATAGGACGAGTGTCCCCTCCCCCTCTATCACTCATTGCCATCTTTCCAACACAAGAAGTCCTGCACTTCCTTATTTAGTCCATGATTTAGTCATGAATAACAGCGGGGCTGAGCCCCACCAGAGGTCAGAGAGTGAGGATGGGGGAGAACAACCAAGATAAAGCCTAGACTGATCCTGAAGACCACCATCATTGGGTTATTGACTCCTCCCTCATTATCGCTTTCTTTCAGAGTCTGAGGATGTTATCACATTATTATCAACATGTAAAAGTCTGTGCTCCAATCAAATCATCAGATATAAAATGTCCAGCTGGTAGGAAATGGGTGTAACAAAAGAGAATCCATATTATGTGTATATATAGCAGTGGGTAGAGGGGAGAGAGCAGAAGTCAGGACTATGTAATGTACAACATATTGTATAAGATAAAACAGATAGGACTATATAGTATCAGGATGAGGTAATGTACAACAGAGTATATTGTGCAGGGGTCAGGAGTATGTAATGTACAATATAAATTATACAGTGTAAGGGTCAGGACTCATAATATTGGTATTCAGTAATCAGTGGAAGATTAAATGTTTACATGAGACAAGTTGCAGAGGTCCCACACCGCTGCCTCCCATCTCCTGAGACTGCACTCAGTGACTTGGGTCTGAGACTATACAGAAATATCCCTCCACCCGGCACAGCCAGCAGACAACAGAGCAAGTAATCCTGGGAGAATTGTTCTGTCAGAGATCATGCTAGACCTGGGCATGGGTATGGAGACCCAAAGCACATGCCCAAGGTGCCTAGGTAGTGCAACATTTATGGTGAAAATCAACCTTTTACTGCCAGCTGAACCCCAGAATCTCCATAAATCCAGTCTAGATACATAAATTGTGTCTGCAGCACAGAGAAGGAAGATTATCCGAGAGAAATACAGGAATACAGGACGGGGAACACAGCTCAGGAAAGTGACCAGGGGATTACAGGCTGATATCACCCAGTCCCCGTCCTACTCTGGACCAATCAGTGAGCAGTATGGGTGGAGGAATGTATTTAGTGTTAATGACCCACCTGTGCTGATCTCTGTAGGAGTGTCCTCCTCTATAAATGTCCTCGTTATTCCATCCTCCTCCATAGACTGCTGATCATCCCTCACATACCTCTCTTCTTCTTCTTCTGATTTAACCTCAAATTCTATATCGATTGGATCTCCACTCTAAATCAAGAAAAAGAAAGTGAATATCATCTGTAAACAATACGATTTATTATTGTGACGTCACATAAAAAAATCCACACATCATCTCTAGGAGTCCATGTTCTAGATGCTCCATCCCACCAACCTTGTAACAGTGGGGGATGGTGGGATCTTCCTGTGTGGAATCCCGGGAATACAGAGGACGGGGACATCTCTCTGGTGGGTTCCTGGTATTTGGTGGCTCCATCACATCCTTGTGTCCTTCTGAAAACTCCTCCATCACTCCATACTCCTCATCCTCCTCATTATATTCTTCTTTAACATCAATATTATCATCCCCGAGGTTTCCACTCTGAATATATAATAAAACATTCATTGTAACAATCATGCTGTGTATAAATCAGAACTACCAATAATTGTCAATCATCTACCTGATGATGGTGGGGGATGGTGTGACCTCCCTGTGTGGAATCCCGGGAATCCAGAGGACGGGGACATCTCTCTGGTGGGTTCCCATTACTGGATCCATCTGTAGGAAACACACACACTGACTGAATACATTGTTTCTATGTGTATATCAGATGATGGGGGATCTAGGTGGAGCCTCCGTACTGCTCTCTCCTTTACAATAAAGTCTCCTCTTACCCGGTGATGTGAGGGGCGGCTGATTGTCCATCATGATGTCCTTGTAGAGATCCTTGTGTCCTTCTAAATACTCCCACTCCTCCATGGAGAAATAGACAGTGACATCCTGACACCTTATAGGAACCTGACACACACAACGATACAGTCACCATCCAGACACATCCCTTGTCTGTTACTGGATAATGTCCCAGAATTCCCAGCACCGCTCACCTCTCCTGTCAGCAGCTCCATCATCTTCTTGGTGACTTCTAGAATCTTCTCCATGTTGTGTCTCTCAGGTTTTAGGGAGTCACATGGAGGCACTGTGATGGTCATATGATCACCTGACTTCACAAGAGGAAATCTCTGTATTGAGGAACCAATAGGAATATCATGTTAGAATCCCAGAATCCTCCTCACCTCTCCGGTCAGGTCTGTATTTTATTAATAGAGATAAGAGTGATGTCATGTGACCTCCCAGAATCCTCCTCCCCTCTCCGGTCAGGTCTGTGTTTTATTAATAGAGATAAGAGTGATGTCATGTGACCTCCCAGAATCCTCCTCACCTCTCCGGTCAGCAGGTAGATGATCTCCAGGGTGAGGTTTAGTATCTTCTCAGTCATGTGACTCCGGTCCTCCTCCATCCTCATTGGTGCCGTCATTTGATCTATACAGGTCTCCTTGTAGGCGGATAACTTTGGGAAATGAAAGTAAGAATTATTTGGATGGTGTTGGTCACACAATAATAGGATGTGGATGTGAGGGGGTAATAGGAGGGTTGCTGTACATTTAACAACTACTCCCTCCATGGGAACAGATTTAGTTTGGACTGTTTGCTACATTTTTGAGGTGTGGGACCCTCTTGGCTGCCGGATCAGATATTCTCTTTTCTATGTTGGGTTTGTTTAGTTTCTGAACTGGATTTGTTTAGTATTAGATCTGCAGACAAGGAATGATAAATACGATCCTTCCTTTGACTTGTTTGCTCTGAGGCAGTGCTGTGAGGACAATGTCGGGTCACCATGATGTCCAGGAAGGGGAACTTGCTCACTTTTGTCAGGAGTTGTCGGCTAATCAGGATAATTGGCAGAACTCCGGCTGCAAGGCTCCAATCTCCGGCAGCCTGCTGACTGATCGGAGTGATGTCACTGTCACTCTCTGCAGTAAGAGAAGGGATGGGATTGGATAGCAGGGAGATCCTACTGGTGGAGTACAGAACTTTGGGGGAGGAGTCGGTTTTGTTCTCTCCAATAGCAACCCATCTGCCATCTATGCTGATTATCAAGATTTTAACACGTAAGTGTTCTATTTGTTATTATGGAATAAATGACTTCATCGTTCTAATGAGGATCTCGCGCTGTCATTTCTTTGTTGTTTGAGCTCCTTGGATCTTCCCGGATCTTTATCTGGCAAGCTGCAGGACCCTTGTATGTTGGAATGAACATTTGTCCTCATCATGCTGTTACCATAGACTGCTGTCTGTTGGGCTGGACCTTGTAGTGCACATTACTGGTGTGTGATTTTTATTTCAGTGCTGGTATGAGGACAGCAGGGGGGAGAAGGTTTGTTCTCTTGGTCTATTTTGTATCCTGCAATATATTTCTAGAACGGTGAAATGGTGAGGTGAAGGCTTCCTTCACTTGCTGGCAGAAGGTCTTTAAAAGAGAAGTATGATTTTTTTTTCTTTCAGATTCATACTTACCTAGGTGGATGCAGCATCGGTCCCCCGGCACCTCTTCACTGAGAACCGATCGATCTAACATCTGCGATGGCTCGGTTCTCACAGCTACGTCCCCCGCGCTCACTGGAGCTGTGGAGGGGCGGGGAGTGCCCGTCTCAGTCTCTCAGTGGCTCGCTGAGAGTCTGAGATGGCCATCAGTCCCGGCACCTGGCAGATCCAGACTTCATTGTCGTGATGATGCGGTGCCTGGACTGATTCCAGTGATGTCACCAGAGAGCCGACTTCAGCCCGATCTCTGCTGAAAACAGGTCACAAGAGTGCAAAACGAATTGCACTCCTGTAACCCATAGGAGAAGCCCAGCCAAGCGATCTCAGGCTGGACTTCTCCTTTAAGGAGGTCAGAAAAGTATGTGCAGGTGGGGTGAGAGGACCATCAGAGACCAACAGCCTGTGTAGTGTAATAATTGTCCTTTGTAGGCCATGTATGGTCAGGATGGTCATTGTCTTGTCTATTTATTATCAGTGCTGTTTGTTTAGAGGAACATATTACTAGAATGTATCTCCAAAATGAAGAGAATGTTCTGGCCCTGTAAGTGGGGAAATGTTCTGCCCCTGAAGGGGTTAATCTAGGTTTCCACACTATTAATGTGTGTATCATCATCTGCTGGAGATAAAAGACATCACAGAGACTATGGAGGAGAAGGACGGACATGACGGGGGTTACTGGGTGTAAATAGAAAATAAGATCTTATTACCTCGTCTTCTGCCACTCCAGCAATGTCTCCTCGCTACTTCTTACTGACTCACCTCTCACCCGGAACTTCCTGTGTGTACCTGACATCACTTCCTGTCTATATTCCATAGAGACTTCCTGTCTGGGTAGAAGTAAGATCACCATCTTGTGGAGTTCAGAGGAACTGCAGCCCCAAGAAACATCTCATAATAAGCAGTCCTGTATAACAGGGCAAAGTTAAAAACATAACTCCCGATATTGAACTTTTTGGTGAAGAAATTGCAAAAATATATCAAAAATCATATATATATATATATATATATATATATATATATATATATATATATATATATATATATATTTATCAGTCCACTCATAATGAATATGCTAACATAAATTGCATGTATGTAATGTTTACATAGGAATGGTGGTGGAGATCTCTCCAAACAAGGACACTTCCTCATATATGCTAATGTAGTGATGTGATCATTTCTTTGTCCATTTACCAAGTGTATACTCTTGTTATGCAGTGTTGGTTTGCCCTTTTCCAATATGGTTGCTATGATTTCTCTCTCACCAAGGATGAGGTCATCAAGAAGAGCAGAGGATGGCAAGGGGTTTTGTGGGTAAGTGGGTGGAGGGAGAGACATGTGGAGAGAGAACAGTGAATTCCTGCTAAGAGGACACAGAATGTGTAAATACTGCAGATTCCCCTCACTGAGACATACATAGAGACTGTTAATGATTTCATGTTCCTGTTTGGAAAATACTTTATGTTGGATGGTTCTCTGAATGTTATTTATTCAATACATGGACTTTCAAATACAATGCTGTGTGGATTACTGTCTATGTGAAGATATATTTCTCAATTGGGATTGCACTTGCTATTCACAAGCCCCAATTGAGTGGAGGCCCTGCCCTTGTTAGAGATCCTGTCCTGATCACACAGATTATGAAGACTCTGCTCCTAAATACTATACAGGTGGCGCCATCATACCTCAGTAGCCGCAGAAAGAGAGAAAAATAGTGCTACACTTATATAAATAAAATAACTAATCCTGGAGTGAAAAAAGCTGTTAAACAATAAATAATATATAAACTGGGTCATCCACTTCATCCTGGTCCCTAGGGTTGCCACCTGTACGGGATTCACCCGGACAGTCCGGGTTCTGAATCATCTGCCCGGTTTTCAGACTCTCTGAAACCCGGACAGACCATTCAGCTAGGGGAGCTCCTCTAGCATATTTGTCACTGTGGAGACAGCAGCAGTGTCACTGCTTCTCCATAAATACACTGTGCTGGTGTGTTTGTTCTATATAAATACACTGTGCTGGTGTGTTTGTTATATATATAATCATTGCTGTCCCCCCCCCTCCAGGCTCCTGTAGGGTCTCTTATCAGTGACTTAACTCTCCCCCCCCTCTGATCACTAGTGCGGTGTGCCGGGGGGCGGAGCTGAGGAGGAGAGATCATGTCAGGAGGAGGAGATGATGTCGGGCTGGCGCTGATCACACTACATGCAGGGAAGAGGTGAGCTGAGAGTTTTTCTCTGAGTCTCCTGGGGTGGAAAGCTGACAGGACTTGTTTTGCAGTAGTTGCTGTGAAGGGTTAAGGTGACCGGAGGATCGTTCTAAAGTGTGTCTGATATCTTCCAAGCCTCACACCCCTGTCTATACAAACATCCCCCATCCTCAGTCCAGATAATGTGCAGTCATTTATAACCATTCATTAACCCTGTGTGTGTGGAGAGTGTAAACTTCTGATTGTACAGAGCTTGGACAACACAGGGATATATGAATGGTCATACATTACATTCACATCATCTGTACATACAGAGTGCTGGGAGCCGGCAGTTTTCAATGTTGTAAATATTAGTGGATGAGTACAATAGGTTTTGTTTTTATATACATCACTATTTCTCAGCCCCCAACTCCCCCGAGGGGCATCACCCCCCCCCCCCCCCCACTTCATATATCCAGCTGGCACCATCCCCTCCGCACTCATCTCCTACTGCCCCCATAATCCCCTCCGCACTCCTCTCCTACTGCCCCCATCATCCCATCCGCACTCCTCTCCTACTGCCCCCACCATCCCCTCCGCACTCCTCTCCTACTGCCCCCACCATCCCCTCCGCACTCCTCTCCTACTGCCCCCACCATCCCCTCCGCACTCCTCTCCTACTCCCCCACCATCCCCTCCGCACTCCTCTCCTACTGCCCCCACCATCCCCTCCGCACTCCTCTCCTACTGCCCCCACCATCCCCTCCGCACTCCTCTCCTACTGCCCCCACCATCCCCTCCGCACTCCTCTCCTACTGCCCCCACCATCCCCTCCGCACTCCTCTCCTACTGCCCACACCATCCCCTCCGCACTCCTCTCCTACTGCCCACACCATCCCCTCCGCACTCCTCTCCTACTGCACTCCTCTCCTACTGCCCACACCATCCCCTCCGCACTCCCCTCCTACTGCCCACACCATCCCCTCCGCACTCCTCTCCTACTGCCCACACCATCCCCTCCGCACTCCTCTCCTACTGCCCACACCCCCCTCCTCTCCTACTGCCCCACCATCCCCTCCGCACTCCTCTTCTATACATACTGCCCCCATCATCCCCTCCGCACCCTTCTCCTATACATACTGCCCCCCACCATCCCCTCCACACTCCTCTCCTATTGCCCCCACCATCCCCTCCGCACTCCTCTCCTATACATACTGCCCCCACCATCCCCTCTGCACTCCTCTCCTATACATACTACCCCCACCATCCCCTCCGCACTCTTCTCCTATACATACTGCCCCCACCATCCCCTCCGCACTCCTCTCCTATACATACTGCACACACCATCCCCTCTGCACTCCTAACCTACTGCCCACACCATCCCCTCCACACTCCTCTCCATACTGCCCACACCATCCCCTCGCACTCCTCTCCTACTGCCCACACCATCTTCTCCGCACTCCTCTCCTACTGCCCCCCCACCATCCCCTCCACACTCCTCTCCTATTGCCCCCCCCCACCATCCCCTCCACACTCCTCTCCTATTGCCCCCACCATCCCCTCCGCACTCCTCTCCTATACATACTACACCCACCATCCCCTCCGCACTCTTCACCTATACATACTACCCCCACCATCCCCTCCGCACTCCTTCTGCCACTCTGCATGTTGCAGAGCTTGGTGCCTCTATGCATTGGCCTGCCACAATAATGTTGGCTTCCATGAGACAGCCATCTTTAAACCTGGGGAACCCATGATCTTCAATTGCCCGGGGGCCCCATAAGTTTTCAGTCTGCCCCTGGCCCAGACTGCTCACTGCAATTGTAAGCCAAGAGTGTCAACTTTGTTGACTCTGAGGTAAAGGGGGACTCTTGTGATTAACTCCATATGATTAGAATGTTATTTAATCACAAAATATATGTATAGTGTATACTACATAAATACATAAAAATTGCCTTGCATTGTACAGAGGTAATGAATTTAATGTACTAAAAAAAAAAAAGATTGCCGTGCGCTGCTAATGTGTTCGGGTTTGGCTTGAAGAAAAGGTGGCAACCCTAAAGGGAGACAGTACAGTTACAATACAAGAGGGTTAAGTGGGCCTTGCTCCTAAGAGCATACAATCTAATGGGGTGGGGCAAATGGTACAAAAGGTTATAACTGTGGGCTGTGAGCTAATCCAAGAGTTGTAGGTGTATTAGGCTTCCCTGAAGAGATGAGGCTACCTATGATAAATGAGAGGATAAACCCATCTTGAGACTTAATATCCAGGAAGAGGATGCCTGTGGGCTTCACATGTCCACAGGCAAGATGACACTCGCCGAGAAGACAGAATCTAATTATTTTTTTTATAGAGAAAACTCACATCGGAATGGCTTAAAAAATGCAGCAAGTGAGTACTAACATTTAAAAACGTAATGCTCTTCATTATACCAAAAAAAAAAAATTTTTAGGCAGTGGAACCCCGCTTTAAGTAATAAGTGATACAGAACATGTCTTACATTTAGACATTTATTAAACAAAACAAACCTCCAATCAGTTCACTTGTATGTATAATTTAGATTAAAAAAACGACATCTTAAATATTAAATACACAAAAACAGGTAATCAAAATTTTTGGACAAAAAAAAATGTGCTAACTTTACTGTTTTTTTTTTTTTTTTTAAATCATTAGTGCATTTTTTCCCAAAAAAAACGCGTTTGAAAGACCGCTGCGCAAATACCGTGTGACATAAAATATTGCAACAACCACCATTTTATTCCCTAGGGTCTCTGCTAAAAATATAAATATATATATATATATATATATATATAATTTGTGGGGGTTCTAAGTGATTTCCTAGCAGAAAATACAGGATTTTTACTTGTAAGCAACAAGTGTCAGAAAAGATTTATTCTTTAAATGGTTAAACTGAGAACTTCTCCACAGAGTTCAGTCCATTGATAATTATAAACATTGTATCTCTTTGGTCTTTTCTTGGCAGACTGCCCAGAGAGGAGAAACAAGTCACTCCATGGAAGAATTCAGGCAACTTGCATTGACTTCTATTACAGAAGTCATTTGCAAGTCGCGCTGAAGTTATAATCGGCCTTTTTTATCAGCACAATCGGCCGATGCAGATTAATAAAAAAATTCCAAATATTGGCCGATATGTCGGTCGACCTCTAATTCAGAGGCTGCATTCATGACAATGGTGAGGCTGCGATGGGCACACATTAGGCTGCATTGATGGGCACTGTGACGGGAGTCACTGATAGGGGCACAGGGTGAATGAGAACCCCACTATGATCTGTACTAATCCGACTCAATCTTGTATATATTGTATATTGTCTCATTTTGTTGTGGACTCTTTGCTGTGATCGTTTGGGGTGTGGCTGTATTTCAATGTTCTATTGTGTCTGTGTTCCTTAGATATTATGGGATGTTTATCTCTATGGAGGGAGGGGGGATTCCTCCAGCAGTCCCCCCTCCTCAGACTGTTTACTGATGAGAAGTTAAACACACCTTACCTTTGTGTCCATTGTCATTGGACAGTTTAACCCGCCCTGTTTTCCAAGGGTGGGGGACGTGTTTGGAAGTGGGATCTGTAAAGCATGTGCTTGAATAAAGAGTCAGTTTCCTGCTGACCCTCAATACAGAGCCTTGTCTCGTACTTGGTGGGGGGGGGGGGGGGGAATTATTCATATGGATTTCTTGTTCAGATGATTGGAGTGTTCAGTAGCTGCCTTGGTGTTCGGGAAGGGAATGTCCTAAACGACTTTAACCCCTTTCATACTTGGGGTGTTGTTACAGGCACTGACCCTTATTTTGCTTCACAGTTCTTTATTTAAAATTTAAGTTTTTAACTGAAACTTCCCTTCATGGCAATAGTGAGGCTGCATTTATGGCAATGGTGAGGCGGCATTCATGGCACTTGTGAGGCAGCATTCATGGCAATGGTGATGCTGCATTCTAGGCAATGGTGAGGCTGTATTCATGGCAATGGTGAGATTGAATTCAGAGGCTGCATTCATGGCACTTGTGAGGTTGCATTCATGGCAATGGAATTCAGAGGCTGCATTCATGGCAATGGTGAGGCTGCATTCAGAGGCTGCATTCATGTCAATGGTGAGGCTGTCTTCATGTCAATGGTGAGGCTGCATTCATGTCAATGGTGAGGCTGCATTCATGGCAATGATGAGGCTGCATTCAGAGGCTGCATTCATGGCAATAGTGAGGCTGCAAATGGGTACTGATTAGGCTGCATTGATGGGCACTGACCCTTATTTTGCTTCAGATTTCTTTATTTAAATTAAAAAAAAATTCCTGATACTTCCCTCTTAACCAGTTGCCGACTGCTGTCGGCACATATACGTTGGCAGAATGGCACGGCTGGGCAAAGTAACGTACCCGTACGCTACTTTGAATTTCCCGCAGTGCATGCAGGCGCGTGCCTGCCGCGAGCTCCGTGACCGTGCCCACGGGCTCGATCGCTGCGGAGATACCCACGATCATGTGACGAAGCTGAAGAATGGGGAGATG
Source organism: Lithobates sylvaticus (assembly GCA_028564925.1). Classification (NCBI taxonomy): domain Eukaryota; kingdom Metazoa; phylum Chordata; class Amphibia; order Anura; family Ranidae; genus Lithobates; species Lithobates sylvaticus. Next base: position 559,472,446 of record CM053028.1, on the reverse strand, counting down.
GTGATGTAAACAGCATCTCACCATTCTGCCTAGTGACAGCACACTGATCGTCTGCTCCCCGTCATCGGGAGTAGTGATCAGTGTAGTGTCACACACAGCCACGCCCTCAGACAGTTATAAACAATCCCCAAGGACACATTTAACCCCTCATCGCCCCCTAGTGGTTAACCCCTTCACTGCCAGTGACATTTTTTTACAGTAATCAATGCAATTTTATAGCATCGATCGCTGTATTAATACCAATGGTCCCAAAAATGTGTCAAAAGTGTCTGATGTGTCCGCCATAATGTCACAGTCACAATAAAAATTGCTGATCGCCGCCATTACTAGTAATAAAAATTATTAATAAAAATGCCAGAAAACTATCCCCTATTTTGTAGACGCCATAACTTTTACGTAAACCAATCAATAAACGCTTATTGTGTTTTTTTTTTACCAAAAATATGTAGAAGAATACGTATCGGCCTAAACTGAGAAAAAACATTTTTTTATTTATATTTATATTATATTTTTTATATATATTTTTGGGGGATATTTATTATAGCAAAAAGTAAAAAATAATGCATTTTTTTTATTAAATTGTCGCTTTTTTTGTTTATAGTGCAAAAAATAAAAAACGCATAGGTGATCAAATACCACCAAAAGAAAGCTCTATTTGTGGGAAAAAAAAGGACGTCAATTTTGTTTGGGAGCCACGTCGCACGACCGCGCAATTGTCAGTTAAAGCGACACAGTGCCGAATCTCTGGTCAGGAAGGGGGTAAATCCTTCCGGGGCTGAAGTGGTTAAAGTGAAGGTGCACATTATACGCCTGCCTGTGTTATATGCCGATAAAAATGGTATAGCCAAATAACACACCCAAGCTCATCCTTAGACTCTTTACCACACACAGCCACAAAGGCAAGAGAATTCTTGTTGGGCAGTGTTAGTTAATTTGCATTTAATTTTAATGGTTCAAAAAATGTCAAGCAAAATGGTCTGGCCTCACGCATGTTCACTCAAATCTGACCGTCTTTGAAAAAAGTTTGGACACCCCTGATATAAGCATTCAGCAAAGTGTTCTTACTTTAAGAGATCTCCACCACCATTCCTATGTGAACATTACATCCTTGCAATGTATGTTTAGCATCTTCATTATGAGTGCATTGATATACATTTTTATGCCTTATGATATATTTTTGCATTTTCTTCACCAAAAAGATCAATTTCCGAGTTATCTGTTTTCTTAGGCATACCTTTGTTTTTAACCTAGTCCTGTAAGATTGATATAATACATGAATGGTTATTATAAGATGTTTCTAGGGGCTGCAGTTCCTCTGAATGCCACAAGATGGTGATCTCACTTTTATCCAGACTGGAAGTCTCTATGGAATACAGACAGGAAGTGATGTCAGGTACAGACAGGAAGTTCCGGGTGAGAGGTGAGTCGGGAGGAAGTACAGAGGAGACATTGCTGGAAGTGGTAGCAGAAGAGGTAATAAGATCTTGTATTCTATTTACACCCAGTAACCCCCCGTCATGCCCGTCCTCTTCCTCCATAGTCACTGTGATGTCTTTTATCTCCAGCAGATGATGATACACATATATAGTGTGGAAACCTAGATTAACCCCTTCAGGGTCAGAACATTTCCCCACTTACGGGGCTGGAACGTTTTCTTCATTTTGGAGATAAATTCTAGTAATATGTTCCTCTAAACCAGGGGTCTTAAACTGTGGCCCTCCAGCTGTTGCAAAACTACAAGTCCCATAAGGCATTGCAAAGCTGATGGTTACAAGCATGACTCCCACAGGCAGAGGCACGATGGAACCTGTAGTTTCCCAACAGCTGGAGGGCCACCAGTTTGAGACCCATGCTCTAAACAAACAGCACTGGCAATAAATAGACAAGACAATGACCATCCTGACTAGGGATGAGCTTGATGTTCAGGTCCAACTTTGGGTGTTCGCACGGTCGCCAAAGAGCAAACATTATGGGGCGTTTGCAGCAAGTTTGAGCACCACGGAACACCCCATAATGCACTGCGAGATTACAGTGCATTGCTGTATGATGACTGGCCAAAGCATGCACCTGACCTGCATGCTTTGGCCAATCCCAGCGCCCTCTGCTAAGAGAGCCATAATTGCCCCAAAGGCAGGGTGCCTTTGGCCAATCATGGTCCAGGGGGACTAATTCCATGCCCCACACTATATAAGGCTGCCTACACGGCGGTGTGTTGTTGGTGTGGATGGAGAGAGAGTGTTATTTACATTAAGCAGGCAGGTTATTCAGTTAGTGGCAGTGTATTTGAGATTAGGGATGAGCTCCGGCGTGTTCGCATGCTCCACGTGCAGAGCCCGCCAGGAAGTCGGCGCTGCTCTGCGCTAATCACAGGCAGTGAGACATGGCCCGATCTTTGCAGCGGCGCATCGGGGGAAATGTCTCACTGCCTGTGATTAGTGCAGCGCTGCGCCGACTTCATGGTGGGCTCTGCACGTGGAGCATGCGAACACGCCGGTTTAGTCAGACGTGTGTGTGTATGTGTGTATATTTATATTTTTATATATATATATATAGACTATAAATTCAGTGTTTACTCCATATTCAGTCAGTGCAGGGAGTGTATTAAAATGTGTGTGTGTATATGTGTGTATATATATATATATATATATATATATATATATATATATATATATACGCACACACACATACTCTGCATCCAGTGTAGCCTCTATCTACAGTGCATACCGTGGTGTACTGTTTCTAGTACACTTCAGGCGGTGTACACAGTATCTACTACACTTCTGGAGGTGTACACAGTATAAAATATGCTGCAGCCATAGTACAGTTGCTAATACAGTGCAGGCAGTGTACACAATACAGTGTAGTGTGGTGTTGCAAAACAAAATATACATCATGTTCGGAAGGCCACCAAGGAGAGACAGACGCTCACAGGCCACTAAAAGAGGGCAAGAAGCCTCTGTGTCTACAGTCAACAGTGATGGTCATGGAAATGGTGCTTCCTCTGCAGATGGCCGTGGGGCACGCTTGTCCTTTTTTTCTGCTGCTGGCTGTGTTATTGAGCCAGAACATGCAGAAGAGTTGGTGGAGTCTATAACAAAGCCGTCCTCATCCCCTGTCACCCAGGCTCAAAGTAGTTTGCCTTCCAATGTAGCTGCCAAAGCGGCCTATTCCACCGGCTCCTTGTCCACAGTCACTCCTTCCATAGCCCCACCATCATGCATAGAGGAGTTCCCAGAACTATTTGAACACAGTATCGGATACATGCTGCTGGAGGATGCGCAGCGATTTGAAGGCTCTAAAGTTGGTTGCCAGGTTGACGAAGGGACTAACGTGAGCCTAGAGAAAGGGGGTGCCTGAGAAGGACAAGAAACTGGCAGTCATGTTCCCCCCAGCTGCAGCATACTGCCAAGTTTGCTCCAGTGATGAGGGGGGAGGGGATGATATGGTCACTGACTCTACTTGGGTGAGTGAGAGAAGGGAGGAGGAGGGTGCACAACTCCAATGAGGCAGGGTATTCTCTAGGGAGCAGCTTAAGGGCAGTCACCCTATTGCATCACACCGCAGAGCTCTGCAGGTGCAGGGCGCTGCTGACTACCCGTTGACTTTTAAAAGTTCATTGGTGTGGGCCTTTTTTGACACGTGTGCAGCACATTGCATGTCTGAGGCGGATCAAGTCATGCTTGACCAGACCTGCCATGCAGTCCGTTGGCAACAGCACTTGAAAGACCCACAAAAAGAAAAAGGCAGACTTCTTCCTCCTCATCTGGGATCTTCAACCCCACTATACCTCCAGTCCTCTCAAAAACCTGCACTGAGAGGAATGAAGGCATAATAATACGTGTCCCAAATACTTGCAGCCAATCTGCTAGCAGTACACCACCATCTGATTTTAGCTGAAACATTTCCCTACCCCAGTTGCTGAACCGCGAAAAGAAATTTGGTCCCAGCCATCCACCTGCTCAGCATCTGAATGCTAGCTTGGCCAAATTGCTAACACTGCAACTGCTGCATTTTCAGCTGGTAGACTCTGCCCCCTTTCATGAATTTGTGGAATGTGCAGTACCTCAGTGGCAGGTTCCAAAACGCCATTTATTTTCATGGAAGGCCATTCCGGCTCTTTACCAGCATGTGGAAGGCAATGCTTTGTCCTTGTTGGACAGGGCAGTCATCAGTAAGGTGCATATTACCGCTGACTCATGGTCCAGCAGGTATGGGCAGGGACGTTATCTTTTCTAGACATGTGCACTGACAAAAAATTTGTTCATTTTCGTTTTCGTTTCATTAGCTTTTTTGCTTTATTTGAAAATTCGGGAATTCGCAAATTCGTAATTTCGGGAATTTTCGGATTCCCGAATTTCGAATTTTCGGATTCCCGAATTTCGAATTTTCGGATTCCCGAATTTCGAATTTTCGGATTCCCGAATTTCGAATTTTCGGATTCCCGAATTTCGAATTTTCGGATTCCCGAATTTCGTATTTTCGGATTCCCGAATTTCGTATTTTCGGATTCCCGAATTTCGTATTTTCGTATTTCTGAATTTCGTATTTTCGGATTCCCGAATTTCGTATTTTCGAATTTCCGAATTTCGTATTTTCGGATTCCCGAATTTCGTATTTTCGGATTCCCGAATTTCGTATTTTTGAATTTCCGAATTTCGTATTTTCGGATTCCCGAATTTCGTATTTTCGGATTCCCGAATTTCGTATTTTCGGATTTCTGAATTTCGAATTTTCGGATTCCCGAATTTCGTATTTTCGGATTTCAGAATTTTCCGAATTTTCGAATTTACGAATTTTGTATTTTCGGATTTACGAACTTCCGAATTTACGAACTTACGAATTTTCGAATTTTAGGATTTCCAAATTTCGTATTTTCGGATTTCTGAATTTCGTATTTTAGAATTTCCGAATTTCGTATTTTCGGATTTACGAACTTCCGAATTTCGTATTTTCGGATTTACGAATTTCGAATTTTCGGATTCCCGAATTTCGAATTTTCGGATTCCCGAATTTCGAATTTTCGGATTCCCGAATTTCGAATTTTCGGATTCTCGAATTTTCGGATTCCCGAATTTCGTATTTTCGGATTTCCGAATTTCCGAATTTTCGAATTTACGAATTTTGTATTTTCGGATTTACGAACTTCCGAATTTTCGAATTTTCGGATTTACGAATTAACTAATTTCCGAATTTTGGATTTTCAGTTTTTGGAATTCCGAATTTTCGGAATTCCGGAATTCAAAGATTTGAAAATCCCAAAATTTGAAAATCTGAAAAAAAGAAAGAAAATCAGTTTAATTAATAACTAACTATTAAATTAACGAGTATGAATTTATCCGAAGTTACGAATTATCTGAAATAATGAATGCCGCATCTAAACAAATGGAACGGAACAAATTAATAATAAATAATTAATAATTATAAAAAGGTTTTATTATTATTATTGTTATTTATTATTATCAATTTGTTCTGTTCCATTTGGTTAGATGCCGCATTCGTTATTTCAGATACTTCGTAACTTCGAATAAATTCGTATTTGTTACGTTCACTAACAGACAAATTTGAAAGGGAATTCTAATACCTATAATTTAATAGTTAATAGTTATTATTTCGTTTTTTTCAGATTTTCTAATTCCGAAAAAAAAAAAAAAATACGAAATTCGGAAATTAAAAATTCGTAAATCCGAAATTCGTAAATCCGAAATTCGGAAATCCGAAATTCGGAAATCCGAAATTCGGAAATCCGAAATTCGGAAATCCGAAATTCGGAAATCCGAAATTCGGAAATCCGAAATTCGGAAATCCGAAAATTCGAAATTCGGAAATCTGAAATTTGGAAATCCGAAAATTGGAAATTCAGAAGTTCGGAAATTAGAAAATCCGAAAATTGGAAATTCAGAAATTCGGAAATTAGAAAAACCGAAAATTCAAAATTCGGAAATTAGAAAATTCGGAAATCCGAAAATGCAAAATTCGGAATTTCGGAAATTTCCGTTCCATTTGGTTAGATGCCGCATTCGTTATTTCAGATACTTCGTAACTTCGGATAAATTCGTATTTGTTACGTTCACTAACAGACAAATTTGAAAGGGAATTCCAATACCTATAATTTAATAGTTAATAGTTATTATTTCGTTTTTTTCAGATTTTCTAATTCCGAAAAAAAAAAAAATACGAAATTCGGAAATTAAAAATTCGGAAATCCGAAATTCGGAAATCCGAAATTCGGAAATCCGAAATTCGGAAATCCGAAATTCGGAAATCCGAAATTCGGAAATCCGAAATTCGGAAATCCGAAAATTGGAAATTCAGAAATTCGGAAATTAGAAAATCCGAAAATTGGAAATTCAGAAATTCGGAAATTAGAAAATCCGAAAATTCGAAATTCGGAAATTAGAAAATTCGGAAATTAGAAAATTCGGAAATCCGAAAATGCAAAATTCGGAATTTCGGAAATTTCGGAAAAAAAATTGTCATCAAACACACAGGGAGAAGAGGAGGAGGAGGATTGTGTCAGCATGGACGTGGAGGATAACACTCAGCAGCAGGCTTTAAGGGATGGTTTTCAGTCCCCAGAAACCCAAGGAGTTGTACGTGGCTGGGAGAAGGTTGTTAAAGATCATGTGATCCTTAGTGACCCAAAGGACTCAGAATGGAATGACTCTGCAAACTTACGCTGCATGGCCTCCCTAATTGTGCAAAGCCTGCGAAAGGACCCTAGGATTTGTGGTATCAAGAAGAGGGGTCATTACTGGCTGGCAAACCTTCTTGATCCACTTTACAAAGGTAAGGTTGCAGAACTCATCCTGCCTTCGAAGAGGGAGCAGAGGATAAAACGTCTTCAGGAGGCCTTGAAGAAAGGTTTGTGCAATGCATTCCCAGACCCTGGGACCAGAATTCCGGATTTCCCAATTATCTAATTTCCGAATTTTGGATTTTCAGTTTTTGGAATTCCGAATTTTCGGATTTTCGGAATTCGGAATTCAAAGATTTGAAAATCCCAAAATTTGAAAATATGAAAAAAAGAAAGAAAATCAGTTTAATTAATAACTAACTATTAAATTAACGAGTATGAATTTATCCGAAGTTACGAATTATCTGAAATAATGAATGCCGCATCTAAACAAATGGAACGGAACAAATTAATAATAAATAATTAATAATAATAAAAAGGTTTTATTATTATTATTGTCATTTATTATTATTAATTTGTTCCGTTCCATTTGGTTAGATGCCGCATTCGTTATTTCAGATACTTCGTAACTTCGGATAAATTCGTATTTGTTACGTTCACTAACAGACAAATTTGAAAGGGAATTCCAATACCTATAATTTAATAGTTAATAGTTATTATTTTGTTTTTTTCAGATTTTCTATCTGAAATTTTTGAATTTCCGAATTCCGAAAAAAAAAAAAAAAAAAAAATCCGAAATTTGGAAATCCGAAATTTGGAAATCCGAAATTTGGAAATCCGAAATTTGGAAATCCGAAATTCGGAAATCCGAAATTCGGAAATCCGAAATTCGGAAATCCGAAAATTCGAAATTCGGAAATCCGAAATTCGGAAATCCGAAATTCGGAAATCCGAAATTCGGAAATCCGAAATTCGGAAATCCGAAAATCGGAAATTCGGAAATCCGAAAATTGGAAATTCGGAAATCCGAAAATTGGAAATTCAGAAATTCGGAAATTAGAAAATTGGAAATTCAGAAATTAGAAAATTCAGAAATTAGAAAATCCGAAAATTCGAAATTCGGAAATTAGAAAATTCGGAAATCCGAAAATGCGGAAATCCGAAAATGCGAAATTCAGAAATCCGAAAATTCGAAATTCGGAAAGTTCGGAAAAAAATTTGTCATCAAACACACAGGGAGAAGAGGAGGAGGAGGATTGTGTCAGCATGGACGTGGAGGATAACACTCAGCAGCAGGCTTCAAGGGATGGTTTTCAGTCCCCAGAAACCCAAGGAGTTGTACGTGGCTGGGAGAAGGTTGTTAAAGATCATGTGATCCTTAGTGACCCAAAGGACTCAGAATGGAATGACTCTGCAAACTTACGCTGCATGGCCTCCCTAATTGTGCAAAGCCTGCGAAAGGACCCTAGGATTTGTGGTATCAAGAAGAGGGGTCATTACTGGCTGGCAAACCTTCTTGATCCACTTTACAAGGGTAAGGTTGCAGAACTCATCCTGCCTTCGAAGAGGGAGCAGAGGATGAAACGTCTTCAGGAGGCCTTGAAGAAAGGTTTGTGCAATGCATTCCCAGACCCTGGGAGGTTGCAATTTCCTGGTGCTGGACAACGTGTTGCTGAGGCTTCGTTCAGTCAGAGGAAGAGTGGTGGATAAGGTGGCCGGCTGACCAATGCCTTTAAACAACTTTTCAGTTCTCAGAGCCAAGATCTGATCGGTTCAACCAACCATCACCAGCATCTGTATTACATGGTGCAGGAATATCTAGGGGCAAGAGCAGACTTGGCGACTTTCCCAACAGAGCATCCACTGGGTTACTGGGTCTTGAGGATGGACCACTGGCCAGAACTTGGTCAATATGCAATTGAGCTACTGGTCTGTCCTGCATCCAGCGTTCTTTCTGAACGCACATTCCGTGCTGCTGGAGGGTTTGTAACAGATCATAGAGTGCAGCTGTCCACAGACTCCATTGATAGGCTCACATTCATAAAAATGAATCAGTCTTGGATCTGCAGCTATCAAGCACCTGATGCTGATGTAACTGATTGAATTGTCTATAGATGTGGGATCCCTTGAAGACTGCCTATGCTGACTATCCTATTCCTCCTCAATCTTGATGATGCTAGCTTCCCACAATATTTTTGGTTTAGGGCACCACCACAATCACCTAAGGCCCGATTTTTCTGCCCCCGTTTAACAGGGGCATGTAATTACAATTTTTGAAATAGTATTTCACAGCATGGCCTGTTCCTGCGCTCACCAAGTGTAACTGTGAGGGCTTACAGTGTTCTGATTCCACCACCAACTAAGGCCCAATTTTCTACAGAGTATATAGGGCAGGCCGTATAATATATATACTGTAGTGCCTGGGGGACCCCAACACCATTTTTTTTATTTGGGTGTGGGGTTCCCCTTAATATCCAAAGGGTCTGGTAATGGACTGGGGGGGGGACCCATGCCATTTTTTTTTCAATGATTTTCATTTATATTTCCGAGACTCGACAATACATTACAGCCGCGAGCAGTTCTAAATTATTTTTTCTTTTAGAAATGTAATTTTGCTGTGGTATTGTTCTAAACACAGGAAAACTGCGCCACTTTACAGACATACTATAAACACCCCCCAGGCACGATATTTAAAGGAATATTTCATTTTTATTGTATTACTTTAAGCATTATTATTATTAAAATCACTGCTCCTGAAAAAAAACTGCAGTTTTTAAAGCTTGTTTTTGCATTGATACATGTCCCCTGGGGCAGGACCCGGGTCCCCAAACACTTTTTTATGACAATAGCTTGCATATAAGCCTTTAAAATTAGCACTTTTGATTTTTCATGTTCGTTTCCCATAGACTTTAACGGTGTTTGCGTGTTTGAACAAATTTTTTGCCTGTTAGCATGTTCTGCTGCGAACCGAACCGGGTGAGTGATTGGCTCATCCCTAATCCTGACCATACATGGCCTACAAAGGGCAATTATTACACTACACAGGTAACAAATGGGCAATCATTTCAATATGCAGCCACCACAATGATGGGGTGCAGGGGTCAGGAGTATGGAGCATAGAGCCCCTTACATTGCTGGTCAGAAGGAAGAAAACATTCACCAGCCTGCCATGAAGAATATGTTCCATCATCGGTGTCAGAGGGAGGAAAATACTGAGGATTCTAAGGAAAGTAGAGGAGCTGAGGGGGTAGTGGGACTAAAGGACTCTGGTAGCCTCTGAGGGTGTACTGCATCTGAAGGGCTCATCTAGGACCCCTGAGGAGGAAGTGTAGCGGAAGGACTTTGGGGTTCCCTTAGGAAGTAATCGGGCTGAACATCTCTGAGAGGTTAGTGGGGCTGAAGGGCTGTGGGGGCCTCTGAAGAGATAGTCAGGCTGCAAAGATTTGAGTAAAGAGAGATTCTTATGGTCCTCTCATGTCACCTGCACTTACTTTTATGAACTCCTCAAAGAACTCCTGTGAGCAAGTGAAGGAAGCCTTCACCTCACCATCTCACTGGTCAAGAAATATGTTGTAGGACACAAAATAGAACAAATAAGGACACTTTGAGGAGGTCTGTTTGCACAGCATCACTTACTGGTTGGCCAGTCCAATACCTTCTCATGACACATGGGAAGGTCCATGACTGGCAGTGCCCAGTGCTGGAATTCGGAGTTCCAGGAATCCACTGCCACTCTGTGCAATGTCCTTGATACTACATAATACTAACCAAGAGAACAACCCCCTCCTGCTGCTGTCCTCCCACCACCCAGGGCTGCCATTGGAGGGAAGAGAATAGACTCCTCCCTCACAGCTCCCTACTCCACCAGCAGCATCCTCCCACTATCCAATTCAATCCCTTCTCTTACTGCAGAGAGTGACATCATTCCTGTCAGTCAGCAGGCAGCCAGGGATTGGAGCCTTACAGTCGGAGTTCTGGCAATTATCCTGATTAGCCGACAACTCTGGCCAAAAGTCAGCAAGTTCCCCTTCCTGGACATAATGATGACCCTACATTGACCTCACAGCAGGGCTTCAGAGCAAACAAGTCAAAGGGAGGATCAAAACCAGTTCAGAAACCAAATAAACCCAACAGAGAAAAGGGAATTTCTGATCCAAGAGGCCAAGAGGGTCCCAGGTTCTTAAAAATATAGTAAACACTAAACAGTCCAAACTAAATGTGTTCCCATAAGGGGGAGTAGTCCTTAAATGTACAGCAACCCTCCTATTACCCCCTCACATCCTATTATTGTGTGACCATCACCATCCAAATAATTCTTACTTTAATTTACCAAAGTTATCCGTCTACAAGGAGACCTGTATAGATCAAATGACGGCACCAATAAGGATGGAGGAGGACCGGAGTCGCATGACTGAGAAGATACTAAACCTCACCCTGGAGATCATCTACCTGCTGACCGGAGAGGTGAGGAGGATTCTGGGAGGTCACATGACATCACTCTTATCTCTATTAATAAAACACAGACCTGACCGGTTAAGTGAGGAGGATTCTGGGAGGTCACATGACATCACTCTTATCTCTATTAATAAAACACAGACCTGACCGGAGAGGTGAGGAGGATTCTGGAATTCTAACATGATATTCCTATTGGTTCCTCAATACAGAGATTTCCTTTTGTGAAGTCAGGTGATCATATGACCATCACAGTGCCTCCATGTGACTCCCTAAAACCCGAGAGACACAACATGCAGAAGATTCTAGAAGTCACCAAGAAGATGATGGAGCTGCTGACAGGAGAGGTGAGCGGTGCTGGGAATTCTGGGATATTATCCAGTAACAGACAAGGGATGTGTCTGGATGGTGACTGTATCATTGTGTGTGTCAGGTTCCTATAAGGTGTCAGGATGTCACTGTCTATTTCTCCATGGAGGAGTGGGAGTATTTAGAAGGACACGAGGATCTCTACAAGGACGTCATGATGGACAATCAGCAGTATTTGAGTTTTGTGAAGAATGTAAGGAAGGAATTTCCCTGGAATGAGACGATATTGAACCTCACCCTGGAGATCCTCAGCCTGCTGACTGGAGAGGTGAGTGTAATGAAGGGGTTAAATCTGACTCCGTTGTACACTGGGGAGTATTCAGAGTCAATTTAAGTCTTCTGATGTTCTTCTAATCCAGTATTTCCCAACTTTTTTGCCTTTGAGGAACCCTTGGCAACACCTCATGGAACATTGTGATCAGTGAGCTGTTGATATAAAAATTATTGATTTTAGAAATAGCATTAAATAATAGAATAAATAGTAAAACTTACTTCTTTAATGTGGAACTTAGGCCGGCTTTTTTCTACAGAAATGCTAGATTTTGTGTTGAACTTGTGATATGCACACACAAATTATATATTCTACAATTAGTGGAGTCACCAGGGAATAGCACAGGGAGGTCACCATGACAAGTCACAGAGGAGTCACTTTACCAGGGCAGGGGTGTCACCAGGTCAGGGCAGAGGGGAGTGACCAGGTCAGGGCAGAGGGGAGTGACCAGGTCAGGGCAGAGGGGAGTGACCAGGTCAGGGCAGAGGGGAGTGACCAGGTCAGGGCAGAGGGGAGTGATCAGGTCAGGGCAGAGGGGAGTGACCAGGTCAGGGCAGGTACTGTGGCAACCGCGCACACCTGCAGAGGGCAGTGTGTTTCCTTGCAGTACAGGAAAATTACCGTAAGGGGGGTGAACAAGCCCTGAAGGCTATTTTAGGAAGGGGATGGGGACAGACCTGGAATTGTGAATGCAATTGAACTATCTGTGTCATTCAACAAGGAATCACTCTAGAAAAAAACAATTAAAAGTCAGAAGCAAAAAATTTTGTAGCTGTTGACTTTTAATAAAAGGACACTTGCCTGTGTAGGAATCCAGCACCTTCCTCAACATGGCTAGTTCTTCAGTAGTCTTCAGTTTCCCAGTGTTGGCATCCTAACTGTGGGCAGCTGGCTGTCAGGGATGAGCTTTATGTTCGAGTCAAACTCGTGTTCGTGGCAAATTCGAAAGCCGCGGAACACCCTTTAAAAGTATATGGGAGAAATCAAAAGTGCTAATTTTAAAGGCTTATATGCATGGTATTGTCATAAAAAGTGTTTGGGGACCCGGGTCCTGCCCCAGGGGACATGTATCAAGGGAAAAAAAAAGTTTTAAAAACGTTTTTTTTTTTTTTTAGGAGCAGTGATTTTAATAATCCTTAAAGTGAAACAATAAAAGTGTAATATTCGTATTTGGGGGGGGGGGGTGTCTATAGTACGCCTGTAAAGGGGCGCATGTTTCCCGTGTTTAGTCTGACAGCAAAATTGCATTTCTAAAGGAAAAAAAGTCATTTAAAACTACTCGCGGCTACAATGAATTGTCGGTCCGCAATACACATAAAAGTTCATTGATAAAAACAGCATGTACCCACAGGGGAACCCCGAACCAAAATAAAAAAAAAAAAGGTGTGGGGGTCCCCCTCAAAATCCATACCAGACCCTTCAGGTCTGGTATGGATTTTAAGGGGAACCCTGCACCAAAATAAAAGAAAAATGGCGTGGGGTCACCCCAAAAATCCATACAAGACCCTTATCCGAGCACGCAACCTGGCAGGCCGCAGGAAAAAGGGGGGGACGAGAGAGTGCCCCCCCTCCTGGACCGTACCAGGTCACATGCCCTCAACATTGGGAGGGTGCTTTGGGGTAGCCCCAAAGCACCTTGTCCCCATGTTGATGGGGAGAAGGCCTCATCCCCACAACCCTTGCCCGGTGGTTTTGGGGGTCTGCGCGCGGGGGGCTTATCGGAATCTGGAAGCCCCCTTTAACAAGGGAACCTCCAGATCCCACCCCCGTGTGAATTGGTAATGGGGTAAAAATGTAGCCCTACCATTTCACAAAATGGACAAAAAGGTTAAAAAAGAGACGTTTTTTTACAAGACCTTTATTAATTTCTTCTTCTTTCATCTCCTTTATTCTGGTCTTCCTTCAGTGTTCTTCTTGTTCCTCCAAATTCTTCTTAGTCTTCTTCTTCCTCCGCTCTTCTCGTCCCGCATCTTGCTCCGGGTTCTTCTCTGCTCCGTCAGCACGATCCGTCTCAGTGGGAGTTTCAGCCGCGTGACGCTTCAATTCTTCTGACACTTCTTAAATAATGGAGGGTGGGGCCACACGGTGACCCCACCCTCCTCTGACGCACGGGAACTTCCCTATGGCTTTCCCCGTGTTGTCAGAGGGGGGGTCACCGTTTACATAAACAGGTGACCCCGCCCCCTCTGACATCACGGAACACCAAAGGAAGACCAGAAGAAAGAAGATAAAAGAAGAAGTAAATAAAGGACTTGTCAAAAACCGTTTTGTGTTTTTTAACCTTTTTGTCACTTTTTTTGTGAAATGGTAGGGGTACATTTGTACCCCATTACCAATTCACACGGGGGGCTGGATATGGGGGTCCCCTTGTTAAAGGGGACTTCCAGATTCCAATAAGCCCCTTGCCTACAGACCCCCACAACCACAGAGCAAGGGTTGTGGGGATGAGGCCCTTCTCCCCATCAACATGGGGACAAGGTGCTTTGGGGCTACCCAAAAGCACCCTACCAATGTTGAGGGCATGTGGCCTCGTACTGTTCAGGAGGGGGGCGCTCTCTCGTCCCCCCTCTTTTCCTGTGGCCTGCCAGGTTGCATGCTCAGATAAGGGTCTGGTATGGATTTTTGGGGGGGTCCCCACACCATTTTTTTTTTTACATTTTGGTGTGGGGTTCCCCTTAAAATCCATACCAGACCTGAAGGGCCTGGTATGGAATTTAGGGGGACCCCCACACATTTTTTTTTTTTAATTTTGGTTCGGGGTTCCCCTGTGGGAAAATCCCCATGCCGTTTTTATCAATGAACTTTTATGTGTATTGCGGAACCGACAATCCATTGTAGCCGCGAGTAGTTTTAAATGACTTTTTTTCCTTTAGAAATGTCATTTTGCTCTCAGACTGTTCTAAACACGGGAAACATGCGCCCCTTTACAGGCATACTATAGACACCCCCCAGGTACGAATTTTAAAGGGATATTACACTTTTTTTGTTTAACTTTAAGCCAGGGCTCGACAAACCCCTGTCGCCATGGCGACTAGAATTAGGGTCCTGGCACCTGGGGCGACACAGCTGGGGTATCCTGTCTTCCTGTGGACCCCGACCCCGCAGTGCGATCGAATCGGGCCGCGCCGGCCAGTAATTTAGGCCGCGGCTTTGCGGCCTTCTGAAGCACTAATTTGTAATATGGCGCCATCTGGTGGTGGCCATTGATATTGCAACACCTCTAACATTGCTAACACGGGGCAGCACAGTGGTGTAGTGGTTAGCACTTTCACCTAGCAGTAATAGGGTCGCTGGTTCAAATCCCGACCACGACACCTTCTGCCTGGAGTTTGCATGTTCTCCCTGTGCTTGCGTGGGTTTCCTCCGGGTACTCCGGTTTCCTCCCACACTCCAAAGACATGCTGGTAGGTTAATTAGATCCTGTCGATAAAATTGGCCAAATATGTGTATGTTGTATGTGTTTGTAAGCGTGTCAGGACCCCACAGGGCAAGGACCGCACTATACCACAGATGGACACCAGTGGCAAAAAGCGCCCTGAGGCGATTCAGTTCGCATAGGTTGCGCTATACAAATCATTCATTCATTCATTCATTCAATGTTAATGGAGCTTCAAAGCCCTGCCTGTTTCTCACTGCCCGCCCATCTCCTTCCTAAAGTGGAGAAGAGAAGGAAGTGATTGCAGGCATCATCTGCACATTTTGCCTAACAGTGAGTGTGGTGGGGCTGGTTTGAATTCACATAGCCTTTTTTTTTTATAATGGCTTTGATTTTTATTTATTTTTTAAAAAGTAAAAAAAAAATATATATATATATTTTTTTTCTTAAAATTAAAAATGTATTATTTGTAATCTCCCTGCTTGGTCCCTTTCACACAGGCTGTCTGATCAGGTTCGCCTGTCAGTTTTTCAGGCGGACCTGATCAGACTCTTTGGCCCCTTTCCACACCGAAGCGTTTTTCAGGCGCTACATCGCTAAAAATAGCGCCTGAAAAAAGCGGGTCCTTTCACTCCAGTGTGAAAGCCCGAGGGCTTTCACACTGGAGCGGTGCGCTAGCAGGACGGTAAAAAAAAGTCATGCTAGCAGCATCTTTGGAGCGGTAAAGGAGCGGTGTATTCATTGCTCCTACCCATTGAAATCAATGTGACAGCGCGGCAATACCGCTGGCAAAGAGCCGCTTGCGGCGGGTTTTAACCCTTTTTCGCCGTCGCCCGCACCGACGCCCACTAAAAAAAAAACTGGCTCCTAACTTTTTTAGCTGGCTCCTAGAGTCCAAGCAAATTTGTCAAGCCCTGCTTTAAGCATTATTAAAATCACTGCTCCCGAAAAAACTGCCGATTTTAAAACTTTTTTTTGCATTGATACATGTCCCCTGGGGACAAATTTTTTGCCTGTTTGCATGTTCTGGTGCGAACCAAACAGGGTGGGGGTGTTCGGCTCATCCCTACTGGCTGTGCTGCTTTCTGCTTCACAGTCGCCTGCCCACTGTGCATGTGCAAGCCACGCTGCTCTATCTAACTGGCCCTGCAGTCTCCTTGGACCTGTGATGTGTCCCAGAAGGCTGGAGGAAGGAGGAGAACGTTTGCTCAGATCGCCTAGGCAGTCTGAGTGGAAGTGGGAGCGGGTACCTTTCAAAACCAGGTACCTACTCTGCCCCAAAGAAAATGACAGGAGGGGGAGGACTTAAAGCGGAACTTTCTACTTTAACTAAATAAGTCAGTAAACAGTTAAATAGAAATAGTTGATCAGTGAGATATAGATTTGGTAATGACAGTGTATGGAGGGGAAAGAATAGTTGTATAGAATAGAGGCAGTGAACTGAGGGTAACCAGACTGGGAGAGAGGGGAGTGGGAAGCCCAGCTACATATAGTGGGAGAGGAGTGGGAAGCCCAGCTACATATAGTGGGAGAGGAGTGGGAAGCCCAGCTACATATAGTGGGAGAGGAGTGGCAAGCTCAGCTACATATAGTGGGAGAGGAGTGGGAAGCCCAGCTACATATAGTGGGAGAGGAGTGGGGAGCCTAGCTACATATAGTGGGAGAGGAGTGGGAAGCCCAGCTACATATAGTGGGAGAGGAGTGGGAAGCCCAGCTACATATAGTGGGAGAGGAGTGGGAAGCCCAGCTACATATAGTGGGAGAGGAGTGGGAAGCTCAGCTACATATAGTGGGAGAGGAGTGGCAAGCTCAGCTACATATAGTGGGAGAGGAGTGGCAAGCTCAGCTACATATAGTGGGAGAGGAGTGGGAAGCCCAGCTACATATAGTGGGAGAGGAGTGGCAAGCTCAGCTACATATAGTGGGAGAGGAGTGGCAAGCTCAGCTACATATAGTGGGAAGCCCAGCTACATATAGTGGGAGAGGAGTGGGAAGCCCAGCTACATATAGTGGGAGAGGAGTGGGAAGCCCAGCTACATATAGTGGGAGAGGAGTGGGAAGCTCAGCTACATATAGTGGGAGAGGAGTGGGAAGCTCAGCTACATATAGTGGGAGAGGAGTGGGAAGCTCAGCTACATATAGTGGGAGAGGAGTGGGAAACTCAGCTACATATAGTGGGAGAGGAGTGGGAAGCCCAGCTACATATAGTGGGAGAGGAGTGGCAAGCTCAGCTACATATAGTAGGAGAGGAGTGGGAAGCTCAGCTACATATAGTGGGAAGCCCAGCTACATATAGTGGGAAGCCCAGCTACATATAGTGGGAGAGGAATGGGAAGCCCAGCTACATATAGTGGGAGAGGAGTGGGAAGCTCAGCTACATATAGTGGGAGAGGAGTGGGAAGCTCAGCTACATATAGTGGGAGAGGAGTGGGAAACTCAGCTACATATAGTGGGAGAGGAGTGGGAAACTCAGCTACATATAGTGGGAGAGGAGTGGGAAGCCCAGCTACATATAGTGGGAGAGGAGTGGCAAGCTCAGCTACATATAGTAGGAGAGGAGTGGGAAGCTCAGCTACATATAGTGGGAGAGGAGTGGGAAGCTCAGCTACATATAGAACACTAAGCTGTGCTGGGAGAAGATAGGCAGAAGGCAGAACGCAATACAGCTGGTCAGCAGAGCAACAAGGATGCAACAGGGAAGATATATAGTCTGGGCAGACAGGAGACCGGATAGATCAGACAAAACAAGGAGTACAGGAGTGAAGGACTGCAGAGAGCCACCAGGACACAATCAGAGATATCAGGGAGAAGGATCGGAGATTGATTGTAGGAAAGGGGGATGGGGGCATATCTGAGAATCAGAGTGAGAATAGAAAGAATCTGGAGGGAGGAAGTGAAGAAAAACAAAGTTACAATCAGAAGGGAATATGAACGATTCTCACAGAGAGCAGAGAGGGAATGCAGGTAACATTCAAAGCACTGATGAGCCGCTCTGTCATAGAATGACAGGAAGACAACAAAATGTAGCTTAGCGGCTTCAGAGGGACATGTTGGCTTCCTGCCCCCCCCCCCCCCGGAACTGATAGGGCCCGGGCCCCATACAGCAGAGCCGGTGGTACCCCCCCCCCCTGCACACAAGTACTATGAATACATAAAGTGTACTCTGATATTTGGTTATAGCACAAGATGGTGGCATTGGGTATAGAAAATAACGTCAGCATTGTTGCCAATCCCTGGAGAATAAACATAGAGCTGACCATAGAGGTGAAGGATTATGGGAGAGTGATATTTATCTTTGTATAACATAGAACTGTACAGTAATAATGAAGAAAACTACAAGAAGGAGATCTCATAATATGACCACGAGATCCTCGAGAATCCAGAATCCCATCACCATCCCCCCACCTCCATCCCCGATCCCTACAAGACACAACATGCAGAAGATTCTAGAAGTCACCAAGAAGATGATGGAGCTGCTGACAGGAGAGGTGAGCGGTGCTGGGAATTCTGGGACATTATCCAGTAACAGACAAGGGATGTGTCTGGATGGTGACTGTATCATTGTGTGTGTCAGGTTCCTATAAGGTGTCAGGATGTCACTGTCTATTTCTCCATGGAGGAGTGGGAGTATTTAGGAGGACACAAGGATCTCTACAAGGACGTCATGATGGACAATCAGCCGCCCCTCACATCACCGGGTAAGAGGAGACTTTATTGTAAAGGAGAGAGCAGTACGGAGGCTCCACCTAG
The DNA here is from genome assembly GCA_028564925.1 of Lithobates sylvaticus. Taxonomy (NCBI): domain Eukaryota; kingdom Metazoa; phylum Chordata; class Amphibia; order Anura; family Ranidae; genus Lithobates; species Lithobates sylvaticus. Next base: position 559,453,594 of record CM053028.1, on the reverse strand, counting down.
ATCCCCCATCATCTGATAAACACATAGAAACAATGTATTCAGTCTCAGGAGATGGGAGGCAGCGGTGTGGGACCTCTGCAACTTGTCTCATGTAAACATTTAATCTTCCACTGATTACTGAATACCAATATTATGAGTCCTGACCCTTACACTGTATAATTTATATTGTACATTACATACTCCTGACCCCTGCACTATATACTCTGTTGTACATTACATCATTCTGATACTATATAGTCCTATTTGTTGTATCTTATACAATATGTTGTACATTACATAATCCTGACTTCTGTTCTCTCCCCTCTACCCACTGCTATATATATATATATATATATATATATATATATATATATATATATATATATATATATATATATACACACACATACATATAAATATATGTATTCTCTTTTGTTACGCCCATTTCCTACCAGATGGACATTTTATATCTGATCATTTGATTGGTGCACAGACTTTTACATGTTGATAATAATGTGATAACATCCTCAAATAGAAATCTATAATTAGGGAGGAGTCAATAACCCAATGATGGTGGTCTTCAGGATCAGTCCAGTCTTCATTTTGGTTGTTCTCCCCCCATCCTCACTCTCTGACCTCTGGTGGGGCTCAGCCCCGCTGTTATTCATGACTAAATCATGGACTAAATACAGAAGTGCAGGACTTCTTGTGTTGGGGAGATGGCAATGAGTGATAGAGGGGGTGGGGACACTCGTCCTATAATCCCCTCATCACTGTCACTCCTGTAAAAGACAGTTCTCGTTGTTTCCTCACTCTCTGACTAAGGTCCATGAATAAAGAAATGAACTGGTAGGAGATCAGAGGACCCATTTACTAGTTACCTTGAGGGGGGAATTGTAAGATCCTCAGAGACAAAGCTGCCTGATGTGGGCGGAGTCCTGGTTTAGGGGAACCAATCAGCTCATGTCTAGTAATAATCTTTGTATTTCTATTTTAGTAGATGGACGGGAGTTGAGGAAAACCTCAGAGGATTGTCTCACTTTGTCTCCAGACTGTAAAGTAGAAGATGAGGACATCACACAGTATAGTCCAGGAGAAAACCCGACTACCTCAAATGTCCATCCGGCACCACACAGTGTAGATGGACCATCGTATTCCTCTTATCCTGAGGAACCTCAGACTGTGCGGGACGGTGCCGTCCTTCCAACAGAGAAGAGCTTTTCCTGTACTGAGTGCAGGAAGTGTTTCCATTCTGAATTCAAACTAAATGTGCATAAAAAAGCTCACACAGCAGAGAAGCCGTATTCCTGTCTTGAGTGCGGGAAGTGTTTTCGTTTTAAATCCCAACTTAATGTGCATAAAAGTTCTCACACGGGGGAGAAGCCGTATTCCTGTCCTGAGTGCGGGAAATGTTTTCTTTTTAAATCAAGGCTTGACGACCATAAAATATCTCATACAGGAGAGAAACCGTATTCCTGTTCTGAGTGTGGAAAATCGTATTCACGGGCCGGGCATCTTTACACACATCAAAAAGTGCACACGGGTGAGAAGCCGTATTCCTGTCCCGAGTGCGGGAAAGGTTTTGTACTAAAATCAGCATGCTTAATACATCAAAGGTCTCACACGGGGGAGAAGCCGTATTCCTGTTGTGAGTGCGGGAAATGTTTTTCAAATTCCTCGCATTTATACACACATCGGAGATCTCACACGGGGGAGAAGCCGTATTCCTGTTCTGAGTGCGGGAAATGTTTTTCGATTTACTCCAATCTTAAAAAACATAAGAGGTTGCACACTGAGGAGAAGCCATATTTCTGCTCTGAGTGTGGAAAATGTTTTTCACAGAAGGTCAATCTTTACAGACATCAGAGATCTCACACCGGGGAGAAGCCATATTGCTGTCCTGGTTGTGGGAAATGTTTTTCAACGAAGTCCGCTCTTTCTATGCATCAGAATTCTCACACCGGGGAGAAGCCGTATTCCTGTCCTGAGTTCGGGAAATGTTTTTCAGAGAAGGCCAATCTTTCCAGACATCAGAGATCTCACACCGGGGAGAAGCCGTATTCCTGTCCTGAGTGTGGGAAATGTTTTTCAGAGAAGGCCAATCTTTCCAAACATCAGAGATCTCACACGGGGGAGAAGCCGTATTCCTGTCCTGAGTGTGGGAAATGTTTTACACAGAAGTACAGTCTTTACAAACATCAGAGATTGCACACGGGGGAGAAGCCGTATTCCTGTCCTGAGTGCGGGAATTGTTCCTCACTGAAGTCCTGTCTTCCTGTACATCAGGGATCCCACACAACCCTTGAGGTGTATTAGTGCCTTGAGTGCGGGAAATGTCTTCTATATGAATGTTGCTGGACATCACAGCTCTCATGTGGGGAAGAAGCACACCCTGATATACACCTCAGATATACTCCATGGCTGATCTTCATCGTGTAAGAAACAGTTGATAAGGAGATCAGAGATCACCAAAGACATGGATGAAGTGTTGTACCGTGTTGGCCATTGATAGCAGGAGAAAAATAAAAATGGAGTCATTACCTTTCATTGGCATTTTGTGGTGGAAGCTCTCACAAACACTTATGCCGTGTACACACGACCAAACTTTCCAGCAGCCTAGGTCTGATGGAACGATTCCGTCGGAACAATCCGATCATGTGTGGGCTTCATTTGACCTTTTCTGTCGAACAATCTGAAGGACTTTAGCATGTTTCAAATCTTTCCGACGGAACTCCGCCGGAACCAGTTCCTATCGAGAAATCCGCTGGTCTGTATGCAGGTCCTACGGACCAACAATGACTCAAGGGCAGCTATTGGCTACTGGCTATTGAACTTCCCTTTCTAGTCCCGTCGTACGTCATCACGTACAAACGAAACAGGCTTTCAAATGGACTTTAGTCCATTCGTGTTTGGGCAAGTCCATTCGTTTGGAAGTCTGTCGGAAAGACCTCCGGACCTTTTCCAATGGAAAGACCGGTCGTGTGTACGCAGCATTAGAGGTCTATTTTAAAAAATGGTTGAACGAATGTGACACGTTTTGGTCATATTTATTTTCATATGATCATTGGCTCCATCTAGTGGCCATAATGGTGTTTTGCACTACATTTACCAATTGAGATGTTACATTACACTGAGCACAGCAGAGTGATTCTATCTAGCTCTCATTATCCCTTTTTTTTTGCACACATGTTAAAATGTACATTTTTTCCTGAAGATTAGTTTAGAACCCCCAAACATAAATTTTCTGAAAGCAAAGTCCCTGGGGAATAGAAGGATGGTAGTTCATGTCGCATGATATTAGCTCAGTGGTTTATCAAGTGTAAATTTCAGTAAGAAATACGTTAAGTGTAATTTTAGAGCACACTTGCAATATTTTGCAAACAGTTTTTGGTAAAATATAAAAGATGAGGTTGTGCCAAGTAAATAGATACCCAACATGTCCAGCCCTAAAATTGTGTGTGCTGATGAAATGAGGACACACTTTGGTACTCAATATTGGCCCATAGGTGACGCTTTAAATGCCTTTCCAGGTCCTGTGTGTGGAGGTAACCCAGAATAATGGATGTAAATGATTCCCTCACTCTGCCATGCATGGTGTTATGTAGTATATGTAGTGCAATCATTGTTTTTTTATTATATAGACATCGGCAAAATTTTGTTTATGTTTGTAAATAAGAGGGAACTCAAAGTCTTGGGTGGTGTTTTAAGTGCTTGGGTGTAATTTAATTTTTTTTCACATAACTTTATTGCTATTACTTAAGGGACAGATAAACCCCAATATGATAGAATTTTTGTTGTGACAGGTTCTCTTTAATCAAAAACAAAAAGGTTTTCTTTAATGAGACATCAGGAGTCTATCAGACCCCTCATGTCTCTCCTGCCCTCCACTGAAGATAATTGAGAGCAGATCATGCTCCATTCTTACCCCCTCAATCTCCTCACATATCACCAACTTACTGAGTGACATATCAGTGTGGATGTCACACCATTTCCTCAAACTTAATATTTCTAAAACTGAGCTTGTAATATCTCCTCCTCCCCCATCCCATCCCTAGGACTTTAGCATCAAGATTAACGGCACAACCATTGGTCCCTCCACACATGCCAGGGTGCTGGGTGTAATCCTAGACTCTGACCTCTCCTACAGTCCCCACATCCAATCACCGGCTACATCTTGCCACCTTAACCTCTGCAATGTTTCTAGAATTTGCCCCCTGCTGACTAACGACACCACAAAACAACTTATTCACTCCTTGGTTATTTCCCACCTCGACTACTGCAACTCCCTCCATGACTGCTGCTCCTCTCTGCCAATCCCTTCACTGGCTTCCCCTACCCCACCGATAAAATACTAACTAACTGTTCCCTTAAACTGGCATTTAAGGGAACACTACTTTTTGGAAAGTGTATGGGGTATCCATGGAGTGGTCTTGTTACTTTGGATTCAAGTCCATGTCTCCCCAAGACACACAGACTCTGGGACTCTAAGCCTGGGGTCCATTTTAAGGGCCTAGATGCCACATTTCCAGCAAGGACTCCTCCTCACTATGGGACTTATAGCAGATGTTGATGTCATCAGCAAGCCACCTGTCTGGGGTGGCCTCCTATAATGTGTTTATTGCAAGTAGGTCTAGTGTGTCTTCTAGGGGTCTTTCACCCATTGGTATTTGTGCTAATTAACTCTCCTTTTGTCTGTCTGCTAAGCAAACCATTGTGGGTTGTGTTTATACTTGTAATAATGTGTATTGTCCAGTACACTGTATTCAGTATTGTAGAAGTCGGCAAGTCTGACCTGGAATGAAACCTCTCAGTAATCCAGGTTGCTGATTAACATCGAGTTTATAGTATATGTCTGTTCTAATTATATTCCTGTGTGCAGTTTGTATTGTTAGGATAATATGATCAGGAGGGGGATGTCCTCCTATGGTGTATATATTCTGTGTTAGTTTGTTCAAATAAATGTGTTCCAGCTTTGCTGCCAAAAATGTCCCGCCTAGTTCTTGGTTGTAATATGCGGCTATAATATCTGATATCTATCTTCAGACTGGAGGAAGCGGTATATGATGGAAGCACTCAAGCAGAGTGGGAAGCGATTCCGTTACACTAACCATAACATACAAAGCCATCCACAGCATCACCCCCATCTACATCACCAACCTCATCTGCAGATATCTCCCAAATCATCCTCTCCCCTCCTCCCAAGGCCTCCTGCTCTCTAGCTCCCTTGTTACCTCCTCCAATACTCACCTCCAGGACTTAAAAGTGCTGCGCAAACTGTTGGCACTATATAAATCCTGTAAACATATGTGGGACTAGATAATCAAGCCTTAAAGGGTCTTCTGAGTAACAGATGGTTCATTCAGAGATTGCACTGCTGATTCCCATGGATGAACTTCCAACTTTCAGCAGGCTTCCATAACATGAAAAACAAGGAACAAACAAGACCATTGCGCAGATAGTATAACGAAGTAATCCCTATTTAGTGAGGGTGAAACTCACTCACGCTTCCCCGCAGGATAGATCGCATATGAAATGATCAGTTGCATACAGCATAACGCTGGGATCTCCTCATATGCTGACAGTGCACACAAAACACAGCTGGTAATGTCACAGGCTTCTCCTCCCGACTAGTTTCATCACTAGACACGTGACTTTGTTGCATGAGGTTCAGTGTTAAGTTTCCACAGTCTGTGGACATTTCATTGCTGGCTTCTTTTTTTTGAAACAGCACACCAGCACAGACCCTCAAAGGTCCCCCAAATACATAGAAGAACTTCGGGGGGGGGGGGGGGGGGCTGTGTGCTGTTTTGGTAAAATGTAAAACACTTTTCTTTTGTAAATGTCAGCACAGATGTAATACTTTCTGTACATCAGAGATGTCCCTTCACAGGCAGGATTAGGACCCCCCAGGATTAGAACCCCCCCCCCCCCCCCAGACAGGATATTTAACCATAGTACATCCACAGAGTGAAGGGTTAATCACAAGCTGATGGCGGCAGTATCCAAATTTGGATATGTTGTAGTGCTAGTTCTACTGTGTTTGCATACCAAATAGTTTCAAATGCAGTTGAAATAATTTTGAATCATGTTGATATTATTTCGAGCGGATTCGAAAATATGTTGTAGTGCTAGTTCTACTGTGTTTGCATACCAAATTTGGGGTTTCTAGCTACAAGTGGCCCCGAGATATGTGGCCCCAAAGTCGGGTCGAAAAATTTTATTCTCTGCTGCAGAAAAGTGCTTGACATTTTGCGACCCGACTTTGGGGCCACATATCTCGGGGTCACTTAGTGATAGAAACCCCAAATTTGGTATGCAAACACAGTAGAACTAGCACTACAACATCTCCAAAGTTTCTATCACCAAGTAACCCCGCGATACGTGGACCCAAAGTCGGGTCACAAAATATTTTCAAATCCGGTTGAAATAGTTTCAAATGCGGTTGAAATAGTTTCGAATCATGTTGATACTATTTCAAGTGGATTCGAAAATATTTTGCGACCCGACTTTGAAAAAAAAAAATGTAATTGATTCTAACAGTCTGCAGGAGATCTGCAAAAAAAAAAAGAAGTGAAATGGCTGTTAATAGTCTACAGGAGATCTGCTAAAAAAAAGAAATAGATGCTAATAGTCTGCAGGAGATCTGGTGAGAAAACAAAATAGATACTAATAGTCTGCAGGAGATCTGCAAAAAAAATTAAATAGATGCTAATAGTCTGCAGGAGATCTTATGGAAACAAATAGTAATCTTCAAAAAAAAATGAAATTTTTTTTCTATTTTTCTATTGTTTTTCTAGTCTATGCTCTATTTCTATTCTAATATTTTCTTTTTTTTTTTTCCAACATAGTTTATTGATAAAAGTAAAATTGGTACAGTTACATAAAAAGAACAATTGAACAGTGTAATACATGGAAAATACATATTCTTGAACAGAACAACAGTATAAGAAAATACAGCAATGAATGCAGTAGATGTAGAGATACAACAGGTTATCAAAGACATAACAGTAGGTATCAGTATTAACAGCTGTTGAACATGGAGGGTCAGAAGTACAAGCATAAACAGTCATAGATCTGATTCCAAAAGTGAGTCTCAAGAAAAGGGGTCCATATAGGAAGGGGATGTGGTGTGCCTCATATGTTCTCATGAAAGGTATTGGTAGGTGCCATTCCTATCAGTGAGTAGCATAGTTCACGAGTGCAACTATGGCAATAGCCGCTCAACCTTTACACCCCTAATGGGATCATGCTGTGCAAAGGGAGCAGAAGAACAGAAAAGCGACATTGCGCTATACGTGAGGGGGAACTATGGTGTATATGAGACACCTAAGAGTTAGAGGCCGTGGTAAGTAGCACTATAAAACACTGATGACAGAGAAAGTACTGTACAAGAGAGGGCACGGGACAGTTAGGAGAGTCTAGGTTAGGAAATAGGGATGTTGGGGAGCTGTAACCGGAGCCAGCCGGTGGGGTGGAGACTAAGGTTCCGATAGCATGACGGATATTGGCAACGATATGCCGGAGTGAGGGTAAAAGGAGGTTCACAGAATGTCTCAAAATCAAGGCAAGTCGGAGAGTTCCTGATACGTCCGTGAGTCTTTGAAAAGCAGCCAGCAGGCCCAGATGGCATTATAGGTAGATGGGGTATCCCTAGCTTGATGTATAATGTTTTCCATGTCCGAAATTTTATCTACACGATTGTACCATTCTGACAGAGCAGGTACAGTCGTTGTCTTCCAGTGCAGTGGTACACATTGTTTTGCAGCGTTTAGCAAATGTGGGATAATAGATTTTTTATAAACAGAATGCGGAATCGAAAGGTGGTGTAGCAGAAATTGTGATGGTGTCAGTGCAATCGTGTATGTTGAGATAAGGGATATGGCCTTTTGAATCTTATCCCAATAGGGTTTGATCAAAACACAGTCCCACCATATATGAAGTGGGGTGCCAGTCTCTAGATCACATCTCCAGCATAGGGGTGAGACCTCAGGGAGGTACTTATGAATAATATCTGGAGTACGGTACCATCTGGCGTAGATCTTGTAGGAATTTTCCTGGGCAGAAACATTTATAGAACTTTTGTGAATATAGTTGTAAATATGTTCCCAGTCTTTGATAGCTAAATCTATGCCCAATTCTCTTTCCCATTTCATGACTATTTCATTGTGTTTAGGGTTGTGATTGTCGAAGAACATCGAGTATGTTGTGGAAATGAGGTGTCGCATGGGGGAGTCATTGGTACAAAGCACCTCAAAGGGGGTGAGTGCTCTACACCATTGCGGAGATGGTCTAGGACTGTCAAGGAAGTGTCTGATTTGAAGAAATTTGTAGAAGGGGATATGATATTCCGGGAAGCACGATTGAATATCAGAGAACGATAACATGCCAGAGTCATGAAAAAATTGGGAGGCCTTGAGAGCGGGTAGTGGTGGGTTATCGGGTGTATTGCGAGGACGCAGCCCTGGCGGGAATCCCGGGTTACCATCTAATGGAGTTAACGGGCCTGGGTGAGGTGTCCATTTAAGTGCATGAGTTACAGCACGAAAGACCTGCAAAGTCGCACCAGTAAGCGGGTGAGAGGAGTAAGTTTTAGGAATAGTGGACGGGGATATCCAGGGGAGATGAACTAAGGGGATCGGGTCGAAAGCCCCTTCAATATTGATCCAGTCTTTGGAGAGCCTATGGATGTGCCAGTCAATCACTCTCGTGAGATGACATGCCGAGTAGTATTTCTGTATGTCAGGGAGACTCAGGCCTCCTTTGGATTTGGGGATTGTCAGAGTTGTCCAACTGAGCCTAGGGGATTTTGCCGCCCATATGAAATTCCGACACATCCTCTTATAGGACGTGAAGAATGAAGTAGGGAGTATAATTGGAATGGTTTGTAAGAGATATAGTATACGGGGCAATATATTCATCTTTAGAATTGCAATGCGTCCAAACCATGAAAAGTGGCCAGACGTCCATTTTAGAAGATCATTTTGTATAGCTCGGAGTATCGGGAGAAAATTTAGGTCATAGAGGTCATCCAAACAGGTAGGCAGTTGTATACCTAAGTAAGTGAGGGCCTTGTCTTCCCAACTAAAGGGGAAGTTCGATTTGCATTGTAATACAGTCTGTGCTGAAAGGGATATGTTAATGGCTTTAGATTTTGAAAAGTTAATTTGTAAGTTAGACATATCTTTAAATAAGGTAAAGTCAGCCAAAAGGTTGGGTAGAGTAGTTACTGGGTCAGAGAGGAAAAGGAGTATGTCGTCCGCATAGGCCGCAAGCTTATACTGTTTATCGCGTATGTCTATTCCCTTAATGTCAGGATTTGCCCGAAGTCTGCGTAAGAAAGGTTCCAGGGTAAGTATGAAGATTAGGGGTGAAAGTGGGCAACCCTGACGGGTACCGTTCGTGATGGAGAAGGCGCTCGACAGGTGGCCGTTTATCCGAATCTTAGCTGTGGGACGGGAATATAGTGCTAGGATCATCTGCAGGAATCGAGGGGGAAATCCCACCGCCCTCAACGTAGCTGACAGATAGTCCCAATCCACCCTGTCGAACGCCTTCTCCGCGTCGAGTGATAGAAAAAAACCTTTTTGGGATGTCTGATGGGAGAGCCAATGGTGGATATGTAGGGCTTTAATCGTGTTATCCCTGGCCTCACGACCAGGGATAAAGCCCACCTGGTCTAGGGAGACTAATTGTGAGAGGAGAGGGAGAACACGATTGGCTAGGATCTTCGCGTATAGTTTCAAATCAACATTTAAAAGGGAGATCGGTCTGTAATTAGACACCACCGTGTCATCCTTGCCTGGTTTGGGTATTAGTGTAATATGAGCCTCTAGAAGGTCAGCAGGGATCGGGTCAGAGGAGGCAAATGAGTTAAAAGTAGAGATGAGATGTGGCAAGAGTATGTCTTGGAACGTCTTATAATAACTAACAGTCAACCCGTCAGGGCCAGGACTCTTGCCCGGCTTAAGTTGTTTTAAGGCGGCTATAGTTTCATCAGTAGTGATAGGTTCATCTAGGGTCGCCGAGTCTTCCAAGGAGATTGGGGGCATGCCATACTGTGTCAGAAAGTCTGAAATAAGTTCCCGTTTGTGAGAGGTGGAATCTGACTGGTTGGGCTTTGATATGTTGTAGAGTTTAGAGAAGTAGGAAACAAATTGGCTAGATATGTCAACAGGGGACACGTGTGACACGCCCTTGGGGTCCACGATCTTGTGTATGGTCGTTGATGCCCTTTTGTGTTGGAGTGTCCTGGCCAGCAGTCTGCCAGATTTATTACCAAACTCGTAAAATAATTTTTGCGATAGCATGTATTTGCGCTTAAGTCCTTTAGTCAGTTCCTCCTTAAGTTCCTCTCTAGCTTGAAGCAATTGTGAATGTGTTTGTACGGCAAGCGAAGCTTTGTGTAACTTTTCCAATGAGTGTATCTTACTCGTTAAGTCGGTGATATATTGGCGTCGTAATTTGTTCCTATGGGCTGTCAAGGAGATAAATTCACCCCTAAGAACGCATTTATGGGCGGCCCAAGTTGTTGATGACGTCAATTCGGAAGTGACATTTTCTTGAAAATATTGGGTAAGTCGGGTGCTAATTTTTTGTGTGTATACTGGATCAGTTAAGAGGGAGTTGTCTAGTCGCCAAATTGAGCGTCTCGTACGGGCGAGTGGCACGGATAAGGTCATGGAGACAGGGTTGTGATCAGAAATCAACATTGGATCTATAGTTGCTTTAGATAAAAGCCCTAGATCAGCTTGAGAGATAAAAAAATGGTCCAGCCTAGAATACTTATTGTGAGGCGAGGAGTAGAACGTAAAATCACGTTCTTTGGGGTGTAGAGTGCGCCATGTATCATGCAGTGTCAATTCTTGGAATCTTAATTTAATGGCTCTCAGGGCCCTAAAAGGAAGGGAGGAGTGTCCATTCGAGGTGTCCTGAGGGGGGTTGAGGGCCACGTTGAAATCACCTCCTACAACAAGAATGCCCGCGTAGAATTCGGTAAGCAGTTGAAGTGTTTCACGGAAGAAGGGAACCTGACCCTTGTTGGGAGCGTAAAGGTTTGCTAGTGTGATAGGTCTGTCATGTATGGTACCTTTGAGAAAGAGGTAACGGCCATTTATATCTCTCTCAATATCTGTAACCTTTAATGGGCAATGCTTCGACAGTAATATGGCGACTCCCTTTGATTTAGAGACGTCAGTGGTGGCGTGGTAAGCTGTGGGAAAATGATGGTTATGTAGCTTGGGCACGTTATCAGAGCGGAAATGGGTTTCCTGCAAAAATGCAATATGTATTTTGTCTTTATGTAACATGTGCAGAACTTGAGACCTTTTCTCAGGAATATTGAGGCCCCGAGCATTTAGTGAACAAAGTTTTACTTGAGGGAAATGTGAGTCAGCGGGAGAGGTCGAAGGACCCGCGGGAGTAGGCAGTGTATCCGTCATGCTATCACTTGAAATGTGAGGTAAGATGGTTCTTGAGTGGAAGAGGAACCGAAAGGTAGAGCGAGAGAAAAAAAAAAAAAAAAAAAAAAAAGGAGAGTAGGGCCAAAAGAGTGTTGCCAGCAACAAAATATAGGGAAGGCAGAGGGCGGGGTAGCGGGTGGGGAGGGAGACGAGGAAACGACCTAGACTACCCTAAAGTAGTCTATAAAGGTACAACGTGTGAGCGATGTGTATGTTGTACAGTAAAACAAATATAAAAAAGAAAAAGACAAAATATCCACAACGTCGTCTGGGGGTTGGTCAGAGCCGAATAGGGAATGTATTAAAGTTCATGGCGGTACCGCCGCTACCTCTCAAGTGAAGTGTAGAGAAGGAGAAAGAAAATTTAAATAGGTTAAGTTAAGCCGCAGTAATCTCTGATCACTTAACTGATCAATTAGAAGGAACAGGTGGGTACAATATGGGTTGTAATCAAATGCCCTACAGAGCAATTAATATACCAGGTAGGGGGATAGGTAAATAGTTGACTTAAAGATAAACTGAGGGCAAGGCTCAGGCTATTTGGGTATAAATATATCTGACCGTAAAGGACACCTAGCCCTCACAGTAAAATGCACTCAATTGATGCACCCAACAACGCCAGAAGCGTATTGGATTGGGTTTCCTCTGGGCGCGGCATAGTAAGATGCAATACGCTTCACTTGAAAAGTGCCTGGGTACGACTGGGTATGATCTAACTTGTGGGCTTGAAGAGCAAATTAGTATTTGAGTTATCAAGCAATCAGTACAACCAATCAAACTATAAAAAACCCCTATTCCTTATGATTGTCTTAAACTAGCAGATTGGTGATATTGTCACCAAGGACAAAAGGTGGTCATGCCAGGGGTCTTAGTCAGTCTTCCTACGTTTAGAATTCAGTCCTAGGCTTTGTAAGATTGTGATCAGTCGGTGTGGGCATCATATAGCAGGTACATTCAAAGGGTAGAATAAAGCCAGGTCATGAAAACACAGGTATCATACGGTCACTATGGCAAACACCCCGAAGCATATACTCGGGAATATCGAAACCATGAAACCTGTGCCAAAGGTGACTGTGTTCATTATAGTGGGTGCTGGGTAAGGTGCAGCATTAGATGCCTGGGTAGTGTGGCAGACAGTCCAAGTGAGAGCAACATGTGGATAACTTTATTCTGCACAATAGCATGTGATCTTCTAGTAAAATGCAGGCATAGAGTGACTGTAACCACTGTAACAGACAGTATGTAGGTCCTGACAATGTATGCATAGATAGCACATCAGTGTAGTTTATAACTAACAACTTATACGATAACATTGTCTGTGCAGGGGGTGTCATTCGTGTGCAGTACACGTGTGTGTGTGTGTTTATAGATTAGCAACAGCACAGCCGCTAATGTAGAGGGAGAGCATTTTGTGATGCATACTGAATCAAGAATTACCTTCATGAAAGAACCGAAATCCATATCTATAAGCCAGAGAGGTCAACAGCAAATGTCAGAGCACATGGTTAATAGCCTGTCAGCTATTGTGAATGGGCAGAGGGGAGGTAAAAACCTGACTTTGCAGCTAAGCGATGTGGACAGTGGTTAGATCCATATTATGGAGCAGGCCCTATCAAACAAGGTCGTGTGACTAAGATTAGGTATGTGGTGCGAGAGAGTGCACATAGTCGGGTAGAGGATGTAGCAAGTCGTGACCAGGAAATAATCACCCGACTGGGATGATATATAAATGGTGTGTCAGGGCCATCGTGTAGGAGGCATTAAATCCGTCAACCTACATATACTAGAAGAGGGGATACCCGATCTGTGCCGACACAAGAAAAGCGGTCACAACCCGTGCATCCAGACAGATCACGCATCCCCTCCACACAAGTGCCTACCGTAGCGAGAGAGCAGTTAGTATAAATATCGTAGGTCAACCCAACAGCAGAAAATACAATGCCTGTAACAAACATTAGCCTAGTAGGAGAAGTCTGAGAGCATTTGTACATTACCCAGCCATCATATTGCACTTGATGTAAAGCGCTCGTAGAGAGTGAGGTATGAGGAACATCGCAGGCAGTTTCAAGTACATAAGGTGGACATGTTAAAGATCTGTATCCCTGGCGGTCGGCTGCACTAGCACCTAAAAAAAAAAAAAAAAAAAAAAAAAAAAAAAAAAAAAAAAAAGAAAAAGAAAAGCGGGGAACAAGCATAGTGATGGCCACACTTAGAGATCATGTGGAGCAGGGAGAAGAGAAGTAAAGGGCAAAGTCACAGCTATGGGTAATACGGCAGTCCTGAAGCGTTAATCTTGAAAGTAGGCATGTGACGGTTCTACATGTGCAGTGATTTGAACCCCTGGCGTTGTCGGTGAAGGGAAGGACATTACCTTGGATCTATGCAGGCGTAATGGTGGTGATTGACATTGTGAAACGCAGGTGAAAGCGGGGTATCCAGGGTTTGACAGGACAGTTAGTAGTGCCGTGAATCGGGATCACACAGCCGTGTGATCGGTATGAGGTGAGCATCAATAGTCCCTGCGGGTTCTCCGGGATCCAGGAGAGTCGGTCGGAGTGTAGCCTCGATCAGCTGCTCTGGGAGCCCTCAATCTGGAGCTCGAGGGGGATCGTCTCCTGGGTTGCTGGGAATCCTGCGCATCCATCGGATCTTCAGGCGGTGGTGGTCTTTTGGTCGAGTAAACGCGGAACTCTGCGTACCAATCCGGGACGTCCACAGGAGGGATGTCTAGGGTGCGGCAGAAATGGCGCAGATCTTCAGGTGTCTTTAGAAAGGCCGTCCGGCCCTGGTGCGTGGCAGATAAACAGAACGGGAACTTCCACCTGTATTGAATGTTACGAGCGCGCAGAATCTCCAGTAACGGTTTCAAATCTCGGCGTTGTTGTAAAGTGATAGCTGATAAGTCCTGAAAGATTTGAATCGGGGCATCGTTATGCAGTATACGGGGGACACTTCTAGCTTGTTTGAGAATCTCCTCCTTAGTTTTGTAGTCCACTAAACAGCATACGATATCCCTTGGGGGATCATTCTCTCTCCCTCTGGGGCGAAGCGCTCTGTGGATCCGTTCAAACAAGATTGGTGTATCACGCGGTCTATGGAGGATGGTGTTAAACAGCGCCATTACCTCTGAGGGCATACGGTCGGGTTCAATGGCCTCCGGCAAACCACGGACCCTTAGGTTGTGACGGCGGCCCCTGTTGTCGAGGTCTTCTATGCGGCGGTAGGTCTCTCTAAGCTGCAGGGTGTGAGTGTCGATCTTCCTGGTCACTTTACGGAGGACAGAGTCATGTTGCGAAGCCGTTTTCTCAACTTCCATGACCCTGTCAGAAAGCGCGCGAATATCGAGTCTTAGATCCCCAATGGCGGCGGACAGCGTGTCTTTAATGTCGTTTGCAATGGTCCTCAGGTCTTGTAAGTTGAGCTGGTGTTGAGGCGGGGTGTCTCGGTCCCGGGATCCAGCCTGAGGAGTAGGTTGAAGGGAAAGTATCGGGTCGGAGACCCGAGGGGCCGATGTCCGTGAGGTAGAGTGGCGGGACGCCGCCATATTTCCCCTCTGGAACATTTCGGGTATATTCTGGCTCCCATCTCCAGTATGTTCACGGGGAGAGCGGGATCTAGAGGCCGAGGTGTGACGAGAAGCCGTTCCCATGTTGTAAGGCAAAAACGAGCAGTGATAATCTCCGGTAAAGCAGTATAAGGAGAGGCAACGGCGGGAGGAAAGCAATCAGGCAGCCATCTCCTAGCTCGGCCAAGCCACGCCACTATTCTAATATTTTCTATTCAAATTTGAATTCATTCTATACGAAATTCGAATGTCGGAAAAAAAAAAAAATATATATAACCCTCTTCTGAAATTCGAATTTAGTATATAATGATTTCGATTTTAATAGAAAAGATTTTAATAGAATATAAAAGAATAGACAAGAAAAACAATAGGACAGAATAGAATAAAATATAATATATTCTATTCTGTTCTATTGTTTTTCTAGTCTATTTTCTATTTTTTTATAACCTTTTCTATCCAAAGTTAAAATTAATTAATTAAAAAAATGGAATTCATACTATTCGAAATTCGAATTCATTCTATTCGAAATTCGAATTTCAGAAGATGGTTGTATATTCTTTCTATTTTATTCTATTAAATTATATTTTTTTCTATTCTGTTCTAATCTTTTCTATTTGAATTATACATTTTGGAAGATGGTTATTTACTTATATACATCTGTCACATAAAAAAAAAAGATGTGAAATGGCTGTCACGGATGTCGATCGCAAGGCAAGTACATATGCTGTATGTCATTGTCCACTTGCCACAACACCTGCCACAAGTGCCACGACACCTGCCACGAGTGCCACGTGACCTGCCACTAGTGCCACGTGACCTGCCACAAGTGCCACGTGACCAAGTTGTGGATTGTCCACTTGCCATGTCACCTGCCACAAGTTATGGGGTTCCTAGCACCAAGTGACCCCCAGATATGGGGGATATGTCAAGTACTTTTCTACAGCAGAGAATGACATTTTGTGACCCGAATTTGGGGCCACGTATCTCAGGGCCACTTATAGCTAGAAACCCCAAATTTGGTATGCAAACACAGTAGAACTAGCTCTACAACATCTCTAAATTTGGTTTCTATCACCAAGTAATCCCAAGATACATGGACCCAAAGTCAGGTCGCAAAATATTTTCGAATCCAGTTGAATTAGTATCAACATGATTCGAAATTATTTCAACTGCATTTGAAACTATTTCAACCGGATTCGAAAATATTTTGCGACCCAAAATTTGGGTCCACGTATCTCGGGGCTAGGAACCCCATAACTTGTGGCAGGTGATGAGGCAAGTGGACAATCCACAACTTTTTTCTTTTACAAATGTTTTATTGAAAGAATACATAACAGGCGATGACAAGTATATAACAGAGGCATCGTGACATATAGTAAAAATAAAAAAAACAAAAAAAAAAAAAGGGGAAGGAAGTCCCAACAGTGGGACCTTGCATACATAACGTAATATATGGCAAAATAAGGTGGACAGTATGTAGTGACTATTTCCAATACAGTTACAATTAAGAGTCCATTAACGAACCTAAAATAGTCATTTATGTGTTTCCTTAGCACATGGCTACTTTGTCAGTCGTACTGTACTGTATGATGAGTGTCGATGGTAGCCCGGCTCCATATAATCGGGAGTCTTGGGGGCAAGTATGCAAGGAAAGGTAAAGGGTAGATAGTCTGCGAGTCCCGAGTGGAAAAATGGACTTGCAGAGAGAAGAAAGTAAGGAAAGGAGACAGAGAGGGAAAAAAGTTCCATTCACGAGGGGGGTGCATCCAGAAACCAGTTATATTGAGAGTAGCTGGGTATCGAATCTAGAGGGCTGATGGTATGCTATCCAGGGGCGCCAAACATTGAGGAATTTATCATGAGTATCAGAGGTGAAGGATGATAGCTTTTCATTTATCATGATATTGTTCATGCGGTTTTTAACTGCCTCAAAGCTGAGTGCAGGAGTTTTCCAGGCTTTTGCGATGGTCAATTTGGTGGCACTAAAAAGGTGCTGAGCCAGTTGTCGTTCTGAACAGAAAAGTTCAGGAATGGGCTTACATAGGAGGGCTTCATAGGGATCTCTTTTGAGATTAGAGTGGAGCATATTACGTAAAAGCGTGTAGACCCTGACCCATAGTCTGCAAACCTTAGGGCATGTCCACCAAATGTGGGCCATCGTGCCCTCCAGTACACACCCTCGGAAACAATTAGGAGAGTAAGAAGTGATGAAGCGGGCTATCTTGGTCGGTGTGTAATACCACCTGTAGAAAACTTTATAGGCATTCTCCAGGATGAGCACATTTTTGGAGCTTTTTGTAAGGGTTAGCGTCATGCTCTGCCAATCTTCAGGATCTAAACTTCTAGCCAAGTCTTTCTCCCACTGAAGGTGATATGTTCTCACTGGGGGTTTCTTAGAGGTGATAATTGAGGAGTAAATTAAGGATATTAATCCAGAGGCGTGGGGTCGGGCCCTGCAAATAGCTTCGAAAGGGGTCAGGGTATATGGAGTTGATTGAGCCTTTATAAGGTCTTGTAGAAAATGTCGTATTTGAAGGTAACTGTAGTGTTCTCTCAATGGGATATCATGGGATGATCTCAGGGCTTCAAACGAGAGGATTCTCATAGGGGTGAACAAAGAATGAACATCTGTAAATCCATTCTCTGCCCACCAGGAGAATTGCCTAGGGTTTTCACAGCTGGGGGGGAATATTGGGCAGTGAGTAAGACGCAGTAATGGTAGATGGGGAGATAGTAGTCCTGCAGAATATTTGAGGGAATCCCATATGCGGAGGGAATGGGACAAACATGGGCCTAACCCTCGTGGGCGGTTCTGAGGAGGCAGCCATGGTATTGAAGGGATAGGGACAGGGTGGGAATCAACTAGGTCCATTGTGGCCCATAGGGGCATTTGAAAAGTATCGTGGAGATGGGCCAGAGGGGCGATGTTAGCTGCTGAGTAATAGGCCTGGAGGTTAGGAACTGAGAAGCCCCCGTTGACCCGTTTGGCGTATAGTATTTGTTTGTTAATCCGAGGTCGTGTGGAACCCCATATGAATTTTAGCAGTTTCCTTTGGTGGATTCTCAGGATATGAGACGGAACAGGGACCGGTAACACTCGGAAAAGATAGAGCAGCTTTGGAAGGTAAGTCATTCGGATAGCAGAGATTCTGCCAAACCAGGAGAGCGGGAGATGGGACCAGGAAGATAGGGAGTCGGTCAGCTTCCGGAAGAGGGGGGGGAAGTTGGCCTGGTATAGGCCGTCGTATTTAGGTGTGAGGCGTATTCCGAGGTATGGGAGCGAGGGAAGCCATTGGAACGGAAAATTTGCTTTTAAGGAGGCAAGTTCTGATGTGGGAAGATCCACAGACATTGCCTTTGACTTTGTGGGATTGACTCTTAAGCCTGAAAGAGAGGCAAAAGAGTCCAAGAGGGAGAATAGGTTCGGTAAGGAAATTCTGGGCGACGTCAACGTCAATAAAATGTCGTCTGCAAATAGAGAAATCTTGTGGTCAGAACCAGCAACCGGAATGCCTCTAATATCTGGATGCGAACGAATTGCCTCCGCCAGTGGCTCCATGGCTAGAACAAATAGTAGGGGCGAAAGTGGGCAACCCTGCCGAGTACCCCTCCGAATAGGAAAAATAGGGGATTCAAACCCATAATATTTGACTTTAGCTTGAGGGGCATCGTACAGTGCTGCCAACCATTGTAGAAATGAAGGGCCAAAACCGTAGTGACGGAGTACCGACATAAGGTATGGCCAGGATAAGGTGTCAAAGGCTTTGTTCACATCCAGAGACAAGAGCATGGTTTCCAAAGAGCGGTTCTGGGCTAGGTGTTGTAACTGAATAATTCTTCTAATGGCGTCCCCTGCTTGTCTAAGTGGAATAAAGCCAACCTGGTCTTTTTTGATTAAGCGGGGGAGAAAGGAATTTAACCTATTTGCCAGGATTTTGGTGAGGATCTTCATATCGATATTGATCAACGATATGGGCCGGAAGTTGGCCCAGGAGGAATGGTCACGGTCTGGTTTCGGTATCATCACTATATTTGCTGTCAAGAGGTCAGGTGACAATGCCTGACCTTTCTTAACTGCATTCAACATATTCGTCAGAGGAGTGGCCACCACGTCTGCTAATTTCCTGTAATAAAGGGCCGTAAATCCGTCGGGGCCAGGCCTCTTAGCTGTCTTTAGTTCCTTGATACATTGGAGTACTTCGGATTTCTGGATGTCTCGGTCCATCAGATCTACGTGTGTCTGAGATAAGGTCGGAAGGGAAATGTGCTGCAAAAAGTCAATCCTATCCCTTTCAGTTGTGAGGTCCTGGGCAGAGTAAAGTTTAGCGAGTCTAAATCGAAACTCATCTAATATGCGGGTCGGGTTACTAGTGAGTATGTTCTGTCGGGTGCGCAGGGTGATAGGGGAGGGTTTGGAATTGAAAGTTCGCAGTCGCCTGGCCAGCATCGCATTAGGTTTGTTTGCTTTGGTGTACCAATGCTGTCGGGACCAGCGTAAGACCCGTTCCGCTTGGTCGGTGAGGCAAAGGTCTAGTTCTGTGCGAGCCTGGTCAAGGAGTCTCCGATTTTTCAATGTGGGGTATTGCTTAAAAATTGCAGAGGTGGACTCCAATCGAGATTCCAAGGTAGCTTGCAATTTTTCCCTTTCTTTTTTACGTCTTGAAGCTATCTGTATAATGTGCCCCCTAAGGACGGCCTTATAAGCTTCCCAGAGAGTCACCGGGGAGGAGACCGAGGTGGTGTTAAGACGGAAGTATTCCGCTGAAGCTTTCGAGAGGTCCTCCCTGACATCTAGTAGTGATAGAAGTGAGTCGTTCATTATCCATGAGGACTGTCGGGGACTCTGTATTAATGACCGGCAGACCACCAAAAGGGGGTCATGATCCGTCCAGGGGGCCGCAAGGATGGAGACTGAATCTATCAATGGGAGATGTTTTCTAAGCATAAACACATGATCTATTCTGGAATGGGAGTGGTGTGGGTGGGAATAGTAAGTGAAGTCTCTGCCTGATGAATGGAATTCTCTCCAAAGATCTACCAGATCGTGGGAGTGTAAGGAGTGGGAGAAAGCCTTTGCTGAAGGAGTGGGAGCCTGACGTTCCGAGGGGTATCTATCTAATACTGGGTCCAGGGCGACATTGGAGTCCCCCGCCATTAGCAGAGTCCCCCGTTGGTGGACAGCCAAGAGAGAGCAGACATGGGTCAGAAAGGGCCCAGGGTTAGAATTAGGTGCATAGTATGTCATTATGGTTACCTCCACGTCATGAATATTACCAACTAGCAGAAGGTATCTGCCATCTGGGTCAGCTATTTGTTTGGTGCAGTTAAAGGGGACCGACTTACGGAAAGCTATCAATACGCCTCTTTGTTTGGTCGGCCCATTAGCTAAAAATACCTGGGGGTATTGGGCATCAAAGTATTTGGGGCTGGAGGTGGAGGAGAAGTGGGTTTCCTGCAGACAGGCTATGTGTATACTTTGTTGCTTAAGGTATCTAAATATTTTCACTCTTTTGTGTGGGGAGTTCATACCTTGTACATTTAAGGACAGCCAACGTAGCGTCATGGTGGGGGGATAAAAAATTGTGCCAATGTGGTTCTGGATGCAGTCCTCAGGAACTCTGGAGGAAAGGATGAGAAAAGAAGGGGAAGAGGAAGAAGGAAAAAGTAGCAGGGTAAGGGAAGAGAGAGTAGCACAGCAGAGCCGAAGACAGATTGGCTATGTAAATACACACCTAACATCGTTAGTGCAAGTAGTTGTGGGTCCGGAGGCCCACCAGTGGGTCGGAAGTTGACCGGGACCATAGTCTCAGGCAAGTGCCGACATTGTGGGGGCGCAGTGGTCCACCGGACCTCCTCGGCCTGAATAACCAATAAACTATAGTACAAAATTGCATAAGAAATGAGCACATGGTAATGCGTTAAACATTAATCACAAACTTTGGAAAGAGAACAATATTATCTAGATATAGTCTAGAAGTAATTGAGGACCACACCGGATCCAGCTAGGGGTCCGGCGAGGTCCTCGGGGTACCAGGGACCTGAAAAAAAAAAAAAAAAGAAGGGCAAATATGCCAGTTGTTTCCTTGTCTGCAGTAAGTAACTGATAAAAAGACAAAGCATATAAAAAATAATAAAAAAAAAAATAAAAAAAAAAAAAAAAAAAAATAAACATAAAAATAAGAACACCAAAAGGAAGGATCATGGCTAGCAAGACCCGTAGTCAACCGTGGGCACGAGTGAAACCACACTGATGAACCCTAGGGGGTGCGGGTATGCCCGACTGCCGCAGGGGCTGCGGGCTACACCCCCCCCCTCCTTGCTGTGGGTAAGAAAAGGGGGTTAACTGTGGTCGGTTCGCGCGCCCACCACTAATTTACTGTTCCCAGGCCGTCTCTCCCCTCGACTGCCATCAATCTGTCTGGGCAGCCCAGGGTGATAGACCCGCAAATGAACCATTCAGTCTTGCTATGTCATAAAAAAAAAAAAAAAAAAAAAAAAAAAAAAAAAAAAAAAAAAAATGATAAAAAATATAAGATATTAGACCAGTTATGGCTTGGGCTGTGAAGTAAATCAGGGAACAACTTATAGCAGTTTGGTACCAATGGTGCGGCTCCGGAGAGCCTCCTCAGGTGTCAGGTCCAAGGTGAAGTAGTGACCCCAATCATCCGGAAGTTCGTTTCTTCACCCATTGGAGGCGTCCTGGAAGCGTTGCTCTTGGAGTGAACGAAGGGCCTGGGATCTTTGCTGGGAGGCCTGCGAGGGCTTGCGGAGAGGCTGGGACATCTGCGGGCGAGAAGACGATGAAGAGGGACCCTCCGAGGGTGGAGGCAAATCCAGGTGGAGATCCTGGAAGTGACGCTTCAAATCAGGGAGGGAGGAGGCCTGGACATGACGGCCCTGGTAAGAAAAGGAAAGTTTAAAGGGGAACCCCCACCTGTATTTGATACCGTTGGTTTGCAGGATTTGGAGGTAGGGTTTCAGGGTTCTCCTTTTTGCAATTGTGACTGGGGAGAGATCCGCAAACAGTTGCAGGGAGTGGTTTTGGAAAGAGATTTTAGGAATTTCTCTGGCTGCTTGCAGGAGCCGTTCCTTGGTGCGATAGAAATGGAATTTTATGATGACATCTCTGGGGGGTCCTTCAGAGGGTTTCGGTGCCAGGGATCTATGGATACGGTCAAATTCAAGCCGTTCCAGCGGGATCTCAGGGGCCAGTTCCTGAAAAAAAGCAGTGGCTGTGCCTTGCAAATCTGTGATTGTTTCAGGTAACCCACGGATCCTGAGGTTGTCCCTGCGGGCCCTATTCTCAGAATCCTCTAATTTGTCTCTCAGGCTTTCCAGTTCAGCGTTTAGTTTGTCTACCTCCTCTTCATGCCCCTCTAGGACTGTAGTAGTCAAGTCCATACGCTGCTCTAGCTGGTTTGTGCGGTGGCCTAGCTCTTTAAGGCCTCGCATGAGATCAGAAGAGAGCTTGCGGGAGGCTGTAGAGATCTCATCCCTAACTATTGTGCGGAATTTTGCCAGCATTGTGTCATCACATTGTTCAGGGCTTACCAGGTCCGAGGGGTATTGCTGCAGGCTGTCTGCTGAAGAAGCTGGAGGAGATGCTGTGAGCCTCGTGGTGTCGTCTGGCTCCGGAGGTTCGGGCGCCATCTTGCTTCTCCTGGGTGCAGGGGCTGCGGCTGCTGTAGAGGCCCTTTTAGTGTATTTGGGCTTCTTTTGGTGGGATTTGTGCATGCCCGCGGGTGCCCGGCGGTGTCCGCAGTCGGCGGGTATATATAGTTTGTGGCTGCAGTGAGGATGTGCCTTGTTAGCCGAGGTGTTAGCGGCCGGTGGCGCAGAGCGCAGGGATTAGGCAGCCATCTCCCGCGATCGCGCGCATGCGCCCCCATATTTTTTTTTTTTTTTTGCAGAATGTAGATTACTATTTGTTCCCATAAGATCTCCTGCAGACTATTAGCACCTATTTTTTTTTTTTGCAGATCTCCTGCAGACTATTAGTATCTATTTCAGTTTCTCACCAGATCTCCTGCATACTATTGGCATCTATTTCTTTTTTTAGCAGATCTCCTGTAGACTATTAACAGCATTTCACTTTTTTTTTGCAGATCTCCTGCAGACTGTTAGAATCAATTTCATTTTTTTTTTCAAAGTCGGGTCGCAAAATATTTTCGAATCCGCTTGAAATAGTATCAACATGATTCGAAATTATTTCAACCGCATTTGAAACTATTTCAACCGCATTTGAATCTATTTCAACCGGATTCGAAAATATTTTGCGACCCAAAGTTGGGTCGCAAAATATTTTTGAATTCGGTTAAAATAGTTTCAAATGCGGTTGAAATAATTTCGAATCATGTTGAAATAATTTCGAATCCGGTAGAAATATTTTCAAATCCAGTTGAAATAGTTTCAAATGCAGTTGAAATAATTTCAAATGCAGTTGAAATAATTTCGAATCATCTTGATACTATTTCAACCAGATTCGAAAATATTTTGCGACCCGACTTTGGGTCCATGTATCTCGGGATTACTTGGTGATAGAAACCCCAAATTTGGAGATGTAGATCTCCTGAAGTCGGGTCGCAAAATATTTTCGAATCCGCTTGAAATAGTATCAACATGATTCGAAATGATTTCAACTGCATTTGAAACTATTTATTTCAACCGCATTTGAAACTATTTCAACCGGATTCGAAAATATTTAGCGACCCGACTTTGGGTCCACGTATCTCGGGGTTACTTGGTGATAGAAACTTTTAGAAAGAAATTTGGAGATGTTGTAATGCTAGCTCTACTATGTTTGCATACCAAATTTGGGGTTTCTAGCTATAAGTGGCCCCGAGATAAGTGGCCCCAAAGTCGGGTCACAAAATGTCAAGCACTTTTCTGCAGCAGAGAATGACATTTTGCGACCCGACTTTGGGGCCACTTGTAGCTAGAAACCCCAAATTTGGTATGCAAACACAGTAGAACTAGCACTACAACATCTCCAAAACAAGTTTCTATCACTAAGTGACCCTGAGATACGTGGATGCAAAGTTGGGTCCCAAAATATTTTCGAATCCAGTTGAAAAATAGTTTCAAATGCGGTTGAAATAATTTCTAATCATGTTGAAATAATTTCGAAAATCGGTTGAAATATTTTCGAATCCGAAAAACGAATTTAACGAATCTAACTAAACGAAATTAATTAATTAACAAATTAAAACTAAACGAAACAAATTTTTTCCTTTTGCACATGTCTACTGATAACTCAAATGTAAGCAAAAGTCTGATTATCAGAAACTCACGGATCGTCTAAACTCCTCGTTTTAGATTCTCAGGGTCACCTGTAAATCGCCTCCTAGGCAAAGCTCGCCATCTGATATGGAATTTTATTGATAGGCAACTCCTATCCTCATATTGATTATTGTTTCCAAATTAATAATAACTACTGCAGTAGGGAACAGACACAAAAGATACACTCCGCATATTTCCAAATAACTGTTGTGTTTTATTATGATGCAATTGAAGGTTTTTATACACATGATTACGTAGGTATCACATTAATATTACAATTGTACTTGTATGGTTACAAGGGGCATAACATAGGCAGGCTAATTATAATCAGGACTCGAAAGAATGCAAACATGTAATGAAAACATTATTAGTGCCATGTGCAATACATACAAAATAGAATACAATTATATACAGAACTTACACATTTCCTCTATAGTAAAAACATCCCCAAATTACCTCTTTTTGTAAAGTAGACAAAGACACCAGTACTGGAGTTTAATGAGGCGTCCGCTAACACCAGTGCTGGGGGTTTAATATTGCGTCCGCTGACACCGGTGCTGGGGTTCAATAATGCATCCGCTGACACCGGTGCTGGGGTTCAATAATGCATCCGCTGACACCAGTGCTGGAGTTTAATAATGCATCCACTAACACCAGTGCTGTGGGTTAATAATGTATCCGCTGACACCAGTACTGTTAATTTTGAAGTGTGCATGTGGCCCCCATGCAATTGTGGCCCTCAGGTAATTTGAGTTTGAGACCCCTGCTCTAAAGCAAACAATGATTAATAATAAAACACAATAACGATTTGAGATTAACTCAGTAAAACATCAACTTTTTTTAACTGAAATCTATACCAAAGAGGTGAATAAAAAAATATGCTGAAGCAAAGGAGCAATCCACCCACTGACCACACAGGCCCCTCATGCTTGGGCATGCGCATTTTTTTTAAACTGTGGATGAGAAATTTCCTCCTGCAGCACTGAAGGCGCGGATGTTTGTAGAGCAACACCCTGCTGCTGTCAGAATAAACAGATCAGTGCTGCAGCTGATTGGTGTTCCTGCAAAGTAAATTACAATGGTTAATGGTTAAGCGTAACTCCACTTTTGTTGAGGAAAAAAAACATTCTACTCTGGGTGATCTGTGTACATTGCAAGGATTATAACAACCTTTGTTGTGGATTCCTACCTTTTGTTATTCTGAAGAAATCCGTGTGTTTGTGCCTCTGTTCTGAGTGAGTCTAATAGGAGTGGTTTAATAATTAACTGTCAGGTGTGCAGCTGCAGGGGACTAATGAGGAAAGCTGCTGGGCCTGCATCCCTTTAGACGTGTTCCTATTGAAAGTATCTCTCCAAAAAATGAAATTTTTGTTTCAGGGGATGCCTGAAATCTGACTTGTATCTTAGGGCAGACTTCTGGTAAAATTGGTGAGCCAATCACACAAGCAGGAAATTATGTTTCTGGGGAGTGGTCAGTATACACTCTGTGTACAGAAAGGTGATTTTTAATAACATTCAATTACAATATGATTAGTGTCACAATTATATGCGCTATATTATTTTTTCTTTAGATGCTTTTTTTCCCATGCAAGTGGAGTTACCCTTTAACCACTTCACGCAAATTGCTGTACCCGTACGTCGGTACTATGATGCTAAATACCATTGTTATGGCAGCAGCTAGCTTACATAGTTACATAGTAGGTGAGGTTTAAAAAAGACACAAGTTCATCAAGTCCAACCTATGTGTGTGATTATATGTCAGTATTACATTGTATATTCCTGTATGTTGCCGTCGTTCAAGTGATTATCTAATAGTTTCCTGAAACTATCGATGCTCCCCGCCGCACTTACAGTAAAGAACCCTCTACGTAGTTTAAGGTTAAACCTCTTTTCTTCTAATTTTAATGAGTGGCCACGAGTCTTGTTAAACTCCCTTCTGCGAAAATGTTTTCTCCCTAGGTGGCACAGAACCCTGATCACTTGACTCCACCCGAATATATAGGTTCTCCCAGCAGGCCAAGGGATTCAAGAAAACCCCTGACCATTGGCTGAGATACCCCATGTGACGAAACGTCTCTACACTCCTCTTGAGTGCTTTCGTCATAAACCACTTCCTCCCAGTCTGACTATAGATCTCAGATATTCCAACCGCTCCCAAGCACAAAACGAGACGAGACTTGCTTAGTGCTAACATGGACTGTTTTATTAGAACCAAAATGACAAGTATTTATAATACAGTAGAAGAGGAGATCCCCCCTCCCCCTCCTGCTCATATTACTCTAACAATACACCTGTAACAAATTAACATGAGCTAATTAACTAATCCCTTTAAGCAGCCCATGTGACTCTGTGCCCATCAGGATTTCACTACAAGTCAGACTTGTTGTCACAGAGCTTCACACAGTAGATTATACATTATCATAAGTACAACCACAAGACATTTTATCACAATAGCAGGAGCTCAACTAGGAGTCGGCCTGTCTACTACATTGTACAGAGGACAATGTGATCAGCTCT
The DNA here is from genome assembly GCA_028564925.1 of Lithobates sylvaticus. Lineage (NCBI taxonomy): Eukaryota > Metazoa > Chordata > Amphibia > Anura > Ranidae > Lithobates > Lithobates sylvaticus. The sequence continues at coordinate 559,426,795 of CM053028.1, read as the reverse complement.
CTCAATTAACATCTTGAGTTCATAACACTAGCATCTGACAGTGTGTGTCCCAACAGCATGAGACAACACACATTATATATACATATAGACAGCATTGAATCTGACTAGCACAGATTATAGTGGGGTTCTCATTCACCGTGTGCCCCTTAAAATCCAGGGCCCGTAATCAGTCGGCAAGAGGCTCGCATTCAGTCCTCTCAAAAAGCCTGTGTCCCAGCTAGGTCTGTCACACCCCATATACCCATAACCTGACCTTGGGTTGCTCTTCTCATATCTAGCACCACCAAGTACCCCGCCACCTAGTGGTAGAAGAGAAAAGTGCAACAAGGCCAAACTTAGGGAGAAATCAATAGATCTCTAACAATCAACCAGGATAACTACTCCTGGCAAGTAAATTTGTGAGGAGCTCCCTGCCTAAACTCCAGGGTGCTACACAAATAAAACTTACCTGCTAGTGCTAGAAGAGATCAGGCCTGATTCTGCTAACACTGCGGTTATGTGTGCAATGTATCAGAGGTGCCGGTGATCTACTGACACTGCACTTATTGGGGGGGGCAGAAGAGCTGATCCTGCTAACGCTGCGTTATTAGGGACACTATACTAAGGGGGGATACTAATATAGTTCTGTTCATGATCAGGATATTTATCCATACAGACACTATACTAAGGGGGGACACTAATATAGTTCTGTTCATAATCAGGATATTGATCATACAGACACTATACTAGTAATGGCGGTGATCAGGATATTGATCTATTCAGACACTATACTAGCAATGACAGTGATCAGAATATTGATCCATGTAGACACTATACTAGTAATGTTGGTGATCAGGATATTGATCCATACAGACACTATATTAGTAATGTTGGTGATCAGGATATTGATCCATACAGACACTATACTAGTAATGGCGGTGATCAGGATATTGATCCATACAGACACTATACTAGTAATGGCGGTGATCAGGATATTGATCCATACAGACACTATACTAGTAATGTTGGTGATCAGGATCCTATAGCGTGAGTGTGATAGTGTGCGGGCAATCTAATGCTAGCTGACCCTGGCACTATCTGATGTAACAAGTGACCCTTATACAGCGATTG
>CM053028.1:559176878-559425200 GCA_028564925.1 Lithobates sylvaticus | reverse complement strand
CATCAGGGCCGTAAAGTTAGCATGGATCGGTGTCAGAGGTCTGCCTCGCCGCGTGTACGGACGTTCCGGTGTGCTTAACGGGTGTTTTTTTCGTGTGTTGGAGTCCTGATTGGTTTCTCCTTCTTGTCATCATCTGCATGAGCTGGTAATAGGGCTCGATGGCAGGATTAAACGTGCCCAGGATGGTTATTCAGGAGCTCTGCACCTAAACGTCTGTCCTGGCTGCCATCTTGGTCACTTTCCCATTATTTATTTACATATCAGAAAATACAGTGTCAGTAAATGCCTGAGAACTTGAATGTGTGAGGAGCAATGCCTCATGGGACATGTAGTCCTGGGAAAGAGAAGGAAGCAAGTGATTCTAAAGGCAGAAGTTTGTTTTTTTATCTTCCTGTAGGGGAAATCTATACTATTGTAGCGCCATAACCCCTGGGGGCGGCTATGTATTTTCTGGGCTTACCAATTACATCCTACTTGTAGCTCATAGTTCATTGTCTAGGGGTTCCCAGGGTTAGTACCCAGTAATTTCAGAGGCTGACACTCAAATGTCCTTTTGAGGATTTTTATTTGCAAAATTAACATTCAAATATAACACAGTCTCTTAGTTGGGAATAGAGGGCACCGGTGATAAAGCTCAGGCACTTCAGAACTGCTGACATCAATTGAATGTCTCTTTAGGTAGCTCATAGAGTAGCCACTCGCAGCTGGGCGCTTCACTGTTGGATAATTCCCTGTCGGTAGATCTAGCAGCCAACAAGTGATTCAAAGATTTGCAAAGTCTCTGCCACAGACTAGGTTGTAACTGAAAGATGAGTTAGGAACTTTTCCTATGGTACCTGAATCTTCCAGCCATTTCGGTAATACCGTAAGAAATGTGGATTCACTAGTGTCCATACAATCTCAGCTCCCAGGTAGGGATGGGCCCGGTGTTCGATTCGAACCCATGTTCGAATCGAGCACCGGGCGTTCGCTCGCTCGGAGAGCCCAGAACTATTGGGGCCGCTCGCATCACACGAATTTGATGCTAGCGGCCCCAATAGTTCTGCTAGTCGCAGTGCAATGCTGGCTGATGATTGGCCAAGCATGCACTGTGACCCCGCATGCTTGGCCAATCACAGCGCCGGCAGCGAGGAGAGCCAATTATAGCTCAGGGGCTTTAGTACACGCCCCACGGTATAAGAGGCCGCAGCGGCCTCGCATATTATGTTTCAGTCACAGTGTCAGCGTGTCAGCGTGTTGCTGACTGCTGGCAAGATATGCTCTATTTCTGGGGATTTGTGTGTGCGTGCTGTTAGAACAGCATTGCAGTATCACATCTGGGGGGTGTCTATAGGTGGCCTGTGAAGGGGGGCAGGTTTCCTGTGCTTAGAACTTTCCCTGCAAAAAAGTGTAATTTTTGCAGGAAAAAAGCTATTTAAAAGCACCCCCGGGCTAATGAATTGATGGCTCCTGTAACATAGAGAACTGTCATTCATTAATAAAAAATAAAAAAAAAAAGCGTGGGGGTCCCCCCAAATTCAATAACCAGGCCCTTCAGGTCTGGGATGGATATTAAGGGGAACCCCAGCCAAAAAAAAAAAAAAAATGGCGTAGGGTCCCCCTCAAAATCCATACCAGACCCTTGAGGTCTGGGATGGATTTTAAGGGGAACCCTAGCCAAAAAAAAATGGCGTGGGGTCCCCCTCAAAATCCATACCAGACCCTTATCCGAGCACGCAACCTGGCAGGCCGCAGGAAAAGAGGGGGGGACGAGAGCGCGCCCCCCCCTCCCGCCTAAACCGTACCAGGCCACATGCCCTCAACATTGGGAGGGTGCTTTGGGGTCCCCCCCAAAGCACCTTGTCCCCATGTTGATGAGAACAAGGGCCTCTTCCCCACAACCCTGGCCATTGGTTGTGGGGGTCTGCGGGCGGGGGGCTTATCGGAATCTGGAAGCCCCCTTTAACAAGGGGACCCCCAGATCCCGGCCCCCCCCCCCTGTGTGAAATGGTAAGGGGTACCCCTACCATTTCACCAAAAAAGTGTCAAAAATTGTAAAAATGACAGGAGACGGTCTTTGACAATTCCTTTATGAAAATCTTCTTTCTTCTTTCTTCATCCTTCGGTTTCTTCATCTTCTCCTTCCGTCATCTTCTTCCATCTTCTTCCATCTTCTTCCATCTTCTTCTTCCTCCGATCCACTTCTTCTTGCGCTGGTCTTCTCATCCTTCTCGTCCGGCATCTTCCATCGGCATCGGCGTCGGTGTCTCTTCTTGGGCCGCTCCGCGCAATGGGAGGCTCCCGCTGTGTGAGGCTCCGCTCCGTCTGACAGGTCTTTTATAATGGAGGGCACCTGGTGACCCCGCCCCCTCTGACGCACAGGGACGTCATGGGGAATTCCCTATGGCTTTCCCCATGACGTCAGAGGGGGGCGGGGTCACCAGGTGCCCTCCGTTATAAAAGACCTGTCAGACGGAGCGGAGCCTCACACAGCGGGAGCCTTCCATTGCGCGGAGCGGCCCAAGAAGAGACACCGACGCCGATGGAAGAAGATGCCGGACGAGAAGGACGAGAAGACCAGCGCAAGAAGAAGCGGATCGGAGGAAGAAGAAGATGGAAGATGACGGAAGGAGAATATGAAGAAACCGAAGGATGAAGAAAGAAGAAAGAAGATTTTAATAAAGGAATTGTCAAAGACCGTCTCCTGTCATTTTTACAATTTTTGACACTTTTTTGGTGAAATGGTAGGGTACTTTTGTACCCCCTTACCATTTCACACAGGGGGGGGGCCGGGATCTGGGGGTCCCCTTGTTAAAGGGGGCTTCCAGATTCCGATAAGCCCCCCGCCCGCAGACCCCCACAACCAATGGCCAGGGTTGTGGGGAAGAGGCCCTTGTCCTCATCAACATGGGGACAAGGTGCTTTGGGGGGGACCCCAAAGCATCCTCCCAATGTTGAGGGCATGTGGCCTGGTACGGTTCAGGCGGGAGGGGGGGCCGCTCTCGTCCCCCCCTCTTTTCCTGCGGCGTGCCAGGTTGCGTGCTCAGATAAGGGTCTGGTATGGATTTTGAGGGGGACCCTACGCCATTTTTTTTTTTTGGCTGGGGTTCCCCTTAATATTCATCCCAGACCTGAAGGGCCTGGTTATTGAATTTGAGGGGACCCCCCACGCTTTTTATTTTTTCATTTTTTTTACTTTTTTTTTATGAATGACTTTCAGTTTCAATTAATGACTGTTCTCTGTATTACGGGAGCCGTCAATACACATTAGCCGCGAGTGATTTTAAATAGCTTTTTTACTTGCAAAAATGACACTTTTTGCAGAGACAGTTCTAAACATGGGAAACATGCGCCCCTTTACAGGCATACTATAGACACCCCCCAGGTACGAAATTTAAAGGAATATTACACTTTTATTGTTTCAATTTAAGCATTATTAAAATCACTGCTCCTGAAAAAACTTCCGTTTTAAAAAAAAAAAAATTTGCATTGATACATGTCCCCTGGGGCAGGACCCAGGTCCCCAAACACTTTTTATGACATTAACATGCATATTAGCCTTTAAAATTAGCACTTTTGATTTTGAACGTTCGCATCCATTATAACTAATAGGGTTCTAAAGCTCGCACGGACTTTAGGTCCGTTCGCGGGTTCTGGTGCGAGCCGAACGGGGGGGGGTGTTTGGCTCATCCCTACTCCCAGGCTCTTACCGAGCAGCCAGCATCTTGGCCCTCCTCCGAAGAGTCCTCCCCTGGTCGCCTGTACGAGTCGCTGTGCCTCTCTAATGCCGAGAGAACCCCGGGACACCTCAGAATCCTTCTCCAGTTACTGGTCCTCAAACTAGCCAGTTCCCAAGGCTCGGGAACGGACAGATCACCCACTCCAGACCATGAGGGCCTCTGGGGCTGGTCTGGGTGACCAGGCTCACGGGGGCAGCAGACACTCCTGGGTCCGGGACCCCTCACGGGGTTGGTCCGGAACCAGGAATCAAAAGATCAAACCGAACCCTGAACATGTGACTTCAGCATCTTAAGTACCCCTAACCCGGAATACACAGCGGGGCCATACGCCCCCAATGATTGGCTCTGAGAAAGATTGGTACTCAACACGTCCAACCAGACTGTTCTCAGCCTGTCACAGGTGCTTCACTGCACCTATGATCAGGCAGAACTCCAGCACAGCCCAGTCAAGCTGATGCCAAAGTAAATGACCTAAACAAATAACCCCCAGAACTCAGTTACAGTTCTGGAAAAAATTAAATCTACACTATAGCGCACACTTTAGAAAAGTGTTGGCGCTACACTATACTTTGTGGCTTCCTACAGGGAAACTCTATACTATACTTTGTGGCTTCCTATAGCAGAACTCTATACTATACTTTGTACCTTCCTACAGCGGAACTCTATACTATACTTTGTAGCTTCCTATAGGGGAATTCAATACTATACTTTGTGGCTTCCTATAGAGGAACTCTATACTATACTTTGTGGCTTCCTATAGGGGAACTCTATACTATACTTTGTGGCTTCCTGTAGGGGAACTCTCTACTATACTTTGTGGCTTCCTATAGGGGAACTCTATACTATACTTTGTGGCTTCCTATAGGGGAACTCTACTATACTTTGTGGCTTCCTGTAGGGGAACTCTCTACTATACTTTGTGGCTTCCTATAGGGGAAGTCTATACTATACTTTGTGGCTTCCTATAGGAGAACTCTATACTATACTTTGTACCTTCCTATAGGGAAACTCTATACTATGCTTTGCGGCTTCCTATAGGGGAACTATGAAGGCAGGAGGAGCCAGAAGTCCCGGGGGGATTCAGAAGAGGAGAATCAGGGCTGCTCTGTGCAAAACCATTATACGGAGGAGGTAAGTAGGGGTGCATCGAATGGAAATTTTGGTACCGAAATTGAAGGATGCACTAGGCCAAAACCGATACCAAAAATGACAGTTTTAAAAAAAAATTTATATTTTTATATACAACCACCATTTATATATAACCATCTCTTTTATCATGTCCTCAGTCTCTAACCATCTCCTGTATCATGTCCCCAGTCTCTAACCATCTCTTGTATCATGTCCCTACTCTCTAACCATCTCTTGTATCATGTACCCAGTCTCTAACCATCTCATGCATCATGTCCTCAGTCTCTAGCCATCTCTTGTATCATGTCTGCAACCTCTTACTTTAACACACTGCTATAGTATTAGCTAAATTTCCATTTGGTGCACCTCTAGCAGACATGATACAGGATATGGTCAGAGACTGCAGACATAGTATAGGAGATAGTCAGAGATTGCTGACATACTGCAAGAGATCAATACAACCTCAACAGTGCCCATCATGCAGCCTCACCAGTGCCCATCATGTACCTGCCAGTGCCCGGATTAGCCATAGGTCCTCCAAACTTCAAACTTGGTGGTTAAGGATTCCTAGATGCCCCCTATTTGCAGCCAAAATTTGGGGTCTCTGGACCCAAAGGGTCCTGAAATAACATTGCTGCAGATGGACACAGTTGACCGACTTTTGGGCCCCGTATCTTTGGGCCACTTGGTGCTAGGAACCCCAACTCTGGTATGCAAACTCACAACATATGGCACTACAACATATCCAAGTTGGGGTTCCTATTACCAAGTGACCCCGAGATATGGGGCCCCAAATTCGGTTCAGAAAATGTCAAGCACTTTTTTGCAGCAGAGAATGAAATTTTCTGAACCGATTTGGGGCCCCGTATTTTGGGGCCACTTAGCGCTAGGAATCTAGTGCTAGTGCTGGATATGTTGTAGTGCCATATGTTGTGAGTTTGCACACCAAATTTGGGGTTCCTAGCGCTAAGAGGCCCCGAGATATGGGGCCCCAAAGTCAGGTCGGAAAATGTAATTTTCTGCTGCAGAAAAGTGATTGACTCGAGTATAAGCCGAGGGGGGCATTAAATATCCAACTATATATCTGGATATTTATATTTACCGCTGTATAAAGATATTCAAGAATATTAACAAAATTATACACCAACATTTTTTTGAGGTTTTTATCCAATTAGTCGATTAATCGAAACAATAATCGGCCAACTAATCAATTCTGAAAATAATCATTAGTTGCCGCCCTACAGAGGACCCATTTACTAGTTACCTTGAGGGGGGAATTGTAAGATCCTCCGAGACAAAGCTGCCTGATGTGGGCGGAGTCCTGGTTTAGGGGAACCAATCTTCTCATGTCTAGTAATAATCTTTTTACTTCTATTTTAGTAGATGGACGGGAGATGAGGAAAACCTCAGAGGATTGTCTCACTTTGTCTCCAGACTGTACAGTAGAAGATGAGGACATCACACAGTATAGTCCAGGAGAAAACCCGACTACCTCAAATGTCCATCCGGCACCACACAGTGTAGATGGACCATCGTATTCCTCTCATCCTGAGGAACCTCAGACTGTGAGGGACGGTGCCGTCCTTCCAACAGAGAAGAGCTTTCCCTGTACTGAGTGCAGGAAGTGTTTCCGTTCTAAATCCAAACTTAATAGGCATAAAAGATCTCATACAGGAGAGAAGCCATATTCCTGTCCTGAGTGCGGGAAGTGTTTCCGTTTTAAATCTAAGCTTAATGAGCATATAAGATCACACACAGGAGAGAAGCCGTATTCCTGTCCTGAGTGCGGAAAATGTTTTTCACAGAAGTTCAGTCTTTACACACATCAGAGATCTCACACGGGGGAGAAGCCGTATTCCTGTTCTGAGTGCGGGAAATGTTTTTCACTGAAGTCCAGTCTTTACACACATCAGAGATCTCACACGGGGGAGAAGCCATATTCCTGTCCTGAGTGTGGGAAATATTTTTCAGATAGGTCCACACTTTACAAACATCAGAGATATCACACGGGGGAGAAGCCGCATTCCTGTCCTGTGTGCGGGAAATGTTTTTCATTCAAGTCCCATCTTAACACACATCGGAGATCTCACACAGAGGAGAAGCCGTATTCCTGTCCTGAGTGTGGGAAATGTTTTTCAATAAAGTCCAGTCTTTCCACACATCGGAGATCTCACACGGGGGAAAAGCCGTATTCCTGTTCTGAGTGCGGGAAATGCTTTTCACAGAAGTCCAGTCTTTCCACACATCAGAGATCTCACACGGGGGAGAAGCCGTATTCCTGTCCTGAGTGCGAGAAATGTTTTTCACAGAAGTCCAGTCTTTCCACACATCAGAGATCTCACACGGGGAGAAGCCGTATTCCTGTCCTGAGTGAGGGAATTGTTCCTCACTGAAGTCCTGTCTTCCTGTACATCAGGGATCCCACACAACCCTCGAGGTGTATTAGTGCCTTGAGTGTGGGAAATGTCTTCCATATGAATGTTGCTGGACATCACAGCTCTCATGTGTGGAAGAAGCACACCCCGATATACACCTCAGATATACTCCATGGCTGATCTTCATCATGTAAGAAACAGTTCATAAGGAGATCAGAGATCACCAAAGACATGGATGAAGTGTTGTACCGTGTTGGCCATTGATAGCAGGAGAAAAATAAAAATGGAGTCATTACCTTTCATTGGCTGAGTACATTTTGTGGTGTAAGATTTCACAAACACTTAGAGGTCTATTAAAAAAAAAAAAAAAAAAAAAGTTCAATTTGACCGGCATTCACCCGGCTGTGATGAATATTGGATGTATTTTATGTCAAAATACCCCATTATGGTCACTAGATGGCGCTGATGGTCATAGGAGTTAAATTTTGGCTAGTAGAGCCCTTAATTTTCATTTGTCAGGCATGGTTTTATTGTAATATGTGAGATTCGACTTATGCACTTGTGAGTTAAGTAGACACTGAAGGATAAAAGTGCAATGGAGCGCATTGGTAACCAGACTCTGATGAAGACGACAGAGATGGGTGAAAGTCTCTGGACTACATGCCTTTGACCCATATATGGTTCTACACACTTTACAAGACTGCTGTTTTCACAGACAAGGGAGGCCCTTCCCCCGGGACCCTGGAGCTGTGGACTTGAAGACAAGCTGATAAGTACAGTATAAATACATTTACCATTCTTTGGAAAGGACTATTACTTTCTGGAAAGGATCACCTCTTCACATTGCTCTTTCATTTGGGGTTTGAGAGCGAGTCCTCATAGGGACTCTGATTGGTACAGTGAGAGGGAGGCCAAGGAAGACCATGTTCTTCTGGTTATAGTGAGCCCCACATCACTTTATTGGACCCCCATATTCATTACTATTCCACTTGTACATCTCCTCCCGACCACTGTTACCCAGCAACGCCCCCCTATTTCTTTGCAACTACCTTCCAGATCAATACAATCATCTACTTGTCCACCTTTTTCCAATGCAGATCGGGAGAACCAATCATATCATCTCATAGCTTCCACTTTGTGGTCTGACTTTATCAATCCTCCCTTTTTCAGTATCAGTTCAACACTTGGGTCACTCTTCAGAGGTCACTTAGACCTGGGGATATTATCCCAGCTGTATTACAGAATTTTTACAACTCCTGCAACTTGGGTGGAATCGCACCACCTGTCCAGAGATGTCCTTTTGTTTTTATAGCTTTAATGCTAATGTATGCATGATGTTTTTTATGTCTTTCTTATCTTTGACACCAATAAATCTTTTTTGCTAATCATGTTTGTATGGTAAGTGAAGTTCCATAGATATGTGCTACAACAGGCTTGGCTGAGCTATTACAGGTTTTTATTTCAAGTTTGCCATTTAATCTTCATACCGTGAGCTCCCATCCTCTCCTTTTCCCACTTTTTTCATTTTCTCATTTTTACTCTTAACGTTTTTGAGGTTATTCAATCCCCATATATTAGTATTGTTTCACCTTTTTTGACATACTAATTAGGTAGGCGGCATGCTGAGAGTCCTGCGTATATCTTTAGTGTATCATAAAAGTTATTTAACCAAACACTATTAAACCAGCCATTGATTTAAAATGGGAAATACTGCATTTGGCCTTTATTTTTTTATTATTATATATTTATTTTTATTTTTTTATTTACATCCATATACACACACACACCAATAAAGTGCAACATGCAAATAAATACAGTATACATTTTCCATCCCTTCACCCAACTACTAAAACACATCAAAAATAAGTGGATAGATAGCTGCGCCTCCAATAAAGTGAGCTGCCAACACAACAATATGACAGATTGTGTAATGAAAATTAAAGAAATAGTGTGGTGCAGAAAAAATGTGTCTGAACAATAATCATAAGCAAGAATGGAAAATCTTGATTACAAGAAATAAATGCTCAGAATTAATGTGAAAATAGTGCAGATATTATTCCACTGGTATGACCTATCCGGTCTACCGTCTAGGAAGACAATAAGGTAAGTATGAATTTACACATACCGAAAAAATATATAGTGATAAAAAAGACAAATGAATCAAAACCTGTGGTATACAGCTGCAAGACAGTGATAGTACTGATGACAAAACAATCTTAACAGACAAGATCTACCTATGCAGGCAAGATTGAACTTAATCCTCATATATAAAACAGGTGAGTACATTTTGTTAAAAAAAAAAAAAAAAAAACAGGTGAGTTATTAACCCAATTCTTTCAAGGTGCAAGTATTATGTAAGAATATGATGACACTATGTGTTAACTCAGCACATCTCCAATGACTCAGAGATATGTATAGAACAGTTTAACACAAGATTACATAAAACTGCCGATAAATTAGTGTACAACACCACCCATTAATAAAAATAGGTAAACGCATGCAAAGAAACACATACAAAAAAACTGTAAAAACATTAAGTAATGGGCCAAAAATATCATTCAATGGTTATGGGCATAGAAGTGTCCATAGATTAGAAAAGTTCATGGGCAAGAATATATTTGTGAATCACTACAGATATCCTTTAAGAAGTTCAGAGGCTGTGTCCTCTTTCACTCGGACCCATTCATGAACTATGCGATGTAATAAAAGATTCGATACGCTTACCACATATGGTGGACCCACTGACCAATGGTGAGGGGTCAAATGAGCTCAAATATGCCGCCAGGCAATGCTTATACCTGGAACCGCGCTGGAACACTGTACACTGGACGGGACTGAGATGGCGTGTCAGTCTCTGCTCCCTGAACTCCAGGACATCAACAAGGCAGGACCTCAGGAAAGACGTTCACCGCTGGACTTATAACCAAAGTCCTCAGAATATGTGGAGGCGTAAAAACAAAGAAAGAAGAGAGAGCCTCCTCATAGTGTAAAAAAGCCCGGATAAAGGACTATATTTATTTTGAGGAGTGCGTCAACATCCAAAATTCATTTTTTCCCATAAAAATATTCTTTCCATAAGAAATATAAATGTAAAACAAAACAAAACAGTAAAGCGCAGTAGTGGCAGTAGTGGCAGTATGACTGGAATATTCACCCATGGAATATTCTCCACCCCCCTCCCTGTCTTCTTCCCCTCTATTCACATCCTTTGGTGAATCTAAATCTCCTTGTTTTGTCCGGTACTCCTAGTTTAGACCATTTGTGTTCCACTTATAACCTCTGCATATCTCCTGGTTTTCTTAAACACCTTCCAGTCTTTCTATCTGTTTATCACTCCCTCTATTTCTTCCTCTCCACTATATCTCACATCTTCCATATTATATGTGGCTTCTACTTTTCCAATCCAATCTTTTATTGTAGGACTTTCTATTGCTTGCCAATATCTTGGAATCTGTCTTTTAGCCGCATTTAATAAATGGGGTGTGAAATATTCTTTCTATTGTTTTATTGCGCCCACTGGTCCATAAAATAAGCACATCCATGGATCTTCTGAGATTTCCTTTGTAGTCATTTCTTTTATTAGCTGTATTATCTCCCTCCAATCATTTTTCATTTCTGGGCAGTCCCACCATAAATGGGCCATTGTTCCCACTATTTTACAACCCCTCCAACAGAATGGTGATTTCTCTATTTGATACCTGCTTACTTTATCCGGGGTTCTATAGCACCTTGTTAGACATTTGTACTTCATCTCCGCTGTGTTGGGATCCACTGTAGAGGTGTGGGCGAATCTCATCATCTTTTCTAATGTAACTTTATTACTTCTAACTCCTAATTCTTTCTCCCATGTGTTCATGTATGGCGGGGCCTCCAGCCTGTCCGCTGCCAGCAAGATTTTATAGATACGTCATATCCCATTTTATGTGCTTGACACCAAACCCAAGTGCTCCAGCGGTCTGAGATCTTCCCCCGATCTTATTGGTTGAGGTAGCGTACTGACAAAATGTTTCAGCTGGCGGTACCGCCATTCATTAATCCTCATCATTTCTGTCTTGTGTTTTAATTCTTGAAATGTGTATATTTACCCCTTTGTCATTATATCCTTTAATTGTCCATTATCGTGTTTAATCCACTCTCCAAATAATTTCCCTTTACCAGGTAAAAAATATTTAGTTTCTTTCAGTGAGATTCGTAGTGAATTCTATTTCCATTGACTTTGTTTGTGTATTAGATCCCATATTCTGTGTATATTACGTGTCATAATATGTGTATCTTCCCCCAGTTCTCTAAATTGTGGTGGGATCCAAATAATGCTACTCAACCCCCGTGTGTCCCTTATTGTCTTCTCAGTTTATACCCATCTTTTCTCATTTACTGCCTTAGACCATTCCATCACCCGTGAGATTAACACCGCCTTGTAATATTTTTGGTACTTTTATCCCTCCTGGCACATCTCTTTAATACCCAGAATGCAATTCTTGGTTTGCTGTTCTGCCAGATAAACTTAGATATCATACTTTTTTGTTTCAATGGTTTTTATTTGGATATCATACTTTTTAATATTTTAATGTATGTCTGGGGTAGTGGGATAGGTAGCATTTGAAATTTGTAGATGATTTTCGGTACTATTACCATTTTTATGGTGTTTGTTCTACCTGTCCATGAGAGAGATCTACTTGCCATTCTTTTTATTTCTGTTTTTATTTTGTTTAATAGTGGGAGATAGTTTGCCTGGTATAGTTTCCCCGGGGACGATGTCAGTTTTATTCCTAAATATTTTATTTCTGTCTTCCAACTAAATTGGAACTCCTGCTGTAACAGCCTTTCTTCTTGGTTATTTACATTTATATTTAGGATTTCCGATTTAGAGGGATTTATTTTTAAATTTGATAATTCCCCATAATGTTTTAATGTCTTCATTAGGCAGGGCATTGTGATCCTAGGATTAGAAATGTAAAACATCATCAGCATAAGCTGCTATTTTATGTTCCTCTTCTCCATTCTTTATCCCTTATTATGTCTGGATTATTCCTTATGGTCGCTAACAGAGGTTCTAGAGATAGTACAAACAATAATGGTGACAGAGGGCACCCCTGTCTTGTTCCATTACACATTTCAAATGGGGGGGGGGGGATAGGATGCCATTGACCTTCACTCTGGCGGTAGGGTGTTTATATAAGACCTGGATCCATTGGGCCATCCTTCGGCCCACTCCCATAGCTTCCAGAGTACTCATCATAAACCCCCAGTCTACCCTGTCGAATGCTTTTTCGGCGTCAATCGACAGAAGTAGACCAGGGGCCACTCCCTCTCTTATTTTGAAGCAAGAGTAATGTTCTTACCCTATTATCTCTCCCAGGTATAAACCCCACCTGGTCCGCGTGTACCAAGTCCGCCATCAGATCTTTCATCCTAGTGGCCAAAACCTTTGCAAATAACTTTGTATCCATATTCAGTAATGATAATGGTCTATAGCTTGAACATACGGTGTTGTCCCTTCCCTCTTTTGGAATAATGGTGATTAAGGCTGACAGAACTTCTCTACCCATCTCATAGTTTATTCCTAGTCCATTCATATATCAACATAGTCTGGGTACCAAGTTTAATTTCAATTTCTTGTAATAATAGGTGGTAGAGCTGCACGATTCTGGCCACAATGAGAATCACAATTTTTTTGCTTAGAATAAAAAGACCACGATTCTTGCAACGTAAAATCTTTCACATTATACAAAAAAAAATGGGCTAACTTTACTGGTTATTTTTTTTTTTTTTAATTCATTAAAGTAATTTTTTTTTAAAAGAAATTCCATTTGAAAGACCACTGTGCAAATCAGTGTGACATAAAATATTACAACAACCACCATTTTATTCATATATGAACATAGTCTGGGTACCAAGTTTAGTTTAAATTTCTTGTAATAATAGGTCGTAAACCCATCTGGGCCTGGTATGGGTGCTTTCAATATACTCCATTTATTTTCATCTATTTGAGGTAATCTGGCATTTTTTAGAAACTCTTTTATCTTTTCTGATCTTACTATTCCTTGTTGCCCTTTTTGTTTTATTGAGTAGAAGGATCCATAATAATACTGAAACACTTTTGTGATTGCTGTTGTTGAATATTCCATCTCCCCTTTCTTACTCTGTATTTTTTCAATATAGTTTAATGTTTTTTTTCCCTCAACAGTCTTGCGAGATGTTTCCCTGTTTTGTTTCCCCATACATATCTCTCCTTTGCAACTCTATTGAAATCGCGTCTAATCTCTTGCTCGAGCACTTCTTTTAATTCATCTCTCTTGATCTCCAATACCTTATACCCTTCCCCTACTCCCTTTTTTATGCCTTTGTTCCATTTCATGGATTTCCTTTATTAATATTTCCATCTTTTTTTTCATTTCCCTTTTTTTCCTAGATCCTATGTTCAACAGAATACCTCTAATATAGGCCTTATGGGCATCCCATAGTGTAGCTTCTGTTACCTCCTTAGTATCATTTATTTTGAAATAATGTTCTATTTCTTCCTTTATTTTTTACCTCTACATCCTGTATTAGATCTTCATTTAATCTCCATGCATATGCTCATCTTTGGGCCCCAGGTATCCCCATTTCCATGGTCACAAGGGAGTGGTCTGACAACATTCTTATTTCGATGCTCATTTTAATCACCCATTCTATCATCCTGTGTTCAACCGTTATAAAATCAATCCTTGAGTACGCCACATGCACAGGGGAGTAGAACGTATAGTCCTGTGCCTTAGGGTGCTGTACTCTCCCAATATCCATCAATTGACACTGAAACAATTTATTTTTTATTGCTTTCAATTGTACCTTCCTTGTCCCCTGTGCCCGCGACATACTGTCCAGACTTGGATCCATACAAAAGTTCAAATCTCATTTCATAATCACGCTTCCTTTTTAAAACTCCATCAATTTCCCCATAATCTGTCTCAAAAAATATGTTGGGTTCTTATTAGGGCAGTAGATCTTTGCCAAGGTACACTCCACATCGTATAATTTACCTCTTCAAAAGAGGTATCGTCCTTCCCAGTCTGTCATCCTTTCTTCCAATATGAACCGCGTCCCCTTGGCAAATCCGATAGCTACTCCCTTAGCTCTTCTTGTAGGAGAGTCACCATAGTACCAAGTTTGAAAGTCTCAAGAGAACAACATTATATTGTCCTCATGGGACATATGCATCTCCTGAAAGAACACTATTGCTGCTTTATACTGTTTAAGCTCCTTTAATATCCGTGCCTTTTTCTTGGTGTGTTTAACCCTCTGACATTATATGAGATAAATTTTAGTGATGTCATCTCTGATCATGGTATACTCTTTTAGGCTGACTGGGCACCACATACTCCATGTAATATAAAAGCTTGGATGGGATTTTCCTCCTTTCCCTCCCCTCTGTCCTCCCACTACCCCCCTTCCCCTCCCCATCACCTTCCTTCCCACCCCAGGGCCACGGGTAGATCCTCATCCTTCCGTTTCCACCAGTGGCTCTGCAATCGTGGAGGGGGGTGCAGCAGGGAGCTCCCCCAAAGACCCCAGACCTCCATCCCCCCTACCCCTACCCGTCCCCCCACCTTGATCCATCTACTGGGGGTTTTCCTCCTATTCTTCTATAGTTCTGCCCTGATCAACTCGAACTCTAAAAAAAAGAAATAAAAAAAGTACCTCCTATTATTACAGTCTCATAAAATTTAGTCTATAGAGGAGTCTTTGTTTCATTTCTATATCTAGTTCTTCCTTGCAACTCCATGCGTCTTTTGCCATATCTCTTCTTCTGTCTGGGTTCACTTCTTCTTTCCATCCTGGAATGTCCGGGACTTGTAAATCAAGTTTATTACAGAATTCTACCAGCTCTTCTGGGTCTCTCAATCGTATTGATCTTCCATCCTTTTGACCGATTAAACATGCCAGAAAACCCCAGCTGTATTTAATATTTTTTGGATGCATTTGCTCTAGTAGAGGTTTAATGCGTCTTCATCTAGCGAGCGTTTCTGGCGCTGTAAAATTTTGGAGGTCTATTCCTTCGTACTTCAATGGCGTTCTTCCTTTCATTTTCCCCCATATTTGTGCTTTTTCTTCATATAATTGGAATCTTACAATGACATCACTAGGGAGGTCCACAGATATAATTTGGGGTCTTCTAAACCCTATGAACTCTTTCAATTCCCAAGCACTCCTCTGATGTTTTATCTAATACAGGATTAAATACTTTGTTCATAATTTTCTTTAAATCTTCTCCTTTTTCTTCCGGTAGCGCACGGATCCTTAAATTCTGTCTTCTATTTTGATTCTCCTGGTCTTCCATTTTATATAGCATCCTCCTCTGTTCCCGTTGCATGTGTTTAACTTGTCCTTTTAAATTTTATAATTTCTCGGGCTTGTGTATCCTTTTTTTTCTTCTGTTTCTTCTACCCGGGTAAGTAGGTGGCCTAAATCAGTCCGTAGTGCGGTAATTTCTGTTTTTATAAAAGTTTCCATCCTTATATCTTCTTTAGGTTGATCTAATAATTCTCCTTTCTTTTTTCCAGGGGCTTTTTTCTTATCTTTGTTGCCTTGTTTTTGTTTCTGTGGACCAGATTTGTCTGGTACTGGACTCTTTGGGCTCCCTTCTTTTGTCAGATATTTCTTGATCGTACTTGTATTTGCATTATCTTTTGGGGTTTTTGGTTCATTGTTTTTTATAGTTCTACCTCACATGATGATTTTTAAAAGTCCCCATTTCCTCTGCTCCCCGGGTCGCTACCCGGTAGTCAGCTAATCACTAATCACCCAGTCCTTTAAACCTCCGCACTGGTTTGCTGTTGACAAGGAATTCATAAATTATTACACCTATATTAGTAGCCATTTACTTATTAATCTGTAAACAAAATAAGTTTGTATATGCATTTTAGCAGCCCACCATAACTCTTCAGCTATGACCGTGTATAAGAGAGTCACAGCCCAGACCTTTACCCTCTTCTAAACTTTGGGGGTATGAACAACTTTCCACAGTATATTCTTATCCAGGGACCTGTTATGGGGAAGATTCATATACAGTTCCCTCATTTCAGGAATGGTCACTGAGGCTTTTTCGAAAGTAGTTGACAATCCCACTTCTAGATATTTCATATGACAGCTCACATACCGCTTTTCCTTTTATAAAACAACTCCTAATGACTTTGAGACAGGTTTATAAGTCCAATCATATACTGTAAAAACTTTTTTTTGCAATCAATTTGATATTGGATGTAGACAGCCATACCTGATCTCCAGGTTGCAGAACCAGCTCCCCCCTTCTCTTTTGGTCGAAGTTCCTCTTGCTATGCACACCTTTCTTTTTCTTTTTTCAAAGTTCTTTCCCATCCTTGATTAAAGTTAAGAGATCTGTGTGTAAGAGCAAAAAACTGTTTGTGGGTAGAATCGTGTCAGGAGCAGGTGAGTCCTTAGGGTTATCATGCATGCGTTTCCTTCAAAAAAGGTAAAGATGGGTTAGGGTGACTGAGAATTGGAGCTGATGTAAAAAGTCTTTTAAGTCTCTCAAATGCCTCTTGAGCCTCCGTACTCCAATGAAACGGTCCAAGACTCTGCAAACGTGTTCCCGGTGTTGGCTGAGGGATTCAGAAAAAAACAAAATATCATCCAAATAAACAATTACAAAAATATCTAAGAAGTCCTTGAATACATCGTTAATCAGATGTTGAAAAGTGGCAGGTGCATTACATAGACCAAAGGGCATGACCAGATATTCATAATGCCCGAACCTTGTTCGGAATGCCGTCTTCCATTCATGCCCAGCCCGGATGCGGACCAGATTATATGCCCCTCTTAGATCGAGTTTCGTAAAAATAGTAGCAGACCTTAATTTTTGGAATAATTAGGGTATTAAGGGCAACGGGTAACGGTTCTTAACCGTAATTTTATTCAACTCCCGGTAATCTACACACGGGCGGAGAGTCTGATCCTTCTTAGTCACAAAAAATATTCCAGCACCAGCTGGAGATGTAGATGGGCGGATGAATCCTTTTTCCAGGTTTTCGTTGATGTAAATTTTTAGTGCTTCCTGTTCTTTTTCTGACAGAGGGAAAATGCGCCCAAAGGGAATTTCGGCCCCAGGTAAGAGTTCAATTGGGCAGTCATATGCCCGATGGGGTGGAAGAGAGTCTGCTCCCTTTTTACTGAAAACATCGAGGAACCCATGATACGGTTCGGGTACTGATTGGCGTAGGTTCTGATCAATGTCCATGCAAAATAGGGTGACAGAGGATTGAGTAGACTCCTTTTGACAATGTTCTTGGCAGTAGGGGGACGAGAACCTGATTTCTCTGGTAGTCCAATTGATGGAGGGATTATGGGCCTGAAGCCAGGGAATGCCCAGGATGATTGGGAACAACGGGGAAGAGATCACATCAAGGATCAGAAGCTCCTTATGCTGGAAGGAGGTGATGGCAGGTACGGGAAAAGTCTCTTGGGTCACCTGTCCGGAGCTGATGCGGGAGCCGTCGGCCAAGAAGACTGAAAGTCGGTGGGTCTTATTCCGTAAGGGAATGTTGTGTTGGTTGGCGAAGGCAGAATCAATGAAGCAACTGCATGCTCCGGAATCAATAATTGCTTTAACTGGAATTGTCCTTCCTTGGAGCTGCAATGAGAGAGGGAGAGCAATGTGGGTTGTGTTAGCAGAAAGTGCTGAGAGACTGGCAGGAACAGAGGAAAAGCACTTACGCATCTTGACCGGACAGTTGCGCACGTAGTGTCCTGTTGTTCCACAGTACAGGCAGAGGTTAAGTTGATGGCGACGTGTGCGCTCTTCCGGGGTTAAGGTGGGTCGAATCAGTCCCAGCTGCATTGGCTCGGAGGCGTCCGGTGCAGGGCGGATCGGCTGGAAGTTGGGTGGTGGTAAGTAGCGGGCAGCCGGAATTGGAGCTTTAGCAGTCACCCAAGTAGGGCGATTATGTTGGTAGGCCCGTTCAGTGCGACGTTCCCGAAGGCGGCGATCAATCTGGATGGTTAGGGTGATTAAGGCCTCAAGAGTATCAGGTATGCCCACCCGGGCCAATTCATCTTTCAGTCCTTCTGATAGGCCCATGCGGAACTGATGCCGTAGAGCTGCATCATTCCATTGAGTGTCCGCACTCCAGCGTCTAAAATCCGAAATGTACTCCTCGGCCGCCCGGCGACCCTGCTGAAGTGTAGTTAAGGATGCCTCTGCTGTGGCGACCCGTTCAGGGTCTTCATAAAGCTGGGACATAGCTTCAAAGAAGGCCGTTAGTGATTGAATCAAAACAGAGTCCTCTTCGAGAAGTCGGTGTGCCCAGATCTGTGGTTCTCCTAACAGTAGGGAGACCACAAACCCCACTTTAGTGGCTTCAAGTGAAAAAGTCCGGGGTTGCAGGGCGAAGTAAAGTCGACAAGCACTGCGGAAGGCCGGAATTTAGTTCGGTCCCCTGAAAACTTCTCAGGTATGGGGACCCTTGGCTCAGGTGGAAGCATAACGACAGAAGGAGGGGAAGCAGCCTGAGCAGGGGCGGAAACGGACCCAGGAACCACGTGTATGGGGTTGATGATGTTCTGGACTTGCCCCTCCAATCTGGTGTAACCGTCTTGTAAGGATTTTACGGCTTGAGTGAGGGCTGACAGGTGTGAACAGATATCTGTCATGGGAGGGGTCTCTCCTGCAGGCTCAGTCATGGCTGTGTTGTACTGTTACGTACCTGGACGTAGAGCCTGACTTGTAGGAGGAGACCTCTCATACAGCGCTGGTTCACGTGCCACTGGAGATGGGGACAGTGGTGACGTGAGCACAGTGGGGTAGGAGTGCCTGGTTTGTAGAGGAAGGTGTTGGAACCAACAGGAAGGTCCTCCAGTAATGTCCGTATGCGGATGGCAGGATGTAGGACTGCAGCTGTAGGTGGTTGAAGCAGGATACAACAGAACCAGGCAACAGGTGGATCAAACAAGTGGGAATCAGCAGAGGCAAGGTCAGACAGTCCAGTTGGCAACAGCAGATCAATCAGATGATAGGAGCAGGCAATAGCAGAGTCGGTAGGCAGGCTGGAGTCGGTAACCAAAGACAGATGTAACAAGGTCAGGCAGGCCGGGTCGGGTAGGAGAAGGTAGAGTAGTCCAAACAGAGCCGGGTCGGTAACGGGAGATCACAGGTTCAGGTTTCGGATCAGGTTTTCGGGTGGCTGACAAGCAGGAAGCTTAAAGACAACACAGCACTGGCTGAGTGTCACTGCTGGGCTTTTAAAGCCCGTTTTGGCGCCAATTGCGTTCCCGCGCATGCGCACATGCACGCGCGCGCCGCCGCGCGCGCTAACGCGCACGCGCACGCTAACGTGCACGCGCGCGCGCCCGCCGCGCACCTATGTGCGCACGGAAGGACCGGAAATGCCTGGAAAGTCCTTGACAATATCTCTCACCCCTTTCTTCTTCATTCTTCCCATTCAACCAGGTTTACCTCTTATAATGCATCACTGCCTCTTCCCAGACAATTTCCTCTAGCAGGAGCAGATTAATTAAATTATAGTATGAGGTGGGGGGCAATAGGGGGCTACAAATCAAGCAGTCCATCTGAGGTGTTTAGATAAGCACAGCATGCTTGGTGTACTCGGGGGACAGGTGCTGCGATACCCTTCAATAATCGCTAACTCTCCTCCACCTCCGTCACCTTCTCTCCCCCTTGTCCCTCCGTTTAAGGCAGATCAGCTCCCTGAAGTCCGTCCTCCCACTCTTCACCCTCTCACCTTATTATCTTCTGGCTCAGTTCTCTCACTCCCGGCTGACCACACATCAATCACAGGGAGGTGGGGGTTACCAGAGGGAGCTTCTATCTGACTCTTCCTGTTTTCTGTGTTTTGTCCATGCCCTCAGCGCCGTCTGACGCTTACATCCAGGCTCGAGCATAGAGGGGGAGTGGGATCAGGGCAGCCGCTGGGTCCGAGGGTCCTCTTTCCTAGGCTACCGCAGCCTCTCACTCTGCATGTCTCCTTCTTGGTCTCAAGCTGACTTCCATGCTCCCAGCGGGTCAGGCCCCTCCCCCAACTCAGGAGTGTCACATCCTCGTCGGCGTTCCACCTCTGCATTTGGCCTTTAGATGGTGCACCATCTAATTGTAAATATGGTATTTTCCATTTTAAATCAGTATAAACCATTCAAACAGCTCGTCAAAAAGTCTATCAACTTTTGTTCTCCCCATCCCATTCACACAGAAGGAATTTACATAAAAAGTGTATAGAAACCTGGGTCCTGCCTGTATCAATTGGAAAAAATGTTTTTAAAACTGCCATTTTTTCGGGAGAAGTGATTTTAATAATGCTTAAAGTCAAACAATAAAAATTAAAAAAAATCCTTTAAATATTGTACCTGGGGGGTGTCCTTAGTATGCCTGTAAATTAGCGCACCTTTCCAGTGTTTATTACTGTACTGCAGCAAAATGACATTTCTAAAGGAAAACATTTCATTTAAAAATTGCTCACGCCTGTAATGAATTGCCGGTTCCCAGCAATATAGAGTTAAGATCAAAGAAAAAAATGACGTAGGTTCCCCACCAGTCCATACCAGGCCTTTTGAGTCTGGTATGGATATTAAGGGGAACTCCACGTCAATTAAAAACAAAAAAAAGGCATTGGATTCCCCCCAAATTCCATACCAGGGTCTGGTATGGATATTAAGGGTAACCCCGCGCCAAAAAAATAAAATTGCCATGGGGTCCCCCCAAAATCCATACCAGACCCTTATCCGAGCATGCAACCTGGCAGGAAAAGAGGGGGGATGAGAGAGCGACCCCCCCCCCCCCCTCCTGAACCGAACCAGACCACATGCCCTCAACATGGGGAGGGTGCTTTGGGGTCCCCCAGTGGTTGTGGGGGTCTGCAGGCAGGGGGCTTATCAGAACCTGGAAGCCCCCTTTAACAATAGGACCCCCAGATCCTGCCCCCCCCCCATGTGAATGTGTATCGGGTACATTGTACCCCTACACATTCACCAAAAAAAGCAGTAACATTTTAACAATTTAAAAATTAACAAATTCCTTTATTAAATATGTCTTCTTCTTTCCCCGCTTCTTCCTCCGGTCTTCTCCATTTTCCTCCGGCTTCTTCTTCCCCCGCTTCTTCGTCCATCTTCCTCCGCTTCTTCCTCCGGTCTTCTCCATCTTCCTCCGGCTCCGGTCTTTCTCCTCCGCCGCTCCCGCCACCGACCTGCTATTAAAACGAGCCACCTCCGACGCTGCGGCCAGACGATCTGTCCACTTCCATAGCGCACATTTCATATATAACTATGGGGCGTGGCCCCCCCGACCATTTACAAATACGCACTGGCCGCAAAACGGATAGATGTGAACTAGTACCATAGGAAATAAATGGACTGTAGAGTGTTTCTGAAAACTGCACAAAAAAATGCATAGGTGTGAACCTAGGGTCAGGGCCAGTTCACACTGCAGTGAGAGGAGAGGATCTTTACAGGCGCTATGCAGGCGCTATTTTTAGCACCTGAAAAGCGCCTCCAGTGTGAAAGCAGCCTAATGCCGCGTACACACGATCAGAATTTCCGATGGAAACAGTCCGATGGGAGCTTTTCATCTGATTTTCCGACCGTGTGTATGCCCGTCTGTCTTTTTCTGTCGGAATTTCCGACGGGCTTTGGATTGTGAACCTGTCCTTAATTTTTCTGACGAAAAACCTTTCTATCGGATTTTCCGATCATGTGTATGCAATTCCAACACGCAAAATTCCGACGCATGCTCAGAAACAATTTGACGCATGCTCAGAAGCATTAAACTTCCCTTTTATAGTGCAGTCGAACGTGTTGTATGCCGCGGTGTTATTGACCGTCGGAATTTGGTGTGACCGTGTGTAGGCAACACAGCTTGAGCGGAATTCCATCGGAAAAACCGTCAGAGCTTTTTCCGACGAGAATTCCAATCGTGTGTACGCGGCATAAGATGTAAAAGATCTTGCACTTCTCCAAAACCACCACCCCCAAAACTAATTAAAAAGAAGAAAGAAAAGAGAGAAAAGTAAAAAAAAATAAAAAAATAACAACAAAGCTCAATAATTTACTTTTATTTTGCCAGCAGAAACAAAATTATGTACATTCATTTACTAGCTTCAAAATAATTTGTACAGGATATATGGTGCTACATTTAGCAAAACAGCTAGCAATAGGATTTAAAGGGCCCTGCCCATAGGAGCTTACCATCTAAAATGTGTCTAAACCTTAGAGTGGACACAGCTTTACTTTCAGTGTATAACGGGCAACACATCACATTTTATCTGCAAGATTATAGAAACATACTTAACAGTCATTATTCTTACAAAGCATTCCAACATAATATTAAAAAAGCCACCTGTTCAAAATATAACACCCACCACCACCCCACAAATTCCCACACATACATTGGTGACCATGTTCTGCTGGAAGCTTAATTTCTGCATACACAATTAAGCAATGAGATCAAAGAGTTAAGCAATGAGATCAAAGAGTAGAAGGTACAATACACACAACATTGACAGCATGGAAAAATAAACCCACTTTTGACTGAACAAATGCACAAGAATTTCAGCAAACAAACAGCCCTAGTTGGGCGTTTGTCAATAGGCACACTATCATTCCTTCTCCACCACAAATCACAGCAAAAAACCTGACCTTCTCAGGCCAAAGGAACCCCCCCCCCCCCCCTACTGCAGCCCTTTATATAAGAGAGGTTGTATTGTTAGCACAATGACACATGCCTAATAGAAGTACACGCCCATTAGAAGTACACGCCCACCAGTATCTTTCAATCTGTCTCTTCGTGTATGTCTAAAGTGAGTGCACCTGAAGAGCAGGAACATATAATACTATTTACAACTGTGTTAGCCCTTGGCTATGTGCATCAAATCTCCAACTACAGGCCAAAGATTGAAGTCCATTTGCATGCACATAAACAAAGCATCATTTTTCTAAGCATATGTACCTGTACAGTGTAAACCCTACAATTTTAAATGTCCAAGTCCCTGGGCATGATTAGTGCTAGCAAACATTAACATCAGTCCCTGGCTGGAATGAGCTTCCAATCTAAAGTCCAAAACGAACTTTCTTAGATTATAGACTATTTCAACAGAAGACAAATAAAATTCCAGCATGTTTTTGGATTGTGGTGAGAAACCCACACAGGGAGAACATATAAACTTCAACACAAGCATTAGGATGTTGGGGAATTGAACCAGCTACCCCAGTGCTGCTAGACAGAGTTGCTATCCACTTAGCCAGCAGGCAGCCTCACACATGTTCTCTGCATCTCTGTGGTGTGAACCAGCCCTAAGTCCATAGCCATGCTCAGTGTCACAAGCAATATACAATATATTGGCCTAAGTATTGGTACACCTGCCTTTATACGCACATGAACTGTAATGGCGTCCAGGTCTTAGTCTGTAGGGATCAATATTGAGTTGGCCCACCCTTTGCAGCTATAACAGCTTAAACTATTCTGGGAAGGCTGTCCACAAGGTTTAGGAGTGTGTCTATGGGAATGTTTGACCATTCTTCCAAGTGCATTTGTGAGGTCAGGCACTGATGTTGGATAAGAAGGCCTGGCTTACAGTCTCCACTCTAATTCATCCCCAAGGTGTTCTGTTGTGTTGAGGTCAGGACTCTGTCCAGGCCAGTCAAGTTCCTCCACCCCAAACTCGCTCATCCATGTCTTTATGGACCTTGCTTTGTGCACTGGTCCAAATCATTTGGAGGAGGGGGGTTATGGTGTGGGGTTGTTTTTCAGGTATTGGACTTGGCCCCTTAGTTCCAGTGAAGGGAACTCTTAAGCCATACCAAGACATTTTGGACAATTTCATGTTTCCAACTTTGTGGGGACAGTTTGGGGATGGCCCCTTCCTGTTCCAACATGACTGCTCACCAATGCACAAAGCAAGGTCCATATAGACATCGATAAGCAAGTTTGGGGTGGAGGAACTTGACTGGCCTGCACAGAGTCCTGACCTCAACCCGATAGAATACTGTTTGGCTGAATTAGTGTAGAGACTGCGAGCCAGGCCTTCTCATCCAACATCAGTGCCTGGCCTCACAAATGCACTTCTGGAAGAATGATCAAATATTGCCATAGACACACTAAACTTTGTGGACAGCCTTCTCAGAATGTGTTCTAGCTGCAAAGGGTGGGCCAAATCAAATTTTAACCCTACGGACTAAGACTGGGCTGCCATTAAAGGTCATGTGTGTGTAAAGGCAAGTGTCCCAATACTTTTGGCTAAATAGTGTATCTGGCAAGATTTACAATGGTGGTGGAACCCTCCTACACATAAATACTACATTTAGACATAGTTTTAGGACTTGGGAGATGAGACAACTTCTCTACATGAAGTGGCATGTTTGGGATTATGAACCCAGACGCTCAGGGATACTAAACAGAAGTTCTAACCTCTAAGCCTCAAAGCTGCCACGTGTGAAAATATCAGACACATAAATACACATAAATACTGTATTTCTTTGGACAGGTGATGGAATTACATTACTCAAGAGTAATTCTTCTTGATTTATTCTGTGATATTTGGTTGTTCTTTGTGGGTCAGTGTAGAATAGTGATATTACCCTCACATTTTTGGGGAATTACATTTTGATTTCTGATGTTGGTACACCTATCACATTTGAGCATGCTCAGTTGTGTTGGCACCTAGTTTTACGAAAACGGGGAATTTATCTCTTCTCAGACTTTTAAAGATATTTCAGTGTAGAAATTACTTTTTCACACATTTTAAAAGCAGATTATCTTTAAATAATATACCGAATATTTCAGTACTATTTAGGCAATTATATCATGTTCTAAACATTATTTTCATGCTCAATTCTCCAGGTTTTAGCAGAGTAAGGATTTGAGCGCGATTTAGTTTCAGGGAACTATAGTAAATTCGATTTTGGGAATATTTTCTCACCAGCGCTATAGTGAATACCGTTTTAGCGCTAATTCATGCAAATTGCCTCAAATTAGCACTAACTTGTGGCAATTAGCACCGCGGCGCTATAGTAAATGACCCCCATATTATTGTTATCACAGTTAATGTCAGTAAAGTTAATTGAATAAAAAAACAAAAAAAAATATTTTCAAATCATCCTCCCTCCTGTGAAAAACCTAATTTGCACATAGGTGTGCCAAGCCTACACATGAAAGCATAGTTTGCACATGTTACATATTATCACCACGATCGTTGTGCGAGGAATGTTTCCATGGCCGTTATTTGTTCTCATCACTAAACTGATGAGCAGTAAGTGCTTTTAAGTTCCACTTGACCACCTGTAGGTTCCGCCCCTTTCTGACCAGGCCATATTCTGCTATTTAGCGCGCTGCAGCTTTAACTGACAATTGCGCGCTCCTGAGTAAAATATTAAAAAAAAAAAAAATTGTTGTGTTCCAGTTTCTGGACTTAACCAGCTTGCGGATCCGCCGTATGTTTACTATGGGAGAGTCGGCATCCGCAAGGGATTAATGCTTTGCAAGAAAGGAAATGTACATCATACACAGTTCACACAAGCGTGTAATTAGAAAGGTGGACTGGACATCTATTTACTCGGCACAATCCTGTCTTTTATATTTTATTGTGCACCAAAAAGCAGACGTTTTACATTTTTCTTAAAATAAATTTGGTTAATAAAAAAATTTGCAAATCTTGTGCTACATTGAAAAATGCGCCTAATCCAAAAATTCCATTTGCATTGTTTCATTCTACGGGTTCATTCTACATTTGTTTCATGTGTTGATGTCATTTTCAGATTACAATTGTAGTTTCCTTATGGAACCCGTTTCTCTTCTCTTTTTGTTTTGTAGCGCCATAGCGAGTAAACACAGGCAGGCGGGGCGCAGAGGGAAGCAGGGGCCCATCCTCCTCTACGAGGCCGATATGACATGACACGTTCCTGACCACCGCACTGTATACACAGGACTGTATATGACATGTTCCTGACCACTGCACTCTATACACAGGACTGTATATTACATGTTCCTGACCACCGCACTCTATAGACAGGACTGTATATTACATGTTCCTGACCACCGCACTCTATAGACAGGACTGTATATGACACGTTCTTGACCACGCACTCTATAGACAGGACTGTATATGACACGTTCTTGACCACCGCACTCTATAGACAGGAATGTATATGACACGTTCCTGACCACCGCACTCTATACACAGGACTGTATATAACACGTTCCTGACCACTGCACTCTATACACAGGACTGTATATAACATGTTCCTGACCACTGCACTCTATACACAGGACTGTATATAACACGTTCCTGACCACCGCACTCTATACACAGGACTGTATAGGACACGTTCCTGATCACCGCACTATATACACAGGACTGTATATGACATGTTCCTGACCACTGCACTCTATACACAGGACTGTATATGACATGTTCCTGACCACTATTTATGGTTATCTCTAAATTGATGACCTGTAAAGGAGTTGTACTGTGGCAGGTTGGCTCCCCTGCACGAAACCACGTAACTGTACGTTAGCTTGCGGGGTCCGGATAGCAGTACAGCAGGGATGCCGATGCTCGTGGCCGACGGTCACGATGACCGCCAGCCATAAGCGATTGTGACCAGGAGACACAGAACAGGGATGAGTGTGTGTAAATCTGCCATTACTAATAAAAAAATAATAAATAAAAATGCCATAAACCTATTCCCTATTTTGTAGACGCTGTAACTTTTGCACAAATCAATCAATATACGCTTATTAGCAAAAAAATTTTTTTAGCAAAAATATGTAGAAAATACGTATTGGCCTAAACTGAGGATAAAAACATTTTTTTTTTATAAATATTTTTGGGGGATAATTATTATAGCAAAAAGTAAAAAATAATGTGTTTTTTTCAAAATTGTCGCTCTTTTTTTGTTTTTAGCGCAAAAAATATAAACCGCAGAGGTGATCAAATACCACCAAAAGAAAGCTCTATTTGTGGGAAAAAAAAGGACGTCAATTTTGTTTGGGAGCCACGTCGCACAACCGTGCAATTGTCAGTTAAAGCGACGCAGTGCCGAATCCCAAAAAGTGCTCTGGTCAGGAAGGGGGTAAATTGACCTCTAAGTGTTTGTGAAATCTTACACCACAAAATGTACTCAGCCAATCAGAGGCGATGACTCCATTTTTATTTTTCTCCTACTATCAATGGCCAACACGGTACAACACTTCATCCATGTCTTTGGTGATCTCTGATCTCCTTATCAACTGTTTCTTACACGATGAAGATCAGCCATGGAGTATATCTGAGGTGTATATCAGGGTGTGCTTCTTCCCCACATGAGAGCTGTGATGTCCAGCAACATTCATATAGAAGACATTTCCCGCACTCAGGGCACTATTACACCTCAAGGGTTGTGTGGGATCCCTGATGTACAGGAAGACAGAACTTCAGTGTGGAACAATTCCCTCACTCAGGACAGGAAAGTGTCTTCTCCCCCGTGTGAAATCTCTGATGTGTGTAAAGATTGGACTTATCTGAAAAACATTTCCCACATTTAGGACAGGAATACGGCTTCTCCCCCGTGTGAGATCTCTGATGTCTGTAAAGATGGACCTCCTGTGAAAAACATTTCCCACACTCAGGACAGGAATACGGCTTCTCCTCCGTGTGAGATCTCTGATGTGTGGAAAGATTGGACTTCACTGAAAAACATTTCCCGCACTCGGTTCAGGAATACAGCTTCTCCTTCATGTGAGATCTCTGATGTCTGTTAAAACTCGATTTGTCTGAAAAACATTTCCCGCACTCAGGACAGGAATACGGCTTCTCCCCCGTGTGAGATCTCTGATGTGTGGAAAGATGGGACTTCTGTGTAAAACATTTCCCACACTCAGGACAGGAAAACGGTTTCTCCTCCGTGTGAGATCTCTGATGTATGGAAAGATGGGACTTCTGTGTAAAACATTTCCCGCACTCAGGACAGGAATATGGCTTCTCCTCCGTGTGATATCTCTGATGTTTATAAAGATTGGACTTATCTGAAAAACCTTTTCCGCACTCAGGACAGAAATGCGGCTTCTGCCCCGTGTGAGATCTCTGATGTGTGGAAAGACTGGCCTTCTCTGAAAAACATTTCCCACACTCAGGACAGGAATAAGGCTTCTCTCCTGTGTGAGATTTTATATGCCTGTTAAGTTTGGATTTAGAAGGGAAACACTTCCCGCACTCAGTACAGGAAAAGCTCTTCTCTGTTGGAAGGACAGCACCGTCCCTCACAGTCTGAGGTTCCTCAGGATAAGAGGAATACGATGGTCCATCTACACTGTGTGGTGCCGGATGGACATTTGAGGTAGTCGGGTTTTCTCCTGGACTATACTGTGTGATGTCAAATTTGTGAGGCCTAGTGTGCATTAACACGGCCAATACCCCAAAGAGAAGTTTAAACAGATAGACATAAAGAGTATATGCATGTGAAAAAAGATATTTTATTAAGGGCTTTGGGCCCAAAAGTAGATCAATGAATGGGTAAATAAACATATAATTGTACAAGGCAGTATATATACATGGTATTCATGTGCGACCATAAACATGTACAGAAATGCATAAATTGCACAACAACTTGCGATAATATCGGGGTCTTTCAGGAAAATGCCGACATGTTTCGGACGGACGTCCTTTTTCAAGGCAATATCTGTTCCTGTGTTTGCTCAATAATACTGTATAAGACAGGGTAGAGTCATTAATATACAACATAATGTATAGATAGGTATAAACCTGTGAATTACACCGCTCAATGGTAATGGTACTCACTTGCAATATATTTGAAGGGCTGGGAGTAAGCCCAATAATCTTGAGGTACAAGAGTATGGTATCAGTATGTCCATGCAGTATACAATGGATCTTGTGCTGTTAAAAGCAAACGGCTGCTACACATTTGAAAGGCTGCAAGATCTCCAAGCCATGCAATGAAGGTTTGCAATGGCTAGTGGTGCCTGGGCCAAAGATGATAAGTAGCTATAAGGTAAAAGGGAGTGGGTAGAGTACTATTAGTATCGCGACAAGAAATGGGTTGGTGCAACATAAGTTGCAAAAAGTAAGATATTAATGTTACCTGGTACAGGGAGAGTTTGCGGTATGC
Source organism: Lithobates sylvaticus (assembly GCA_028564925.1). Lineage (NCBI taxonomy): Eukaryota > Metazoa > Chordata > Amphibia > Anura > Ranidae > Lithobates > Lithobates sylvaticus. Next base: position 559,395,880 of record CM053028.1, on the reverse strand, counting down.
TGCAATGTAGCCAAACGCCGGCAGGAAGGTATAATGCCTAATCCCGCCATTGTGGAGGCTGATATAGGATGTATTGATGAGTGTCAGCTGTGCAAGCCATAGTGAAAGGTAATTGCACTAGACTGTGTAGTGATTGCGGGGCCAGGTGTGGGGATGGTGGCTGAGAGGCCACATTACAATATCCCCAGTGTTGAGATCTCAGATGCGGCGGCGCCGCGCGTCGACACGTCCAAAGGGGCGTGGCCTCGTGCGGCGTCGGAGCGTCACCGACGCGGGTAGACTTACCCCTCCCCGTGTGCTGGAACGCAAGCGGGGGGGGCGCGTAAGATGGAAAGGCGTGCGCCTCAATGGGTATTTGTGGCGCATGCGCCGTATGGAATACGCGCATGCGCACAAGGTCTTACCCGCGCCGGGCAGCCAGTAAATCAAGTGGAAGCAGGGAAGCTGGATGCAGTATTAGATGGGTGTAATATAAGAGAGTATAACACTATGAATACATTACAACTGCATTTGGTATGTTAGACATAGTATTTGCAGCGGGTGAGTCACAATTACCATGGAGATGGATGAGAGGCCCCCTGGTGGACAGAGACAAACACGGCATTTAGAATAGCAGAAACAACAATATTCATATATTTGCAAAAAGTAATAAGAACATATGTGTATATAAGGTATATTGGTATCATTGAGTTAGTATAGATGTAGAGACATTGCAAACAATACAGTAAGTAAACATGATGAAACATGGTGTGAACATGTTTGCAAAACATTATGACAGATACATTTTTATTGAAACAGAGCAGGATGACCATGATATAGGTATATAGTTAAACCAGGTGGAGAAGGGGTTCCAGAGGACATAGTACTCGGGGAGCCCATCTCATAACCTGTAGAAATTATAAATCAAGTTCACATACCCCTGATTCAAAGCCCTCAAGATAGGGCTTAAAATTGAATGCCTCGTTGAGGCCAGGGGGGGATGTGGCGTTGAGGTGGAAAATCCATTTGAGCTCACTTTGAAGTAGGGATTTGTTATAGTCGCCCCCTCGATTGGGTGGGGGAATGTGGTCAAGTGCTCTGAATGTGATCTGAGGGGTTGAGTCCTGGTGCACTATTGCACAGTGTCGCCCTAGGGGGAGGTCAGGGTCTTTTTGGTTAATACTAAGGATGTGTCGATAGATGCGTTTCCAAAAGGGAAGTTTGGTTTTCCCAACATAAAAACACCCACACTCGCACTCTAGTAGGTAGACAATGCCGACTGAGCGGCAATTGACAAAATGTTGGGGGAAGAAGGGTTGTCCATTGGGTAAAGTGTTGGATCTGTTGGATTTGGATAGGTACTTGCAGTATCTACATTTGCCACAAGGGAATGTCCCCTTTGTTTGTTTTTGTAAATAGCTGACAGGAGTATATTCACTTCTGATTAGTTTATCACGAAGGGAAGGGGCTCGTCTATAAGTAAGTAAAGGGTGTGCCGGTACAAATGGAGACAGTGAGTGATCTGTGGTTAAAATGTACCAATGTTTCTCTAAGATCTGCGTGATGGAGGAATGTTGTTCGCAGAAATTAGTAATGATTCGCAATGGGGTTTGTTTGGCTTGTGGTTTGGAAGGGAAAAGTAGGGAGTTACGTTTTTTTGATTTTGCTTTTTTGTATGCAATTTTCAAAATTTTAGGTGGGTATCCTCGTTCTAACAACCTATTTCGTAGGACCGAGGCCTCATTTTCAAAGGAGGCCTCGGTTGAGCAGTTGCGGCGGGCACGGAGGTATTGGGCATATGGAATAGAATTGAGGAGAGGTTCCGGGTGGAAGCTGGAGGCAGCAAGAATGGTGTTACCTGCAGTAGGTTTGCGGTATAGGTGACTTTGGATATGGCCTTCGGAGTCTTTTATAAGGTTAAGGTCTAAAAAACAAATGGAAGTGGGGCTAGAAGTCATAGTAAATCTCAAATTTAGCTGATTGGCAGTATTCAAATAGGTCAAAAAATCTTGTAGGATTTGGTTGGGTCCCTGCCAGACAATGAAGATATCGTCGATATATCGGCGAAAAGTGACAATATGTTTAGTGTACATGTTGGCAGAGGGGTCTGAAAATAGAAGACGTTCCCACTCCCCCAAGTACAGATTGGCGTAGGCCGGTGCGCAACAAGTGCCCATGGCCACGCCCTGTACTTGGAGGTAGTGGGAACCATCAAATGAAAAAAAGTTATTGTTAAGAATAAAATTTAAAGCATTTATGATAAATGTGGAAAGGTCAGAGGAGTATAAGGAGGAAGTAGTGAGTATATGTCGGATGGCAGAGAGTCCTAGGGTATGAGGGATCGAACTGTATAGTGCCTCGACATCGATCGCGACAAGTAAGGTGTCGGGACCAATGGTTAGGGAGGACAAGCTTTGTAGAAGATGAGTGGTGTCTCTTATATATGAGGGAAGTTGGATAACAAGGGGTTGCAGTAGTTTATCAATATAGCGGCTAAGGTTATCTGTAAGAGAGCCTCTTCCGGAAACTATGGGCCTGCCTGGTGGTCTGGGTAGGTTTTTGTGCACCTTAGGGAGTGCATAAAACGTCGCTATACGTGGAAATTTAGTTCTAACATAATCACTGGTGTTTTTGTCTAATACCCCTTGAGTGGTGGCGGAGTCTATGAGTGTGTATAATTGTTGTTGTGCTGAAGAAATGAAGGATATGGAGATCTTTTTGTACCATTCCTTGTTCTGAAGGATATCATGGCACATTTGAGTATAGTGGTCCCTATCCAGTATAACAATGTTTCCGCCTTTATCGGCGGGTTTTATTATTATCGTGGAATTAGTTTTGAGATTTTGAAGAGCGAGGTATTGGTTGTATGAGAAGTTTCTTGCCTTAGATCGGTTGGGATAAATTTTTAAGTTACGGATTTCCCGTGTAACTGCCTGCAAAAATAGTGCAGCTCGGGGGTTGGTGCTGGGGGGTGGGTAGAAACTAGATTTCTTTTTTATGGTTATTTTAGGGGGTGGATGTGATGGAGTGAGAGGATTGTCCTCAGTGCTGGCTAAGAGAGTGTCAAGATCAAGAGTATCTATTAAGTTGGAATTGTCACTTTCATCCAAGAGTTCGGTTAACTGTTGGAGGGCCGTGGTTTCCGCTGCAGAGTGTAGATACGAATCAGAAAAAGGGTTGGGTGTGTATATGCTGTGTAATAGCAGTTTGCGAATAAACAAATGAATGTCTTTAATGACAGTGAATTTGTCTATGTGAGATACAGGGCAAAAGGTGAGTCCCTTTTCAAGGACAGAAATTTCATGCTTGGTGAGTGAGTGTTTAGAAAGGTTAATGATATTACTAGACACTGGGGTTATCTTGGTGTTCTTTTTGGTTGATAAGTGTTGTTGTGTTGAATTCTTTGTGAAGCTCGCATGAGGTCTAAAAAATCAAAGTGTTGGGAGGATGAAGGTAAAGAGTGTGATCTAGAGGTCTTCGAGGACGAGGAAGCAGCCGACGGATCTCTGGCCGGTGAGTCGTCGGCAGGTCCCTCGGGATCGGAGACCTCGTCACTGGAAAGGTTGGGTGTGCGGCCTCTTTTTGGATTACGTGGGCCTCGTGTGAGATGGGGTTTGGGTGCAACATGTGAATTGTCTGTGTTGCGATCGGCAGCATATTTGGGAGGTGTAGGTTTAGAGGCGAAGCGTGCTGGAGCTGGTGGGCGTGCAGCACGGTTGGCCTCGTTCCATTTGTAGGCTCTTTCCTCTTGGAAAGCTTTTTTGTCGCGGAAGAATTTTTTTGTCCTTCTGCGTCAAAGTGTCATGATTAAATTTATCAAAACGTTTTTTGAGTTGGAGATCAAGTGTTTTATATAGTGGATGATCTAGGAATTGTGCTAGCTGAGTATTTAGTGATGCTAATTTGGCATCAAGGACGGACATCTGTGTCTCGTATTGTTGTATCAAAAGTTTCATCAAATCAATGGAACATTGTTTGAGGACACCCTCCCAGGCCTGCTTGAAGTCTGGGGGGATGTCCTGAAATGTGGGAAAAATTTGGACCCTGAGTCCGAAGGGGTTAATACTGTGGGCAATGTAGTCCTTGAAGGACTTGATGTGCCAGAAAAGGGAAGCTTTTTTCTGGACAGTATGTGTAAGGTTAAGGAAAACAAATCGTAATTGGGATTCAATGAATTCATTAGATTGAAATTGCTGTAAAGTGCTAGTCATGCGGGTCTCCCAATCCTCCCCAAGGAAGATTGCCATGATGGTTAGGGGGATACTATGAGGGTGATAATCACAAAACCAGGTTAAAGGTAATAGTGGTCATAGAGTACAGGACAAAAGTCAAAAACTCGTATTTACGTAAGGTCACATATATAGACATGAATATGAAATGAGGTAAGGAGTGCCAGCAGTCACTTGCTCAGGTAGGGGTTTTATTTATGGCTTGACCATAAGCAAATCAAAATACAATATTTGTTGGGCAAGTGAGTGGTGGCAGGTTGGTCTATCACTTCTCACGTATATAAATAGCAAATTTGTGAGGCCTAGTGTGCATTAACACGGCCAATACCCCAAAGAGAAGTTTAAACAGATAGACATAAAGAGTATATGCATGTGAAAAAAGATATTTTATTAAGGGCTTTGGGCCCAAAAGTAGATCAATGAATGGGTAAATAAACATATAATTGTACAAGGCAGTATATATACATGGTATTCATGTGCGACCATAAACATGTACAGAAATGCATAAATTGCACAACAACTTGCGATAATATCGGGGTCTTTCAGGAAAATGCCGACATGTTTCGGACGGACGTCCTTTTTCAAGGCAATATCTGTTCCTGTGTTTGCTCAATAATACTGTATAAGACAGAGTAGAGTCATTAATATACAACATAATGTATAGATAGGTATAAACCTGTGAATTACACCGCTCAATGGTAATGGTACTCACTTGCAATATATTTGAAGGGCTGGGAGTAAGCCCAATAATCTTGAGGTACAAGAGTATGGTATCAGTATGTCCATGCAGTATACAATGGATCTTGTGCTGTTAAAAGCAAACGGCTGCTACACATTTGAAAGGCTGCAAGATCTCCAAGCCATGCAATGAAGGTTTGCAATGGCTAGTGGTGCCTGGGCCAAAGATGATAAGTAGCTATAAGGTAAAAGGGAGTGGGTAGAGTACTATTAGTATCGCGACAAGAAATGGGTTGGTGCAACATAAGTTGCAAAAAGTAAGATATTAATGTTACCTGGTACAGGGAGAGTTTGCGGTATGCTGCAATGTAGCCAAACGCCGGCAGGAAGGTATAATGCCTAATCCCGCCATTGTGGAGGCTGATATAGGATGTATTGATGAGTGTCAGCTGTGCAAGCCATAGTGAAAGGTAATTGCACTAGACTGTGTAGTGATTGCGGGGCCAGGTGTGGGGATGGTGGCTGAGAGGCCACATTACAATATCCCCAGTGTTGAGATCTCAGATGCGGCGGCGCCGCGCGTCGACACGTCCAAAGGGGCGTGGCCTCGTGCGGCGTCGGAGCGTCACCGACGCGGGTAGACTTACCCCTCCCCGTGTGCTGGAACGCAAGCGGGGGGGGCGCGTAAGATGGAAAGGCGTGCGCCTCAATGGGTATTTGTGGCGCATGCGCCGTATGGAATACGCGCATGCGCACAAGGTCTTACCCGCGCCGGGCAGCCAGTAAATCAAGTGGAAGCAGGGAAGCTGGATGCAGTATTAGATGGGTGTAATATAAGAGAGTATAACACTATGAATACATTACAACTGCATTTGGTATGTTAGACATAGTATTTGCAGCGGGTGAGTCACAATTACCATGGAGATGGATGAGAGGCCCCCTGGTGGACAGAGACAAACACGGCATTTAGAATAGCAGAAGCAACAATATTCATATATTTGCAAAAAGTAATAAGAACATATGTGTATATAAGGTATATTGGTATCATTGAGTTAGTATAGATGTAGAGACATTGCAAACAATACAGTAAGTAAACATGATGAAACATGGTGTGAACATGTTTGCAAAACATTATGACAGATACATTTTTATTGAAACAGAGCAGGATGACCATGATATAGGTATATAGTTAAACCAGGTGGAGAAGGGGTTCCAGAGGACATAGTACTCGGGGAGCCCATCTCATAACCTGTAGAAATTATAAATCAAGTTCACATACCCCTGATTCAAAGCCCTCAAGATAGGGCTTAAAATTGAATGCCTCGTTGAGGCCAGGGGGGGATGTGGCGTTGAGGTGGAAAATCCATTTGAGCTCACTTTGAAGTAGGGATTTGTTATAGTCGCCCCCTCGATTGGGTGGGGGAATGTGGTCAAGTGCTCTGAATGTGATCTGAGGGGTTGAGTCCTGGTGCACTATTGCACAGTGTCGCCCTAGGGGGAGGTCAGGGTCTTTTTGGTTAATACTAAGGATGTGTCGATAGATGCGTTTCCAAAAGGGAAGTTTGGTTTTCCCAACATAAAAACACCCACACTCGCACTCTAGTAGGTAGACAATGCCGACTGAGCGGCAATTGACAAAATGTTGGGGGAAGAAGGGTTGTCCATTGGGTAAAGTGTTGGATCTGTTGGATTTGGATAGGTACTTGCAGTATCTACATTTGCCACAAGGGAATGTCCCCTTTGTTTGTTTTTGTAAATAGCTGACAGGAGTATATTCACTTCTGATTAGTTTATCACGAAGGGAAGGGGCTCGTCTATAAGTAAGTAAAGGGTGTGCCGGTACAAATGGAGACAGTGAGTGATCTGTGGTTAAAATGTACCAATGTTTCTCTAAGATCTGCGTGATGGAGGAATGTTGTTCGCAGAAATTAGTAATGATTCGCAATGGGGTTTGTTTGGCTTGTGGTTTGGAAGGGAAAAGTAGGGAGTTACGTTTTTTTGATTTTGCTTTTTTGTATGCAATTTTCAAAATTTTAGGTGGGTATCCTCGTTCTAACAACCTATTTCGTAGGACCGAGGCCTCATTTTCAAAGGAGGCCTCGGTTGAGCAGTTGCGGCGGGCACGGAGGTATTGGGCATATGGAATAGAATTGAGGAGAGGTTCCGGGTGGAAGCTGGAGGCAGCAAGAATGGTGTTACCTGCAGTAGGTTTGCGGTATAGGTGACTTTGGATATGGCCTTCGGAGTCTTTTATAAGGTTAAGGTCTAAAAAACAAATGGAAGTGGGGCTAGAAGTCATAGTAAATCTCAAATTTAGCTGATTGGCAGTATTCAAATAGGTCAAAAAATCTTGTAGGATTTGGTTGGGTCCCTGCCAGACAATGAAGATATCGTCGATATATCGGCGAAAAGTGACAATATGTTTAGTGTACATGTTGGCAGAGGGGTCTGAAAATAGAAGACGTTCCCACTCCCCCAAGTACAGATTGGCGTAGGCCGGTGCGCAACAAGTGCCCATGGCCACGCCCTGTACTTGGAGGTAGTGGGAACCATCAAATGAAAAAAAGTTATTGTTAAGAATAAAATTTAAAGCATTTATGATAAATGTGGAAAGGTCAGAGGAGTATAAGGAGGAAGTAGTGAGTATATGTCGGATGGCAGAGAGTCCTAGGGTATGAGGGATCGAACTGTATAGTGCCTCGACATCGATCGCGACAAGTAAGGTGTCGGGACCAATGGTTAGGGAGGACAAGCTTTGTAGAAGATGAGTGGTGTCTCTTATATATGAGGGAAGTTGGATAACAAGGGGTTGCAGTAGTTTATCAATATAGCGGCTAAGGTTATCTGTAAGAGAGCCTCTTCCGGAAACTATGGGCCTGCCTGGTGGTCTGGGTAGGTTTTTGTGCACCTTAGGGAGTGCATAAAACGTCGCTATACGTGGAAATTTAGTTCTAACATAATCACTGGTGTTTTTGTCTAATACCCCTTGAGTGGTGGCGGAGTCTATGAGTGTGTATAATTGTTGTTGTGCTGAAGAAATGAAGGATATGGAGATCTTTTTGTACCATTCCTTGTTCTGAAGGATATCATGGCACATTTGAGTATAGTGGTCCCTATCCAGTATAACAATGTTTCCGCCTTTATCGGCGGGTTTTATTATTATCGTGGAATTAGTTTTGAGATTTTGAAGAGCGAGGTATTGGTTGTATGAGAAGTTTCTTGCCTTAGATCGGTTGGGATAAATTTTTAAGTTACGGATTTCCCGTGTAACTGCCTGCAAAAATAGTGCAGCTCGGGGGTTGGTGCTGGGGGGTGGGTAGAAACTAGATTTCTTTTTTATGGTTATTTTAGGGGGTGGATGTGATGGAGTGAGAGGATTGTCCTCAGTGCTGGCTAAGAGAGTGTCAAGATCAAGAGTATCTATTAAGTTGGAATTGTCACTTTCATCCAAGAGTTCGGTTAACTGTTGGAGGGCCGTGGTTTCCGCTGCAGAGTGTAGATACGAATCAGAAAAAGGGTTGGGTGTGTATATGCTGTGTAATAGCAGTTTGCGAATAAACAAATGAATGTCTTTAATGACAGTGAATTTGTCTATGTGAGATACAGGGCAAAAGGTGAGTCCCTTTTCAAGGACAGAAATTTCATGCTTGGTGAGTGAGTGTTTAGAAAGGTTAATGATATTACTAGACACTGGGGTTATCTTGGTGTTCTTTTTGGTTGATAAGTGTTGTTGTGTTGAATTCTTTGTGAAGCTCGCATGAGGTCTAAAAAATCAAAGTGTTGGGAGGATGAAGGTAAAGAGTGTGATCTAGAGGTCTTCGAGGACGAGGAAGCAGCCGACGGATCTCTGGCCGGTGAGTCGTCGGCAGGTCCCTCGGGATCGGAGACCTCGTCACTGGAAAGGTTGGGTGTGCGGCCTCTTTTTGGATTACGTGGGCCTCGTGTGAGATGGGGTTTGGGTGCAACATGTGAATTGTCTGTGTTGCGATCGGCAGCATATTTGGGAGGTGTAGGTTTAGAGGCGAAGCGTGCTGGAGCTGGTGGGCGTGCAGCACGGTTGGCCTCGTTCCATTTGTAGGCTCTTTCCTCTTGGAAAGCTTTTTTGTCGCGGAAGAATTTTTTGTCCTTCTGCGTCAAAGTGTCATGATTAAATTTATCAAAACGTTTTTTGAGTTGGAGATCAAGTGTTTTATATAGTGGATGATCTAGGAATTGTGCTAGCTGAGTATTTAGTGATGCTAATTTGGCATCAAGGACGGACATCTGTGTCTCGTATTGTTGTATCAAAAGTTTCATCAAATCAATGGAACATTGTTTGAGGACACCCTCCCAGGCCTGCTTGAAGTCTGGGGGGATGTCCTGAAATGTGGGAAAAATTTGGACCCTGAGTCCGAAGGGGTTAATACTGTGGGCAATGTAGTCCTTGAAGGACTTGATGTGCCAGAAAAGGGAAGCTTTTTTCTGGACAGTATGTGTAAGGTTAAGGAAAACAAATCGTAATTGGGATTCAATGAATTCATTAGATTGAAATTGCTGTAAAGTGCTAGTCATGCGGGTCTCCTGCCATACTGTGTGATGTCCTCATCTTCTACTTTACAGTATGGAGACAACGCGAGACAATACTCTGAGGTTTTCCTCATCTCCCGTCCATCTACTAAAATACAAATAAAAAAATGATTACTAGACATGAGCAGATTGGTTCCCCTAAACCAGGACTCCGCCCACATCAGGCAGCTTTGCCTCTGAGGATCTTACAATTCCTCCTCAAAGTAACTAGTAAATGGGTCCTCTGTAGGGCGGCAACTAATGATTATTTTCAGAATTCATTAGTTGGCCGATTATTGTTTTTCGCAATTAAATAATTGGATAAAAACCTCAAAAAAAGGTTGGTGTATAATTTAGTTAATATTCTTGAATATCTATATACAGCGGCAAATATAAATATCCAGATATATAGTTGGATATTTAATCCACTCTGAGAATAACAGACAGATAGATGTATTATTAGAGGGAGAATCTGCTACATATCAGAATCAGAGATCAACATTATTAAAATATAAAAAAAGGAGGTAAAACGCTGTTTTGCAGATGATCAGACAGGAGTGTAATATAATATGATGGATGACAGACTCCCTTGTCATAGACAGGTAGGTGGGTACAAGCTCCCTGCACCTGATGTCACTTATGCTGGCCGTACACAAACAAATTTTTCTTTAAAAAAAAAAAAACATTCATTCAATTTTCTAACCATTAGTGGGGTCAAATTGACGTTCATTTCTGACCACAGTGACAGGAAAATTCAAAAGGAGCAGAACAGAAAACTTTTCTCCATCTAACAAATTTTCACATGGTGTATGTGGTTTTTGCTCAGAAGTTACATTAATTTTATAACTGAATGTTAAAAGCAAGTGGAATTTTCAAACTACACTTGTCCATTCATCGAATGTACAAATAATTTTCATACAAATATTTGTGTGAATATTCTCATCCAAAAATTGATCCGTGTATGGCCAGAATAGGACATTTAGTAGCAGCAGCATGATTTTGTTTAATCATCTGTTATGATGGGGTTAAAAAAATATTCCTTTATAGTACAAAAACAGCAGATAATCACTACTATAAGGGATTCATTTATACTGTGAAATAGTGAAAGTAATATATCTTATATCATATATATAATAATAAATATACCCAGAAGTAGGATATATGGGGAATTTACCTGGGAGTCACACATGAAGATATATGAAGGTTAAGGGGGGGGGACTTTTATATTAAAGTAATACTGAAACCTGAGACTTTTTTTTCATGGATATAATAATTCTATATATAATGCACAATACTAGTAAACTTTTACATTATGTAATAGTAATGCCTTCTATCACCTCCAGTCTATCAGCCTCCACCTGCACAGAGCCCTTAAAGTCATTTTAAATGTTGGATTTCTTTTTTTTTTTTTAACAAACTTGTCATACTTACCAGCTCTGTGTAATGGTTTTGCACAAAGCAGCCCTGATTCTCCTCTTCTGGACCCCTCCCCCTGGCTCCTCCTGCCTTCAGAGCTCCCCTATAGGAAGCCCCAAAGTATAGTATAGAGTTCCCCTATAGGAAGCCACAAAGTATAGTATAGAGTTCTCCTATAGGAAGGAACAAAGTATAGTATAGAGTACCCCTATAGGAAGCCACAAAGTATAGTATAGAGTTCTCCTATATGAACCTACAAAGTATAGTATACAGTTCCCCAATAGGAACCTACAAAGTATATTATAGAGTTCCCCTATAGGAAGCCACAAAGTATAGTATATAGTTCTCCTATAGGAAGATGAAAAAAACTTCTGCCTTTAGAATCACTTGCTTCCTTCTCTTGCCCAGGGCTAGATGTCCCATGAGGCATTGCTCTTCACGCATTCAAATTATGAGTTATTTACTGACATGTATGGATGGTGTACTGAGCTGTATTTTCTGATGTTAAGAAAAACTGCATTATGTATGCAGGCCAATTAATCGACTTACTGGTGGGTCCCCCACCGCCTCCTCATGCAACCCCCTGGGAGCCCATCTCCCACACTCACCCCCTTTTTTTTGTCCTCCTTTTTTCTCTCTCCCCCCTTACTCTGTGCTTTACTCTCTTCTTCTCCCCATATTGATTCTATATAAGGAAAGAGTTGGTGTAGTGTGCCGAACTGGGGTAGGATGCTACCCATCTTCTTTACACGACTTATAGTACAACTATATACTACCTTATGCTTTTTTGCCCTGGCCCGATACCTTAAAAGCATTACTAGGTTTATAACACACGGCTGCAATCCTTCTCCACTTAATTATGCCTTGACAACTTTTTCAGGGAACCCTAGGAATTTTCTGTCTAGACCTATTATAGTGTAATGGGGCGCAAAAGAAGTCAGGACTATGTAATGTACAACTTATTATATAGGATACAACAGTTAGGATTTTATAGTATCAGAATTATGTAATGTACAACATAGAGTATATAGTGCAGGGGTCAGGAGTAAGTAATGTACAACAGTATATAGTGTAAGGCAGCCCTCAAATTTTCCACTCGCCTACTCACATTTTGCGAGTGGAAAATGATGGCTGGCGAGCGTGGGCTGCCTCAAAGGAGGGGGGCGAGCACCACCGTCAGGCGGCTGTTGAACGGGAGCCGTTGTCCCAGCCAGGGAAGAGAGGAAGAGTTGAGCTGGCCGATCATCCGAGAACAGGGATTGCCTACTGTAACAGGTTTCATTAGAATATCTGGGTTCACCGCGCCGCTCACCGTCACACAGTCCTGTCTTCTCACCCGGCATATTTGATAGACAGAACATCGGTCCAATGCCAGGAGGCGTCAGGCGAGGAGGCGCGACTGTGTGACATGGGCAGCGAGGAGGCGGGACTGTGTGATGTGAGCGGCATCGGGATCCCAGCAATTCAAATGAAAGCTGTTACAGTGGGCAATCCTCGCTCTTTGATGATCGGTCAACTCGACTCTTCCTCTGCACAGGTGAGACTGTACTGATGGGCACTGGTGAGACTCTATTGATAGGCACTGGTCTCGCTGTATTGAGGGGCAGTGGTGAGGCTGTCCTGATGGGCGCTGATAAAGTTGTTGTTAATATTTATTTTTGTAATTTAATTCTGCATAAAATTGTATTATTTTATCATTTCTGAAGGTCTGTTTAGGGGCAGTACTGGTTGGGTTGGGTGGAGCAACTGGAGGCGAGTAACCCTTAAGGCCTGGCTAGTAGCTCAGATCTTGAAATTTTGAGCCCTGGTGTAAGGGTCAGGACTCATAATATTGGGATTCAGTAATTAGTGGAAGATTAAATGTTTCCATGAGACAAGTTGCAGAGGTCCCACACCGCTGCCTCCCATCTCCTGAGACTGCACTCAGTGACTTGGGTCTGAGACTATACAGACATATCCCTCCACCCGGCACAGCCAGAAAACAACAGAACAAGTAATCCTGGGAAAATTGTCTGTCAGAGATCTTGCAATACCCAGGTATGGGGCTGAAGACCCAAAACACATACCCCAGGTGCCTAGGTCTAGTAACATCTATGGTAAAAATTAACATTTTGCTGCCAGATGAACCCCAGAATCTCCATAAATCCAGTCTAGAAACATAAATTGTGTCTGCAGCACAGAGAAGGAAGATTATCCGAGAGGAAAACAGGAATACAGGACGGGGTACACAGCTCAGGAAAGTGACCAGGGGATTACAGGCTGATATAACCCAGTCCTTGCCCTACTCTGGACCAATCAGTGAGCAGTATGGGTGGAGGAATGTATTTAGTGTTAATGACCCACCTGTGCTGATCTCTGTAAGAGTGCCGTCCTCTAGAATTAGCCTCATTATTCCATCCTCCTCCATAGACTGCTGATCATCCCTCACATATCTCTCTTCTTCTTTCACCTCATCTTTAGAATCTCTCAGTTTTCGACTCTGAATATATAATAAAAATGACATCAATTATAACAATGCAGATAATGTACAGATCCTAATGATACTATCAGTGAATGTTCCTCATCTACCTGATGATGGTGAGGGATGATGTGATCTTCCTGTGTAGAATCCTGGGAATACAGAGGATGGGGACATCTCTCTGGTGGGTTCCTGGTATTTGGTGGCTCCATCACATCCTTGTGTCCTTCTGAAAACTCCTCCATCACTCCATACTCCTCATCCTCCCCTTTATACTCTTCTTTAACATCAATATTATCATCCCCGAGGTTTCCACTCTGAATATATAATAAAACATTCATTGTAACAAACATGCTGTGTATAAATCAGAACTACCAATAATTGTCAATCATCTACCTGATGATTGTGAGGGATGGTGTGATCTTCCTGTGTGGAACGCCGGGAATACAGAGGATGGGGACATCACTCTGGTGGGTTTCTGTGGCTGGATGACTCCACCATGGTGTCCTGGTACAGATTATTTGTGTTCTTTTAGAAACTCTGCCTCCTCCATTACCCCATCCTCATCATCCTCCTCTTTTATCTCTTTTTTAACCTCAACTTTAGAATCTCTCAGGTTTCCACTTTGAATATATAAAAAAATGAAATCAATGGTAACAATGCAGATAATGTACAACTCCTAAAGATACTATCTACCGGATGATGGTGAGGGATGGTGTGATCTTCCTGTGTGGAATCCCGGGAATGCAGAGGACAGGAACATCTCTCTGGTGGGTTCCCATTACTGGATCCATCTGTAGGAAACACACACACTGACTGAATACATTGTTTCTATGTGTTTATCAGATGATGGGGGATCTAGGTGGAGCCTCCGTACTGCTCTCTTCTTTACAATAAAGTCTCCTCGTACCCGGTGATGTGAGGGGCAGCTGATTGTCCATCATGACGTCCTTGTAGAGATCCTTGTGTCCTTCTAAATACTCCCACTCCTCCATGGAGAAATAGACAGTGACATCCTGACACCTTATAGGAACCTGACACACACAATGATACAGTCACCATCCAGACACATCCCTTGTCTGTTATGGGATAATGTCCCAGAATTCCCAGCACCGCTCACCTCTCCTCCATCGTCTCTCTGGTGACTTCTAGAATCTTCTTTGTATTTCTCTATTCTATCAGGGAGGGAGGTGGAGGCAATGTGATGGTCATATGATATCCAGACTCCACAGGAGGAAAATTCTAGTTCTAAAAACAAAGAGTAAAATCAATTGATATTCCGAGAATCCTCCTCACCATTCTGGTTTCCAATATATTAAAGTCCCACCTAAGGCTGATGTATAATTTACCCACAAAGGACCCTCACACTCCGTAGGTTAGAAGATTGTAGCAGGCATTCTAATGTCATTACATACAATGCAGGACCAACAGTCCCAATTTGCAAGTAAGGATACCAAGGGTCCGCCCACATCCTAAGAGCATCAGAAGAAAAAGCCAGATGGAGGGACATTGGGAGGAGGAGCTGTGAGGTCAGTGTGATGTCATAGGACATATAGACTCTGGATGGATGGATATTGGGAGGAGGAGCTGTGAGGTCAGTGTGATGTCATAGGACATATAGACTCTGGATGGAGGGACATTTCGATGGGGAGATTTGAGGGGTCCTCTATATGAGGCTCCCATGCAAACCAAATCATTGTTCCTGGGTGCGTCCTTCCTCTCCTAAACTGAAGAGTGAACTTTGACCTTTACCATACAGAAATCTGTCAGGAATCTGTGAAAGTAAGCTCTCATGTGATCAGGTGACGTGCAGAGGAACGGAGTGTAAATAGCAGACAATTTTCTCCAGAGCTCCTAATGGTGGGGATGGATTTTGCTGAGTGCTGGTGCCAAGTTTCCACCCCCCAGGATCACTGCAGGTGTGGAGAAAAGCTGTGTAAGAGGATATGGAGGAGAGATGAGGAGGAGATCCAAGAATAAGGATAAAGGTCAGGACAAGCAACAGACGAGCGCATCCAAGAGATGAAGCCGGGGTCACTACACAGAAAATCAATCCAAGGAAGCAACAGGCAGGACGAGGCATAGCAAGAAGGAGCTCAGAGACAAATGACAATATTGCTCAGCCAATAAGAGATTATCTCAGCATGACTTACATAATGAAGGAGATGAGGGGGAGGGGGGGGGGTCACTTAAGGTAGGGCTTGATAAATCTGCTTTGAATCTAGGAGCCAGTTGAAAAAGTTAGGGGACAGTTTTTTTTAGAGCAGTGTGGGTTGTCAGTGCCGGGGCTGGGTAAGTAATGTGTGAGGTGCAGAACGTAAGACATGGAGTGCAGGAGATGGATGCATGTAATAGGGTGCAGAAGACAGGACATGCAGTGCAGGGTACCGGAGAAGGATGTAGGTCACTGCAGGGGCGCAGTGTACAGAATGCAGGACATGGGGTGCAGAACAAAAGGACATGAGGTGCAGGGTAATGGAGAAGGGTGTAGGTCACCACAGGGGTACAGTGTGCAGAATGCAGGACATAGGGTGAAGGGTGCAGAACGTAGGATATGGGGTACAGGATACCGGAGAAGGGTGTGCAGGTCAAAGCAAGACATGGGATGCAAGAGAAGGGAGCAGAACGCAGGACATGGGGTGCAGAATGCAGGACACGGGGAACAGGTTGCAGAATGCAGGACATGGGGTACAGGGTACTGGAGAAGGGTGCTGGACATGGGGTGCAGGATATGGGGTTTGGGGTGAAAAACATGTAGTATAGAAAGCAGAACATGTGGTGCAGGGTGCAGAACACAGGACATAAGGTGCAGGGTGGAGGTCACCGCAGGACATGGGGTGCAAAATGCAGGAGATGTGGTGCAGAACATGAGGTTCAGGGTGCAGAATGCAGGACATGGGTTGCAGAACATGGGGTTCAGGGCGCAAAATGCAGGACATGGGGTACAGGGCACAGAATGCAGGACATGTGGTGCAGGAGAAGGGTGCAGGACAGTAATCCAATCCCCCCTCCCCTGTGTCCTCCTGCATGTCCTGTACATCTCCCCCAGCAGTGTGTGAGAGCAGAGTGGATGGAGAGGACATCTTGTGTACATAAAGCAGCATGTCCCTCCCTGGCTGGTTTCTTAGCTGGCTGCTTTGCAGGCTTGTCCTGGTTACTCCTGTAAGGACTCTGTAGTCCTGTTTCTCAGCACCTTGTGGGGATCTTTGTGGCAGTGCCGAGGTTTTAACAGCGTATACATGGGAGAAAGGATACAGATGGTTATCGCTCGATGTAGCGTCCCTGTATACATCCATTCGGCATGAATTCAGCCTTAGAGCCGTAGAGTACTATTTGACGGAAGCACATTTGGTCAACCCTGTACAATTCCAATTCATATACGAGTGTATCGAGTTTACCTTGACCCACAAATACTTTTCATTTATGGAGTTTCTATAGGCAGGTGAAGGGCACAGCCATGGTGGCTAGGTTTGCTCCCAGCTACGCAAATTTATTCATAGGGTATTGGGAGCTCAAATATATTTGGGCTAACAACCCATTTGAGAGGAACCTAGTCCTGTATGCACGGTACATCGATGATGTCATTATCATTTGGAATGATACCGACAATGTACTGGAAGGATTTCTTGCACATTGTGCATGGAATCCCTTCGGAATCTTGTTCACACATGTGGTAGATGAAAAGTCCTTGGTCTTTCTAGACCTAGAGCTACGGGCCAACGATAATGGAGTAATCCATTCAAGAACTCATTTCAAGCCGAGTGCTGTCAATTCTTACCTTCACGCCCGCAGCCATCATCATCCTAGGTGGATTAAGAATGTCCCGTTGGTCAGTTTTGTAGACTTAGGCGGACTTGTACGCGAAAAAATGATTATGAAGAACAAAGCCTGATTCTAACAAGCTAATTTAAAGAGAAGGGGTACGAAGATGAGCACATAGAAGAAGCCTTTCAAAAATATCTACAGCTGTATGACAATGTCTGTGCAGGGGGTGAGAAAATGACAAAATATGATAGAGACCAACAACCACAAGTAAGGTTTTGTATTAGATTTAACAACAAAGCCACCATTATACAAAAAATCTTCAGAAAAAAACTGGAAGATTCTTGAATCAGACCTGATCCTGAAGACCAGACTATCGTGACACCCAAATCTAGTCTTTAGGAGACCCAAGGATCTAAGGAGTGTCATTGCCCCGAGTAGAGTGAAGACGATAAGGAACATAGGGCTCAACCATCCTTGGACCACCATCTTTGACCAAAAAGACAGTTATAGGTGTGGGAGTAGTAATTGTGGCAATTGCGCACATATGTGCCACAGGAAAAAGGAATGTAGTCTGGGGTTGATGGCAAGGGCTATAAGACCAAGCAGTTCATCAACTGTGGCATCCCATATGTCATATATGGCCTCCTGTGCCCCTGTGGCCTCACATATGTTGATTGTACTTCACAGCCAATAAGGACAAGGATAAATGAGCACAGAAGTAATATTTCAACAGAAAAAGAAAAATATTTGGTACCAAGACATTTCAAGGAGGTCCATAATAGTAATACAGATGGCCTCAAAGTGTTTGGAATAGAGGCCATATCAAATGACTTAGATAGTGGTAAAAAGTATCAGATATTATGCACAAGAGAGGCGTTTTGGATTTTTACTTATGGGACTTTAGCCCCACATGGCCTGAATGAGGAAATTGAACTGCATAATGTAGTATGACTCTTGTAGTACCCACAGAGGCCCCTAGTACATGTGTTTTAGCTATGGTGATCCTTTCCTCTTACTTTTATCGCTAATCTGGTTTGGGCGTGTGGCCCCCTCTTTCTGTGATATAGATATTATCAATAGGGGCTCGGCCCAAACACCTAGTCTGGTCATACCCATGGCATTGAGCTATGTTGCTGTGTAGATATGAGGGTGCTTTGAATTTTGGAACTAGATGATAAGCACAATGGGCCTTTTTGCTGCAGATATGGATAGGAGTAATGTGTGTAGATGGTAGGTTTGTATATGGTAGTTCGATAGTGAGGTTAAAGGTATGTAATAGATTTTTAGAATAATGAATCTTTTTGTAACACTATTTTTTAACTAACATGATTTGTTTTTATAAAACGTATTAGACTAAAGTGGGGTAATGGGCTCTCCGTGAAACAATTGAATATAATGACCGTATATATATTGCTAATTGGATACGGATATTACAATTATGTTTACTATGTACATGGAAGCTCCAATATTGCTCTCCTACGGTGTATTGTCATTACTTAGCTTAGTTTCATTGTTTCAATGCACAGTGGGTTGGCAGTATTGTGTTCATAGAAGAATCCATTATTGTATTTGTATTTATTCATTTCAGTATTGCTGCATACATGCATGTATATGCTTGTATTTATATTTTTATATACGTACATGTCTATATATGTTTTAATGGTTTCTATTATTGGTTGTACACCTGCGTATATCTATATACATGTAGGTGTGTGGAGGGTTTTGAACAGGTGTGGATATATGTTTTAATGCCGGGAATGCTTTTATGGAATGGTTATGAGATTCCTTTGAACATTTCCATTGCCTTTTAAGAAAACATTTTAAATTATTCTGTAACGACACCCCGAGTATGAAAGGGGTTGAAGCCGTTTGGGACATTCCATTTCCGAACCCAAAGGCAGCTACCAAACACTTCAATCAGCCGAATAAGAAACCATACGAATAATAATTCTTCCCCCCAAGTACGAGACGAGGCTCTGTACGGAGGGTCAAACAGGAATCAGACTCTTTATTGAAACAAGTGCAGGCTCTTTTTATACACTGGAGAATACTACAGGCGCCACATGAACAATGACCCGGATCCACCCACAACATCACACAATGGTTACATAACAAGCCCCCAATACACATTATTCTGAGAATCAATACCTCCCCTAGCAGACAACAGGTGAGTTCATTAACACACTTAATAATAGGTGAAGGGAAAACTGCCTCAGACAAGATTAACACGATTTACTTATCCAGACAAGAGCAACATCGTTAAGCAATAGATGGTCGGTCTCTTACATTGAACTTCTTGGAATGCCCATATAAGGAGTTATACTTCCTGGACATAGACCTCACAGTGTACAGGGGATAACATCTTCATATTTCTTGAGACATATTGTTAATGAATATTACTGTCCCATTTGAAGTAATCCAATCATATTCTCAGGGTTCATTCTTTTCTTGGTCACCCTGCACCCAAAAGTGACTCCCATCACATTTAGGTCATTGTTAATGGGGTGAGTGACCTCCTTCTCAAGTGTATAAAAGCCTGTATTCTTGTTCAAATAAACAGTTCTTATTCTGGTTTACTCCAAGACTGGTGCTGTCTAGTTCTTGGGGTAACTATAGCCAGATCCACTGGTCTCATGTTCCAGAGTTTGGGAAGCAGCTTCTTGGCGGAGATACCCAGTCAAGGTGTCCGGAGACCGTCACAGGTTCTATCTCACCTCTAAGTTAAGACTTTTTTTGAGGGTCTCTTACCCTTCATTCCCTTACTTAATTTAATGCCCATAATGACTGGCCAGTCTTCTCTCTTCTCTACTTGTGCCTATAGCCGCTTGCCTCTAAACTACTTTATCTAGCAGATGTGTGCTACATATACCTGTGAACACTCCGATGGAGAGTAGACAGTGACAAAATAACATATAGCCACCAATCAATACAGTTTGATTAAGGGGAGTAAAATAGGTACCCTTTGTCCTGAAAATGTCTTACCGATCAAGGAAGTCTGATAACTCAAATGTAAGCAAAAGGCTGATTATCAGAAACTCACGGATTGTCTGAAGCTCCTTGTTTTGTATTCTCAGGGTCACCTGTAAATCCCCTCCTAGGCAAAGCTTGCCATCTGATATGGAAGTTTATTGATAGGCAACCCCTATCCTCATATTGATTATTGGTTCCAAATTAATAATAACTACTGCAGTAGGGAACAGACACAAAAGAGACACTCCGCATCTTTCCAAATAACTGTTGTGTTTTATTATGACGCAATTGAAGGTTTTTATACACATGATTACATAGGTATCACAATATTACAATTTTACTTGTATGGTTACAAGGGGCGTAACATATGCAGACTAATTATAATCAGGACTCGAAAGAATGCAAACATGTAATGAAAACATTATTAGTGCTGTGTGCAATACATACAAAATAGAATACAATTATATACAGAACTTACACATTTCCTCTACAGTAAAAACATCCCCCCAAATGACTACTTTTGTAAAGTAGACAGAGACACCAGTACTGGAGTTTAATAAGGCATCCGCTAACACCAGTGCTGGGTTTAATAATGCATCCGCTAACACCAGTGCTGGGGTTTTTATAATGCGTCCGCTGACACCAGTGCTGGGGTTTAATAATGCATCCGCTGACACCAGTGCTGGGGTTTAATAATGCGTCCGCTGACACCAGTGCTGGGGTTTAATAATGCATCCGCTGACACCAGTGCTGGGGTTTAATAATGCATCCGCTGACACCAGTGCTGGGTTTAATAATGCGTCCGCTGACACCAGTGCTGGGGTTTAATAATGTGTCCGCTGACACCAGTGCTGGGGGTTTTATAATGCGTCCGCTGACACCAGTGCTGGGGTTTATTAATGCATCCGCTGACACCAGTGCTGGGGGGTTAATAATGCGTCCGCTGACACCAGTGCTGGAGTTTAATAATGCGGCCGCTGATACCAGTGCTGGGGTTTAATAATGCGTCCGCTAACACCAGTGCTGGGGGTTTTATAATGCGTCCGCTGACACCAGTGCTGGGGTTTAATAATGCATCCGCTGACACCAGTGCTGGGGGTTAATAATGCGTCCGCTGACACCAGTGCTGGAGTTTAATAATGCGTCTGCTGACACCAGTGCTGGGGTTTAATAATGCGTTCCGCTAACACCAGTGCTGGGGGTTTTATAATGTGTCCGCTGACACCAGTGCTGGGGTTTAATAATGCATCCGCTGTCACCAGTGCTGGGTTTAATAATGCATCCGCTGACACCAGTGCCGGGGTTTAATAATGCGTCTGCTGACACCAGTGCTGTGGTTTAATAATGAGTCCGCTGACACCAGTGCTGGGGTTTAATAATGCATCCGCTGACAACAGTGCTGGGGGTTAATAATGCGTCTGCTGACACCAGTGCTGGGGGTTAATAATGCGTCCGCTGACACCAGTTCTGGGGTTTAATAATGCGTTCACTGACACCAGTGCTGGGGGTTAATAATGCGTCCGCTGACACCAGTAGTGGGGTTTAATAATTCGTCCGCTGACAACAGTGCCGGGGGTTAATAATGCGTCTGCTGACACCAGTGCTGGGTTTAATAATGCATCCGCTGACACCAGTGATGGGGGTTAATAATGCATCCGCTGACACCAGTACTGTTGTTTTTGAAGTTTGCATGCGGTCCCCATGGGATATGAAAACTTGTCTTGTGGCCCTCAGGTAATTTGAGTTTGAGACCCCTGCTCTAAAGCAAACAATGTTTAACAATAAAAATATGAGATTAACTCAATAAAACAAAAACTTTTTTTAAACTGAAATCTATATCAAAAAAGTGAAAAAAATATATATGCTGAAGCAAAGTAGCAATCCACTCACTGACCACACAGGCCCCTCATGCTTGGGCATGCACATTTTTTTAAACTGTGGATGAGAAATCTCCTCCTGCAGCGCTGCAGGCACGGATGTATGTATTCTGAGAGCAACACCCTGCTGTCAGAATAAACAGATCAGTGCTGCAGCGGATTGGTGTTCCTGCAAAGTAAACTACAACGGTTAAAGCGTAACTCCACTTTTGTTGAGAAAAAAACATCGCCCTCTGGGTGATCTGTGTACATTGCAGGGATTATAACAACCTTTGTTGTGGATTCCTACCTTTTGTTATTCCCTGTGTGTTTGTCTGTGCCTCTGTTCTGAGTGAGTATAATGGGAGTGGTTTCATAATTAACTGTCGGGTGTGCAGATGCCGAGCACTAATGAGGAAAGCTGCTGGGCCTGCATCCCTTTAGTATCTCTCTTGCTTTTTTGCCCACGCAAGTGGAGTTACCCTTTAACCACTTTACGCAAATTGCTGTACACGTACGTCGGTACTATGACGCTAAATACCATTGTTATGGCAGCAGCTAGCTTACATAGTTACATAGTAGGTGAGGTTGAAAAAAGACACAAGTCCATCAAGTCCAACCTATGTGTATGAATCTATGTCAGTATTACATTGTATATCCCGTATGTTGCCATCGTTCAAGTGATTATCTAATAGTTTCTTGAAACTATCGATGCCACCCCGCTAAGACCACTGCCTGTGGAAGGGAATTCCACATCCTTGCCGCTCTTACAGTAAAGAACCCTCTATGTAGTTTAAGGTTAAACCTCTTTTCTTCTAATTTTAATGAGTGGCCACGAGTCTTGTTAAACTCCCTTCTGCAAAAACTTTTTCTCCCTAGGTGGCACAGAACCCTGATCACTTGACTCCACCTGAATATATAGGTTCTCCCAGGAGGCCAAGGGATTCAAGAAAACCCCTGCCCATTGGCTGAGATACCCCATATACCCATAACCTGACCTTGGGTTGCCCTTCTCATATCTAGCACCACCAAGTACCCGGCCACCTAGTGGTAGAAGAGAAAAGTGCAACAAGGCCAAACTTAGGGAGAAATCAATAGATCTCTAACAATCAACCAGGATAACTACTCCTGGCAAGTAAATTTGTGAGGAGTTCCCTGCCTAAACTCCAGGGTGCTACACAAATAAAACTTACCTGATAGTGCTAGAAGAGATCAGGCCTGATTCTGCTAACACTGCGGTTATGTGTGCAATGTATCAGATGTGCCGGTGATCTACTGACACTGCACTTGTTGGGGGACAGAAGGGCTGATCCTGCTAACGCTGTGTTATTAGGGACACTATACTAAGGGGGGCACCAATATGGTTCTGTTCATGATCAGGATATTGATCCATACAGACACTATACTAAGGGGGGAGACTAATATAGTTCTGTTCATGATCAGGATATTGATCCATACAGACACTATACTAGTAATGTTGGTGATCAGGATCCTATAGTGTGAGGGCAATCTAATGCTAGCTGACCCTGGCACTATCTGATGTAACAAGTGACCCTAATACAGCGATTGGTGAAAAATACTGTACACTGACGCTGTACTAATGGCACTGGTTGGGTGACAGGGGTGATCAAAGGGTGAATGAGGGCAATCAATGGGGTTAAATGTGCCAATCTAAGGTGTGTGGGTGTAAAGTGTGGTGATTATACTCACAGTGTGGTGTTCTCTTCTCTTCCTGAACCAAAAAGGACTCGTGAAGAGAAGAAATCACAAGATAGCTCCCCGTGTTTACAAAATAAAACACAGGAGAGATTTGTCATTGGCTGCAGGTGATCAGCAGGGTACGGGGCAAAATCATTGGCTGGAACCTGCTGACAAACTTGTCCTACAGCCAATGACAGTGGAGGTTTCTGGGTGTGCGCGTGCATGGGTGCGGACCCGGAAGAAAGCCATGACATAAAAGTACATTACCAGACCTGTCTGAGCCGCCCATCCATTGTATTTTTACAACACTTCATCCATGTCTTTGGTGATCTCTGATCTCCTTATCAACTGTTTCTTCCATGATGGAGATCAGCCATGGAGTATATCTGGGGTGTATATCAGGGTGTGCTTCTTCCCCACATGAGAGCTGTGATGTCCAGCAACATTCATATAGAAGACATTTCCCGCACTCAAAGCACTAATACACCTCGAGGGTTGTGTGGGATCCCTGATGTACAGGAAGACAGGACTTCAGTGAGGAACAATTCCCTCACTCAGGACAGGAATACGGCTTCTCCCCCGTGTGAGATCTCTGATGTCTGGAAAGATGGGACTTCTGTGAAAAACATTTCCCGCACTCATGACAGAAATACGGCTTCTCCCCCGTGTGGGATCTCTGATGTGTGGAAAGATGAGACTTCACTGCAAAACATTTCCCACACTCAGAACAGGAATGCGGCTTCTCCCCCGTGTGAGATCTCTGATGTGTGTAAAGATTGATCTTCCGTGAAAAACATTTTCCGCACTCAGGGCAGGAAAACGGCTTCTCCCCCGTGTGAGATCTCTGATGTGTGGAAAGATCAGACTTGTGTGAAAAACATTTCCCACACTCAGGACAGGAAAACGGCTTCTCCCCCGTGTGAGATCTCTGATGTGTGTAAAGATTGATCTTCCGTGAAAAACATTTCCCGCACTCAGGGCAGGAAAACGGCTTCTCCCCCGTGTGAGATCTCTGATGTGTGGAGAGTTGGGACTTCACTGAAAAACATTTCCCGCACTCAGGGCAGGAAAACGGCTTCTCTCCTGTGTGAGATCTCTGATGTGTGGAAAGATGGGACTTCTGTGAAAAACATTTCCCGCACTCAGGACAGGAATACGGCTTCTCCCCCTCATGTGATTTCTGATGTGTGGAAAGATCGGACTTCTGTGAAAAACTTTTCCCACACTCAGGACAGAAATATGGCTTCGCCCCTGTGTGAGATCTCTGATGTCTGGAAAGACTGGACGTCTGTGAAAAACATTTCCCACACTCAGAACAGGAATACGGCTTCTCCCCCGTGTGAGATCTCTGGTGTGTGGAAAGATGGGACTTCACTGAATAACATTTCCCGCACTCAGGACAGGAATATGGCTTCTCCCTCGTGTGAGATCTCTGATGTATGTAAAGATTGGACTTCCGTGAGAAACATTTCCCACACTCAGGACAGGAATACGGCTTCTCTCCTGTGTGAGATCTTATATGCACAATAAGATGGGATTTAGATGGGAAACACTTCCCGCACTCAGTACAGGAAAAGCTCTTCTCTGTTGGAAGGACGGCCCCGTCCCGCACAGTCTGAGGTTCCTCAGGATAAGAGAAATACGATGGTCCATCTACACTGTGTGGTGCCGGATGGACATTTGAGGTAGTCGGGTTTTCTCCTGGACTATACTGTGTGATGTCCTCATCTTCTACTTTACAGTCTGGAGACAAAGTGAGACAATCCTCTGAGGTTTTCCTCATCTCCCGTCCATCTACTAAAATAGAAATACAAAGATTATTACTAGACATGAGCTGATTGGTCCCTGCTGTGCTCCAATCAGATCATCCCATATAAAATGTCCAGCTGGTAGGAAATGGGTGCAACAAAGGAGAATACATATTATGTGTATATATAGCAGTGGGTAGAGGGGAGAGAGCAGAAGTCAGGACTATGTAATGTACAACATATTGTATAAGATACAACAGATAGAACTATATAGTATCAGAATGATGTAATGTACAACATAGAGTGTATGGTGCAGGGGTCAGGAGTATGTAATGTACAATATAGAGTATATAGTGAGGGGTCAGGAGTATATAGTGCAGGGGTCAGGAGTATATATTGCAGGGGTCAGGAGTATGTAATGCACAACATCGATTATATAGTGCAGGGGTCCGGAGTATGTAATGTACAACAGAGTATATAGTGCAGGGGTCAGGAGTATATATTGCAGGGGTCAGGAGTATGTAATGCACAACATCGATTATATAGTGCAGGGGTCCGGAGTATGTAATGTACAACAGAGTATATAGTGTAAGGGTCAGGAGTATGTAATGTACAATATAAATTATACAGTGTAAGGGTCAGGACTCATAATATTGGTATTCAGTAATCAGTGAAAGATTAAATGTTTACATGAGACAAGTTGCAGAGGTCCCACACCGCTGCCTCCCATCTCCTGAGACTGCACTCAGTGACTTGGGTCTGAGACTATACAGACATATCCCTCCACCCGGCACAATTATAGTTACATAGTAGATGAGGTCGAAAAAAGTCCAACCTGTGTGTGTGATCATCAAACAATAGAACAAGTAATCCTGGGAGAATTGTTCTGTCAGAGATCATGCTAGAGCTGGGCATGGGGCAGAAGACCCAAAGCACATGCCCAAGTTCCTAGGTAGAGCAACATTTATGGTGAAAATCAACCTTTTTCTGCCAGCTGAACCCCAGAATTTCCATAAATGCAGTCTAGATCCATAAATTGTGTCTGCAGCACAGAGAAGGAAGATTATCACCCAGTCCTTGCCCTACTCTGGACCAATCAGTGAGCAGTATGGGTGGAGGAATGTATTTAGTGTTAATGACCCACCTGTGCTGATCTCTGTAGGAGTGTCCTCCTCTATAAATGTCCCCGTTATTCCATCCTCCTCCATAGACTGCTGATCATCCCTCACATACCTCTCTTCTTCTTCTGCTTTAACCTCAAATTCTATATCGATTGGATCTCCACTCTAAATCAAAAAAATGAGAGAGAATATCATCTGTAAGATATAAGATTTATTATTGTGACATCACATAAAAAATCCACACATCATCTCTAGGAGTCCATGTTCTAGATGCTCCATCCCACCAACCTTGTAACAGTGGGGGATGGTGTGACCTTCCTGTGTGGAATCCCGGGAATACAGAGGACGGGGACATCTCTCTGGTGGGTTCCCATTACTGGCTCCATCTGTAGGAAACACACACACTGACTGAATACATTGTTTCTATGTGTTTATCAGATGATGGGGGATCTAGGTGGACCCTCCGTACTGCTCTCTCCTTTACAATAAAGTCTCCTCTTACCCGGTGATGTGAGGGGCGGCTGATTGTCCATCATGACGTCCTTGTAGAGATCCTTGTGTCCTTCTAAATACTCCCACTCCTTCATGGAGAAATAGACAGTGACATCCTGACACCTTATAGGAACCTGACACACACAATGATACAGTCACCATCCAGACACATCCCTTGTCTGTTACTGGATAATGTCCCAGAATTCCCAGCACCGCTCACCTCTCCTGTCAGCAGCTCCATCATCTTCTTGGTGACTTCTAGAATCTTCTCCATGTTGTGTCTCTCAGGTTTTAGGGAGTCACATGGAGGCACTGTGATGGTCATATGATCACCTGACTTCACAAGAGGAAATCTCTGTATTGAGGAACAAATAAAAATACCATGTTAGAATCCCAGAATCCTCCTCACCTCTCCGGTCAGGTCTGTGTTTTATTAAAAGAGATAAGAGTGATGTCATGTGACCTCCCAGAATCCTCCTCACCTCTCCGGTCAGGTCTGTGTTTTATTAAAAGAGATAAGAGTGATGTCATGTGACCTCCCAAAATCCTCCTCACCTCTCCGGTCAGCAGGTAGATGATCTCCAGGGTGAGGTTTAGTATCTTCTCAGTCATATGACTCTGGCCCTCCTCCATCCTCATTGGTGCCGTCATTTGATCTATACAGGTCTCCTTGAAGACAGATAACTTTGGGAAATAAGAATTATTTGGATGGTATTGGTCGAACAGTAATAGGATGTGGATTAGGGGTCGACCGATATAGTTTTTTCAGGACCGATACCAATTTTACGGCTGCCTTTGAGGCCAATAGTTGATAACCGGTGCCAATATTCTGCAGATTTAACATTTTTATTTTTACACTGTCCTTTTATTTTGTTCATCACTTTTATTGCTGTCACAAAGGATGTAAACATCCCATGTGACAGTAATAGGGGGTGACAGGTCCTCTTTATGGAGAGATCTGGGGTCTATAATGAATGTAAACATCCCATGTAACAGTAATAGGAGGTGACGGGCCCTTTTTATGGAGAGATCTGGGGTCTATAATGAATGTAAACATCCCATGTGACAGTAATAGAAGGTGACAGGTCCTCTTTATGGAGAGATCTGGGCTCTATAATGAATGTAAACATCCCATGTGACAGTAATAGGGGGTGACAGGTCCTCTTTATGGAGAGATCAGGGGTCTATAATGAATGTAAACATCCTATGCGACAGTAATAGGAGGTGATGAGTCCTCTTTATGGAGAGATCTGGGTCTATAATGAATGTAAACATCCCATGTGACAGTAATAGGGGTGACAGGCCCTCTTTATGGAGAGATCTGGGGTCTATAATGAATGTAAACATCCCATGTGACAGTAATAGGCGGTGACAGGTCCTCTTTATGGAGAGCTCTGGGGTCTATAATGAATGTAAACATCCCATGTGACAGTAATAGGAGGTGACGGGTCCTCTTTATGGAGAGATCTGGGGTCTATAATGAACGTAAACATCCCATGTGACAGTAATAGGAGGTGACAGGTCCTCTTTATGGAGAGATCTGGGGTCTATAATGAACGTAAACATCCCATGTGACAGTAATAGGAGGTGACGGGTCCTCTTTATGGAGAGATCTGGGGTCTATAATGAACGTAAACATCCCATGTGACAGTAATAGGAGGAGACAGGTCCTCTTTATGGAGAGATCTGGGGTCTATAATGATTGTAAACATCCCATGTGACAGTAATAGGAGGTGACAGGTCCTCTTTATGGAGAGATCTGGGGTCTATAATGGATGTAAACATCCCATGTGACAGTAATAGGAGGTGACAGGTCCTCTTTACGCAGAGATCTGGGGTCAATAATGAATGTAAACATTCCATGTGACAGTAATAGGCGGTGACAGGTCCTCTTTATGGAGAGATCTGGGTCTATAATGAATGTAAACATCCCATGTGACAGTAATAGGAGGTGACGGGTCCTCTTTATGGAGAGATCTGGGGTCTATAATGAACGTAAACATCCCATGTGACAGTAATAGGAGGTGACAGGTCCTCTTTATGGAGAGATCTGGGGTCTATAATGAACGTAAACATGCCATGTGACAGTAATAGGAGGAGACAGGTCCTCTTTATGGAGAGATCTGGGGTCTATAATGATTGTAAACATCCCATGTGACAGTAATAGGAGGTGACAGGTCCTCGTTATGGAGAGATCTGGGGTCTATAATGAATGTAAACATCCCATGTGATAGTAATAGACGGTGACAGGTCCTCTTTATGGAGAGATCTGGGGTCTATAATGAATGTAAACATCCCATGTGACAGTAATAGGGGGTGACAGGTCCTCTTTATGGAGAGATCTGGGGTCTATAATGAATGTAAACATCCTATCTAAGCATATATGTGTACATATACATACACACACATGACGTACATAAGTACACATACACACACACAACATGGACCAGCGAGAACAGATCTGGTCATAGTAGAATATTAATTTCAATTCCCTCATTAAGACCCCCGGGTGATAGACTATCCAAAGTATAAATCCAGTAATTTTCCCTCTCACATAGCCGTTTATAGGGTTCTGCTTTGGGAAAATGGTTGGATTTGGCCTCTATGACCCTAAAGATGACTTCTTGTGAAACTCTTTGTAGTGTCTCGGGACTCTATATTTATCCACACCCTTCTCAACAAAATTACGGTGTTCACCAAACCTTTTGCGGAGAGTCCGGATGGTGCAGCCTACATAGAGTAGGCCGCATGGACACGTCAAGCAGTATACAACGTACTCAGATGAGCATGTAAAGAAATCCAGTATGGTGTACTGCTTTCCTTTACATGTGAAATCTTGTTGTCTATGTGTCACGTGTTTACACGGGAGACATAGGGGGTATTTTGCACTGATACGTTCCCTTGATGATAAAGAATGTCAGGGAAGCACTAGCGATCGGTTGTGATGGTTTTATTTTACTCTGAGCGTTTTGGGTTTTGATGTTTTTTGCTCCTCTATAAGTTACCAGAGGTCGATCGGTTAGTGTGGATTTTAGATGGGGATCCTCGCTCAATATGGACCAATGTTTAGAGAGGATCCTTTCCATCTTCCTGAATGGAGTATGGAACTGTGTGACGACCCGCACTGGTTGCGTACTGTCCTCTGTTTTAGCCTTTCTGTCACTTTTTACGTCTGTATGAAGATGTGTGTTGAAAAGATTCTTCAACAATATCATCGGGGTAGCCTTTTCTTTAAATTTGGTCTTGAGTATCTGACCATGGGTATTGTAGTCCTGTGTACGAGTACAGTTATGCTTAAGACGGCAGAACTGGCTCTTCGGGATGTTGTTTGCCCAACGTGGATGGTGACGATAGTGCAAATAGGAGTTGCCGGAGGCGGGTTTTGTGAAATTCTGAGCACAAATACTGTTGTCATGATGGAACAATTCTAGATCCAAAAACACAAGCTTATTGTCATCAGATACTGCGGTGAAGGACAAGCCCATAGTGTTGGTGTTGGAATGTTGTAGAAATCCCGGGATTAGAGTATCTGGCCCATCTTAGATAATGGCAGCGTCATCGATATAACGTCCATAGAATACTAAATGAGAGGCGTAGGGGTTGCTGCCAAATATGTAGATAAGTATTTAGTGTATTAGTTTAAGCTTATTAATTTATGATTTTATTTTTTTAAAGTATATTTTTAAATAATAATTTTCTAAACCTTAATTTTACCTTTATGTTTATTGGTAATTTTAGTCATAATCACGTGAAATGGTTTAAGAGTGTCACAATAGTATGTTCAGCTGGTGGAATTTTAATTTTCCTCAATGTTTACATGTTCCCATGGTTACCCGTTTAGCCAGTCACCCCGCTGACCCTGTACCCGGAAGTG
Organism: Lithobates sylvaticus; assembly: GCA_028564925.1. NCBI lineage: Eukaryota > Metazoa > Chordata > Amphibia > Anura > Ranidae > Lithobates > Lithobates sylvaticus. The sequence continues at coordinate 559,365,048 of CM053028.1, read as the reverse complement.
ACGTCACCCTGCCATGTTCCTGTGCATCGCCGATCCATGTCCCAGCTTTCCGGGAGTGCTGGGCTCCACCAGTGTAACCGGATAAAGGACAGACACACGGACATTACAGCCAACAACACCAGGCAGTTCCCGAGACGGCGCAGATGACACCGGATATCTATGGGGTTTTATATCGCTGGTTTGTGAGTGTTTCCATTATGATTTTAATTCATCAAAAGTCTTAACTGCTACACTTAGAAGGCGCTGCTTTGTTCCTGTTTTTGACAGTAATAGGCAGTGACAGGTCCTCTTTATGGAGAGATCGGGGGTCTATAAAACCCCAAATCCCTCATCTGGACTTGAAAGTATTCAAAACGCCAAGATCAGAGTTTTGAATACATTCTATTTTTCAAAACTGGCGCCTTTAGGATGCCAGTAATCGGGAAGTGATATCATGACCGCTTTCAGGTTACTAGATCCGAGGCCAGAACAGTGTCGATTCCGGCTTTGTTGGGGCCTCCGGCCAGCCGGTGGGACGGGAGAGCCGGGCAGAGAGGCAGGAGGGAGAGGGGGGTCTCCTCCCGCTGCTTGTAATAACAGCCCAGCAGCTGCTTAGCCTCATCCGTTGTTATTACAAGAAAGCTGACCGTCCACGATAAAGAACAGTACTGGGTTACCCGCAGCTTCAGGCATCACTCCGGTACAATCCCTTGAAGAAATATCGCTAATATCGGTAAGTATGTTAGCGATACCGATTCTTCAAAAAAAAACTGAATATCGGCCGCACTGATAATAGGTCGACCCCTAATGTGGATGTGAGGGGGGTAATAGGAGGGTTGCTGTACATTAAAAAAATAAACTATTGTCCCCCATGGGAACACATTTAGTCTGGACTGTGTAGTATTGGTTACATCTTGGAGGACCTTCTTGGTCTGCCGGATCAGATATTCCTCTTTACTCTGTTGAGTTTGTTTTCTTTCTGAACTGGATTGCAGCCGAAACAGAACTGCTCTAAGAACAAGTGCTCACCAAATCACAGGACCACTGAGACAATAAGATGGTTAAGGTTGCCAGTTCTTGAAGGTTTTTAAAAATAAGTGGGGTGGGAGGGCCGTCACAGACCCACAGACCCCCTATGTTCCTTTAGAGCCCCCTGAGCTCTCCAGCCCCCTATTCCCTCAAAGCCACCAAGCCGGACTACCCCCTCAAGGGTCCCACTCTGCAGCCGGACTACCCCCTCAAGGGTCCCACTCTGCAGCCGGACTACCCCCTCAAGGGTCCCAGAGTCCTTCAGCCACATTGCCCCTTCAGATGCCCCTAAAGTCTTTCAGCTTTACTAAACCCTCACAGCCCCTCAGCTCCTCTACTTCCCTCAGAGCCCTCAGTATTTTCCTCCCTCTGACACCAATGATGGAACATATTCTTCATGGCAGACTGGGGAATGTTTTCTTCCTCCAGACCAGCAATATAAGGGGCTCTATGCTCCATACTCCTGACCCCTGCACTCCATCATTGTGTTGGCTGCATAGTGTAATGGTTGCCCATTGGCTGCCTGTTTAGTGTAATAATTCCCCTTTGTAGGCCATGTATGGTCAGGATGGTCATAGTCTTGTCTATCTATTGTCAGTGCTGTTTGTTTATAGGAACATATTACTAGAATTTATCTCCAAAACAATGTTCCGGCCCTGTACATGAGTAAATGTTCTGCCCCTGCAGGAGTTAATCTAGGTTTCCACACTATATATGTGTGTATCATCATCTGCTGGAGATAAAAGACATCACAGTGACTATGGAGGAAGAGGACGGACATGATGGGGGGTTACTGGGTGTAAATAGAAAATAAGATCTTATTACCTCCTCTGCTGCCACTTCCAGCAATGTCTCCTCTCTACTTCCTCCCGACTCACCTCTCACCCGGAACTTCCTGTCTGTACCTGACATCACTTCCTGTCTGTCATCCATAGAGACTTCCTATCTGGGTAGGAGTGATATCACCACTTTGTGGAGATCAGAATAACTGCAGCCTGAGAAACATCACGTAGTGTCAATGCATCCTTGTGCTATGTGTGTATGTACCTTACACTGATCAGCCATAACATTCTGACCACTGACAGTAGAAATAAATAACATTGATTATCTCATTATAATGACATCTGGAAGAGGGTGGGATATATTAGACACCTCCCAACTTTCTGAGATGAGAAGGAGGGACACCTATTAGCAAAGGTATATAGGTGTAGGACACACTGCCCCGCCACGTCCCCTTAAATATTAGTTAAACCCACAAGTGCTTTTTCTTACCACTATAATTACTTTATATTGGCTGTTGAAATTTACAAATACAGCAATTTAGAAATTGAATGAAAGGTTTAGCACTGGGAGATAAATAGTGCATTTTATATACAACTATATAGATAAGACCAGAATGAGAGACAAGGGAGGAGGAATGAGGGACTTTGTTACAAATAAGGGACTGTTGGGAGCTACGATATTAGGCAGCAGGTGAACATGTTGTCCCTGAAGTTGATGTGTTGAAAGCAAATAAAATGGGCATTACAGTTTGTTGTGTTTGGGGCTGTGTGGGATGTGGATGGCCAAGTGTGTGTGTGTGTCACTTACCTGGGGAAGAGATGGCACCGGGATGCAGTATGGGAAGAAGACAAGCCGGCGGAGGAGTGTGATGCTTTGACTGGTGGAGTCCATGCCTTGATGGCAGCAAAAGGGGGATCAACTCAATATTAGAGGGAAGAGCATAATGTTCTGGTGGGTGGTCCTAATGTTCTGGTGGGTGGTTATAATGTTCTGGAGGGTGGTCCTAATATTCTGGTGGGTGGGTATAATGTTCTGGTGGGTGGGTATAATGTTCTGGTGGGTGGGTATAATGTTCTGTGGGGGTGGGTATAATGTTCTGATGGGTGGGTATAATGTTCTGGTGGGTGGGTATAATGTTATGGTGGGTGGGTATAATGTTCTGGTGGGTGGTACATGAATACACAACTTAGCAAGAAAAATAAAATGAAATAAAGGAAAAAATAATTCCACCATTATTTTATTCTCAGCAGGAGAAATAGATGCTAATAGGCTGCAGGAGATCTGCTGAAGAAAAGGGGGGATGTGTGGCAATAAGCTGCAGAAGATCTTCATCTCTTCAACCCCCTTCTTTTTCTTATCAGATCTCCTGCAGCCTATTAGCACCCATTTACTTTTAATTTTTAATTTCTGTAGATCTCCTACATCCTCTATATTTTTCTCCTTTCTATGTCTCGGCAGATCTCATGCAGCCTATTAGCACCCATTTCCCTTTCTATGTCTCAGTAGATCTCCTGCAGCCTATTAGCACCCATTTCCCTTTCTATGTCTCAGTAGATCTCCTGCAGCCTATTAGCACCCATTTCTCTTTCTATGTCCCAGCAGATCTCCTGCAGCCTATTAGCACCATTTCCCCATTAGAGAATAAAATGGTGGTAGCTCCAATTTTTTATGTCACGCAATATTAGTGAAATGGTTTAGGAAGCACAAAATGTCAGTAAAAAACTCAGTAAAGGTAATTTTGGGGCCACAGACACAATCTGAAGTTGTGTACAAGTCAATGAAACCCCCGACACTCCCAGCTGAGAACAATGAAGGAGATTACTATTCCAGTCCTCCAAGCAGTGTTCTGTCTGGGAAGGTCGGGGAGTCAATATTTCCCCAGCTGAGAACAGTGAAGGAGTTTACTATTCAAATCCTCCACGACTAGTTCTCCCACTCGCTATTTCCCCAGCTGGCAGAGACAAGACTTCTTTTCGTATCGTCCAGGATCGGGAGATGGGTGATAAATACAATGACCCCTCCCCTTATATCCATAAATCCCGCCCTCTGATCATCAAAGTAAAATATGTGACAATAAATCATTGATGCATTTCACCTCATCGATAAACCATAAAGTGACTTACCTTGTAATTGATGACTTCCGGTCTTCTCTCTCTTCGGCGGTGGGCGGGGTCTCTGCGTCGATCGTCGTCAGGCCGCACTGTCTCCTGGGATCTGGTGTCATTGTTCCCAGGAGTCAGTGCGGACATCTTCCGAAATCTTGCGAGATTTCGGCCACATCTTCCGAAATCTCGCGAGATTTCGGACACATCTTCCGAAATCTCGTGAGATGTCGGCAGATGTGCCGTTACTGCGCACGCGCGAGTAACGGCGGTGCATGCTGGGCCATCTAAAGTGCCTGTGGGGTTTCACATGCCCACAGGCAAGATGGCCCCCAGCAGACAAGAAGAAGATGAGGAACTTCATCGGACGAAAACCGGCGACGATCGAGATGGAAGATGGAACAGGTGAGTCCCCCAATAAAGGTAAGCATCCTTTGTATACCCCCCCAAAAAAAAAATATATATACAGAGTGCAGAACCGCTTTAAAGTAGAAATCTGTGAAAAAAATAATGCAATCATACAATATTTTGTGCTCAATATAATGTTCTCTGCAAGTCCACTGCTTCCACTTTGCATCTACTTCAATGAACTTATTTAAAAAAAATAAAAAATAAATAAATCCACCAATCAATGAAAAGTTGATAAGGTGTAAAGTTATCGGTGCTCCAAACTGTGCCAGCTGTAGTGTAGCCACGCCTTCTTCCACCTCTTACACACGTGAAGGTGAGGGCGCCCCCTTAGTAGTGCTTCCCCACTCACCAGAGCAATATGACTCCCAGATTTTCATCTACCAGAGTCACCAACATCCTTCACACTCTCCTCACCTCCGATGGCAAAGGAACTGGATCCTCCTCGCTCACTCCTGCAAGTCTGCTGCACTTTCTGTCACTCTCCCTCCTAGACTTCTCCTCCGACCGCTGTTCCAGCAAGAGCTCCGCCTCTTTATACACACTCGGAGCTCCTCCTCTTTATACACACTCAGAGCTCCGCCTCTTCATACACACTCAGGAGCTCCGCCTCTTCATACATACTCAGAGCTCCGTCTCTTCATACACATTCAGAGCTCCGCCTCTTTATACGCACTCAGGAGTTCCACCTCTTCATACACACTCAGAGCTCTGCCTCTTCATACACACTTAGAGCTCCGCCTCTTCATACACACTCAGAGCTCTGCCTCTTCATACACACTCAGAGCTCCGCCTCTTCATACACACTCAGGGCTCCGATTCATCATACACACTCAGAGCTCCGCCTCTTCATACACACTGAGGGCTCCGCCTCTTCATACACACTCAGAGCTCCGCCTCTTCATACACACTCAGAGCTCCGCCTCTTCATACACACTCAGGGCTCCGATTCATCATACACACTGTGACGGAACGTCCCTACACTCCTCTTCAGAGCTCCGCCTCTTCATACACACTCAGAGCTCCACCTCTTCATACACACTCAGGGAGGAGAGAAAGAGGAAGGATATACAGTACATACACACACAGCACAAGGCCGGTGTTATAGAGTTACTATACGAATACAGTGACTCTATGATAATTTTGCATTGCTTGTTGTGACGGAACGTCCCTACACTCCTCTTGAGTGCGTTCGTCATATATGACTTCCTTCCAGTCTGGATATAGGTATAACATATTCCAACCGCTCCCAAGCACCAAACGAGGCAACACTTGCTTGGTGCCAACATCGACTGAAGATTTATTACAAAGATGACATATATTATATACAGTAGAAGAGGAGATCCCCCCTCCTGCTCATATTATTCTAACAATACACTTGTAACAACTTAACATAAACTAATTAGCTAATTCCTTTAAGCAGCTGATGTGACTCAGGATTTCACTACAAGTCAGACTTGTGGTCACCGAGCTAAACACAGTTGATTATAAATTATCATAATTACCACCACAAGACATCTCATCACAATAGCAGGAGACCACCAGTAACAGACGGAGCGTCTCCTGCATTGTGCAGAGGACAATGGGATCAACTAACTCAATTAACATCTTGAGTTCATGACACTAGCATCAGAGTGTATGTCCCAACAGCATAAGACCACACACATTATATATATACACATATATACAGCATTGAATGTTCTCCTTCACCCTGTGCCCCTTAAAATCCAGGGCCCATGATCGGTGGGCAGGAGGCTCGTAGTTAGTCCTCTCAAAAAGCCTGTGTCCTGGCTAGGTCTGTCACATTTCTCCCCTTTCGGCAGGAGACTAACACAGGAGGAGACCCCAGACGGGTTGACTCCGAAGTTAGTCCATAGTTCCAGTCCTCTAATGCCTGTACCCACACAGTACCCCAAACAAATTGTTTCAAACAGAGCATGACTCACCCAGCCAACCTCTGCCTCTCTCATAGAACATATCCGCCGCTGGGGAGAGGCCTGGACTGGCCCTTCTCCCTGGAGTCTTTTCAGCCGCTGGAGAGAAGACAGGGTGACTGGGCTCACTCCATCATACTGTTGGGGATCTGGGCCGACCGCCCTGCATCCCTGGGGTATACAAGTGGGGACTGAAGTCCCATCCACCGATATCGGCTCAAGCTGCAGTTGTGAAGTGCAGATTGCATCCTCTCCTTGGGTCCTGAGCTGCTGCTCGGGAGTGACCACCACCTCCTCACCCTGGGCCTCCAGAACTGCCACAAGTGTGGGGCAGAGGTCTTGGACCCTCTGTCCGGTTGCCAGCACTTTAGCTGGGTTGGTGTCATCATTCTGGGGCGCCGTCTGCTGCTGGACAGTGTGACCGATTGCCCCAGCTTCTTGAAGCTGTAGAGACACTGTAGGTGCTAGGCAGAGGCCAGCGGTGCTCTGCCCTGTTGCCAGTGATTCAGCTGGGAGTAGCAGCTTCACTACATCAGCTTGTCGCCGGAGAGAGGGGCCAACTACCCCGGCTTCCTGGAACTCCACAGATACTGTTGTTGGTGCTGGGCAGAGCTCAGTGAAGTTTGGCCCTAATACCAGCTCTTCTGATGGAGGCTCATCAGGCTGTTTTTCCCCAGCAGAAAAGTCTATCAAATCCCCAGTCTCTGTAACTGGTGTCTGGGGATATAGGTTCACCATCTCCTGTCCATGGAACCCAGAAGATGCTATCAGTGCTGAGCAGAGGTTGGCAGAGCTCTGGCCGGTTGTCAGCACTTCAGTTTCTGGGGTGGCAATTTCCAGATTTTCCACTGCCGATTCCCTGGCATGCTGCTGGACAGGCACCTTCCTCCATCCAAGATCATCCCATGCAGAAACAGGATCATCAAGGTCAGTCAGCACTTGCTGCATCCGCCATAAGACCTCCGCATCCATAGCTGCAGGGGCAGGTTGGCAAAGCACACTGTTACTCTGCCACATTGCCGACTCTTCAGCCAGACCAGAGTTGCCCACTGGTATTTCCTGATAGTCCCAGGCAAAGGGATCCCAGCCCTGGCACTGAGCAGAGTCTAGCAGCCGTCTGTAGGCGATCTCCAGCTCCCATTCCTGATCGGCTAGAAACTCCAAATCTTCCAGTGCCCAGTGCACTTCCGAGACGTTCAGTAGCCCTTTTCTGAAATCCATGATTTCATCCAACCGCCACTCCAAATCCCTCCCAAAGTTAGAGTCTCCTGTCAGCTTCACATACAACAGTCCCAGGCCGCCGTAGCTTAAGCCTTCCGTTGGGCTGTCATCTGCTATCCAAGGACATGCTTGGGATACATGCCACCGGAGGGCTCTGTAACTCTCATCCAGCTTCATCTCTGCCCAGATCAGCCTGCTTAATTCAGCTGTCTGCTCCTTGTGCGGTTTCTCTCCCAAAAACAGCACCCGCAATCCATACTGCGACCAGTGCCTTTCCTGGTTGGAGGGGAGAACTTTTCCCTGGTGACGCCGCTCACGGGCTAGCGCTTCCTTCCAGAGTTCGCAGCGAATAGAATCAAACCATCCCAGCAGGACCTGCTCTGATACTGGTCCTCTGTGCTGTAGCTGCATCTCTCGCAACCTCCTCCTGAATTCCTCTTCTATGGCGGCTGGTATCTGTACCTCTCCTCCTCTCCTGCTATCCGGCCCTTGGATCCAGGTGGAGGTTTGGATGTCCCAGACTGCAGGAAGTATGATCCCACTGCTTGCCAACAATGTGACGGAACGTCCCTACACTCCTCTTGAGTGCGTTCGTCATATTTGACTTCCTTCCAGTCTGGATATAGGTATAAGATATTCCAACCGCTCCCAAGCACCAAACGAGACAACACTTGCTTGGTGCCAACATCGACTGAAGATTTATTACAAAGATGACATTTATATACAGTAGAAGAGGAGATCCCCCCTCCTGCTCATATTATTCTAACAATACACTTGTAACAACTTAACATAAACTAATTAGCTAATTCCTTTAAGCAGCTGATGTGACTCAGGATTTCACTACAAGTCAGACTTGTGGTCACCGAGCTAAACACAGTTGATTATAAATTATCATAATTACCACCACAAGACATCTCATCACAATAGCAGGAGACCACCAGTAACAGACGGAGCGTCTCCTGCATTGTGCAGAGGACAATGGGATCAACTAACTCAATTAACATCTTGAGTTCATGACACTAGCATCAGAGTGTATGTCCCAACAGCATAAGACCACACACATTATATATATACACATATATACAGCATTGAATGTTCTCCTTCACCCTGTGCCCCTTAAAATCCAGGGCCCATGATCGGTGGGCAGGAGGCTCGTAGTTAGTCCTCTCAAAAAGCCTGTGTCCTGGCTAGGTCTGTCACACTTGTACTTCCTGTTTCCTGTTCTGTGTTTGCTGTTACTGTAATAAAATTTAACATGACTCCTCAAACAGCTTGCAGTGTCTTCATTTCTATACATGAAACAGCCTCGTTCACACTACGAGACGTTTCTTCAGCTGCAGATCCTCTGGGCTCCACAAGACAGGACGTCTCTATGGAATACAGACAGGAAGTGATGTCAGATACAGACAGGAAGTGATGTCAGATATACATGACATTCCATTTGGAAGGACGTAGAGAGGAGACGTTGCTGGATCTGGCGGCAGAGGAGGTAATATATAGATTGATGATGATCATCACTTGATGATTAATTTATCTTCCTTCCAAAGCTGGCCATACATGGTTCAGTTTTATCGTTCAGCCAGCGGGATGAGAGGAAAAAATTGAAGTGATTCCCCCATCCACACATTGGAGGGGGATGGGGGAATCCTCCCCGCTGCACTATTGTTTTCTGACAATGGGAGGCGCTCCTCCGCTCTCAAAATACACAGATCAGTGATGAAGCTATTGGCTGCAGCCGCTGATCGAGTGACTTTTATCCGGCAGTGACCACACATGGATGGAAATGTGACCGATCCCTCCTGAACCAGCTGAATTTCCATGTCTCTATGGTCACCATAAGTGACTTCCTCCCCTCCCCCTCATCTCCTTCATTGTGTAAGTCATGCTGAGATAATCTCCCATTGGCTGAGCAATATTCTCATTTGTCTCTGAGCTCCTTCTTGCTATTCCTCGTCCTGCCTGTTGTTTCCTTGGATTGATTTTCTGTGTAGTGACCCCGGCTTCATCTCTTGGATGCGCTCGTCTGTTGCTTGTCCTGACCTTTATCTTGATTCCTGGATCTCCTCCTCATCTCTCCTCCATATCCTCTTACACAGCTTTTCTCCACACCTGCAGTGATCCTGGGGGAGGAAACTTGGCACCAGCACTCAGCAAAATCCATCCCCACCATTAGGAGCTCTGGAGAAAATTGTCTGCTATTTACACTCCGTTCCTCCGCACGTCACCTGATCACATGAGAGCTTACTTTCACACATTCCTGACAGATTTCTGTATGGTAAAGGTCAAAGTTCACTCTTCAGTTTAGGAGAGGAAGGACACACCCAGGAACAATGATTTGGTTTGTACGGGAGCCTCATATAGAGGACCCCTCAAATCTCCCTCCATCCAGAGTCTATATGTCCTATGACATCACACTAACCTCACAGCTCCTCCTCCCAATGCCCCTCCATCCAGAGTCTATATGTCATATGACATCACACTGACCTCACAGCTCCTCCTCCCAATGTCCCTCCATCTGGCTTTTTCTTCTGATGCTCTTAGGATGTGGGCGGACCCTTGGTATCCTTACTTGCAAAGTGGGACTGTTGGTCCTGCATTGTATGTAATGACATTAGAATGCCTGCTACAATCTTCTAACCTACGGAGTGTGAGGGTCCTTTGTGGGTAAATTATACATCAGCCTTAGGTGGGACTTTAATATATTGGAAACCAGAATGGTGAGGAGGATTCTCGGAATATCAATTGATTATACTCTTTGTTTTTAGAACTAGAATTTTCCTCCTGTGGAGTCTGGAGATCATATGACCATCACATTGCCTCCACCTCCCTCCCTGATAGAATAGAGAAATACAAAAAAGATTCTAGAAGTCACCAGAGAGATGATGGAGGAGAGGTGAGCGGTGCTGGGAATTCTGGGACATTATCCCATAACAGACAAGGGATGTGTCTGGATGGTGACTGTATCATTGTGTGTGTCAGGTTCCTATAAGGTGTCAGGATGTCACTGTCTATTTCTCCATGGAGGAGTGGGAGTATTTAGAAGGACACAAGGATCTCTACAAGGACGTCATGATGGACAATCAGCTGCCCCTCACATCACCGGGTAAGAGGAGACTTTATTGTAAAGGAGAGAGCAGTACGGAGGCTCCACCTAGATCCCCCATCATCTGATAAACACATAGAAACAATGTATTCAGTCAGTGTGTGTGTTTCCTACAGATGGATCCAGTAATGGGAACCCACCAGAGAGATGTTCCTGTCCTCTGCATTCCCGGGATTCCACACAGGAAGATTACACCATCCCTCACCATCATCCGGTAGATAGTATCTTTAGGATCTGTACATTATCTGCATTGTTACCATTGATTTCATTTTTTTATATATTCAGAGTGGAAACCTGAGAGATTCTAAAGTTGAGGTTAAAAAAGAGATAAAAGAGGAGGATGATGAGGATGGGGTAATGGAGGAGGCAGAGTTTCTAAAAGAACACAAATATCTGTACCAGGACACCATGGTGGAGTCATCCAGCCACAGAAACCCACCAGAGAGATGTCCCCATCCTCTGTATTCCCGGCGTTCCACACAGGAAGATCACACCATCCCTCACAATCATCAGGTAGATGATTGACAATTATTGGTAGTTCTGATTTATACACAGCATGTTTGTTACAATGAATGTTTTATTATATATTCAGAGTGGAAACCTCGGGGATGATAATATTGATGTTAAAGAAGAGTATAAAGAGGAGGATGAGGAGTATGGAGTGATGGAGGAGTTTTCAGAAGGACACAAGGATGTGATGGAGCCACCAAATACCATTAACCCACCAGAGGGATGTCCCCATCCTCTGTATTCCCAGGATTCTACACAGGAAGATCACATCATCCCTCACCATCATCAGGTAGATGAGGAACATTCACTGATAGTATCATTAGGATCTGTACATTATCTGCATTGTTATAATTGATGTCATTTTTATTATATATTCAGAGTCGAAAACTGAGAGATTCTAAAGATGAGGTGAAAGAAGAAGAGAGATATGTGAGGGATGATCAGCAGTCTATGGAGGAGGATGGAATAATGAGGCTAATTCTAGAGGACGGCACTCTTACAGAGATCAGCACAGGTGGGTCATTAACACTAAATACATTCCTCCACCCATACTGCTCACTGATTGGTCCAGAGTACGGGCAAGGACTGGGTTATATCAGCCTGTAATCCCCTGGTCACTTTCCTGAGCTGTGTTCCCCGTCCTGTATTCCTGTATTTCTCTCGGGTAATCTTCCTTCTCTGTGCTGCTGACACAATTTATGTTTCTAGACTGGATTTATGGAGATTCTGGGGTTCATCTGGCAGCAAAATGTTAATTTTTACCATAGATGTTACTAGACATTGGCACCTGGGGTATGTGTTTTGGGTCTTCAGCCCCATACCCGGGTATTGCAAGTTCTCTGACAGACAATTTTCCCAGGATTACTTGTTCTGTTGTCTGCTGGCTGTGCCGGGTGGAGGGATATGTCTGTATAGTCTCAGACCCAAGTCACTGAGTGCAGTCTCAGGAGATGGGAGGCAGCGGTGTGGGACCTCTGCAACTTGTCTCATGGAAACATTTAATCTTCCACTAATTACTGAATCCCAATATTATGAGTCCTGACCCTTACACCAGGGCTCAAAATTTCAAGTTCTGAGCTACTAGTCAGGCCTTAAGGGTTACTCGCCTCCAGTTGCTCCACCCAACCCAACCAGTCCTGCCCCTAAACAGACCTTCAGAAATGATAAAATAATACAATTTTATGCAGAATTAAATTACAAAAATAAATATTAACAACAACTTTATCAGTGCCCATCAGGACAGCCTCACCACTGCCCCTCAATACAGCGAGACCAGTGCCTATCAATAGAGTCTCACCAGTGCCCATCAGTACAGTCTCACCTGTGCAGAGGAAGAGTCGAGTTGACCGATCATCAAAGAGCGAGGATTGCCCACTGTAACAGCTTTCATTTGAATTGCTGGGATCCCGATGCCGCTCACATCACACAGTCCCGCCCCCTCGCTGCCCATGTCACACAGTCACGCCTCCTCGCCTGACGCCTCCTGGCATTGGACCGATGTTCTGTCTATCAAATATGCCGGGTGAGAAGACAGGACTGTGTGACGGTGAGCGGCGCGGTGAACCCAGATATTCGAATGAAACCTGTTACAGTAGGCAATCCCTGTTCTCGGATTATCGGCCAGCTCAACTCTTCCTCTCTTCCCCAGCTGGGACAACGGCTCCCGTTCAACAGCCGCCTGACGGTGGTGCTCGCCCCCCTCCTTTGAGGCAGCCCACGCTCGCCAGCCATCATTTTCCACTCGCAAAATGTGAGTAGGCGAGTGGAAAATTTGAGGGCTGCCTTACACTATATACTATTGTACATTACTTACTCCTGACCCCTGCACTATATACTCTATGTTGACAGAGATTTATGTATGGTAAGCCGCGCTTAGGTGGAATTTATCTAGGTTGCTGCCACCTCAGGGGAAAGGGTAAACTTTTATCCTTAAAATAGTTGATAGTGATACTGGGGTCAGGCGCTACCTGTGTTATGAGTCAAGGCTGACAGTAGGTGTACACTACGTCACTTAATTGTAATAAATGATGACCAAAGTGTCAAAAATGAGTTAAATTGTGGACTACTGTAATAGCCACCAATGTGCGCGCAAGGGTCAGTACTCAAAACGTGAAAAGAAAATATATAAACCTTCTAGAAAAACCAAAGAGAATATATATATATATATAGCCTGATGTAAATTGCCTCAATAGTAAACACTTGGGCCAGAAGGTAAGGTACCTATTATATGCGTCTAGCCAAACTAAACCGTGAAACATAAAGTATAAGACATATAACTCATATAAGTGTTTGTGCTAGCATCAGCTGCACCGTATGTGCCACTATGATTAGCACCGTGCTATGTGACGTGCACATTTAGTGAAAAAGAGTGTTACACATGTGGTGATAACACATAAGTGGTTCACCATACACCAAGGGTTAAGGTCCCCTAAAGTTAGACGTGGTAAGTGGGAATATATCCTGTAATTTAAGTGTATATGAACAGAGACAGTTCCTATGTGCTCATATCAAAAAATAGTAAATATACCAAAAGTGAACACAGATGCAACCAAAATACAAATATTGCTTAAAGCGCCTGATATAGTCAGCTGATGTAACCATAGGAAGCCTAAGCAAGAAATACTGTGTGTACTAAATATGCTATTAGGCTGTGGTATGGGCTGGCTATTAAACCACAGCATAAGCTAATACCAGTGCTGTAATTAATAATGGTGCCAATACATAATTAAGTTCCGTATGCAATTGGTTCAGCAAAATAAATGGAATACACTATAAGGATAGATCACATTTACACAGTATGGCTGTGATAATGCATGCGGTTCCGTGTGCAATTGTTTCAGCAGAATAAATGGGATACACTATAAGGATAGGTCACATTTACACAGTAAAGCTGAGATAAGTCCAACACATGCACTAGTAGAGTTTAAGCAGTCCACATTTAACATTTCCGAGAGAAAGAAGATTTGGTGATTAAATGGTGCTCATAGTAAATTCTCAGGTGACTTCGGTGCTCCCCCTGTTGAATTTCCCACTCACCGGATACCTGCACCCCTGCAGGGGTAACAAGCCTGTAGAGCACACTGGGGCTGGATCAGGTTTCAGCTGAATCTGGGGTCCAGGCTTAATTCCTCCTCTGCTGGGCTTGTGTAGGAGCACTCAGGTATGTTGTGATAGAAGGAAGGTGTCCTCATAGGGGGGAAGTAAAAAAAGATCCCATAGTGCAATTGTATTGCCAAGTATAAAAATAATTTATTAAAAAATCCAAAGGACGGTTTTAACAGAAAAAATACAAAAATAGGTTAAGGTAGGGTTAAAAATAAAATTAAAACAGTAAGCCGTGTTGCCAAGCAGCCCTAAGGGGATACCAGAGCTGGGGAGAAACAATTCATCTAGAAATGGTTAACCAAATGGTTAACCATTATGCATCCCATTATTATACATCATGGGAACCAACTCCATTTATTTGGCTATGGAGATGATACCCTGTAGACACTTTATGAGTTTAGAAATTATCTATTAGCAGATCTCCAACATGTAGGAGTATATGTCTATAACCTATTACCTCCTACCTCCTTTGCTTTCTTTGGTCCCCTTATGGGGAACACCTGCGTCCATCTACCTTATATACTAGTATTAGGACTCTGGATTTATGGACTATAGAGATACATATATTGCTATAAGTCCATATGAATATACAATTATTTAAGCATACCGCCTCTCCATAGAAATGTTTATGCCGGCCTCTTTATATTGGGTCCCTTAGAGGGGCATTTTTCCTGAATGACCCCTACTTGTATACATATATAAATGTGTGCAAAAAGTGGGAACGCATTTGTGTTAATACGCACACTCATGATTGTCGGAGTGGGCCTACACATGGGTGTGCGTGTTTCACACATCTGTGTGGGCATATATAAATACAAGAAACCTTCTAATTATAACATGTAAAGTAATCAAAAATTGTTTGGTATGGACTAATTACCCATGCTTATATAAAGTTTGATATATGTATCTGTATATTTTTGTCTGCTCTCACCCGTCCAGAAATCTATACTATTCAATACTCTGTTGTAACACCGTGTGGAGATAGGTTTACCAGTTAGTATCTGGATTTGCACCCTTAAAAAATCTCCCTCCTCCATCCTATTCTTATTGCCTGGCTGCGCCTGTGAAACCTGACCTCTAGGTGGCGCCTCTATTTATATACGAGGGGGTATAGACCTGCCCCTATGGCAGAGCCGTTAGGACTCCTCTTCCTATGTTACACGCTGGAGATTATAATTGTGTAATGTATTTCCTAACCCCATATATGACAAGATCTATCTTATCCAAAACTTTGCTGATTTTTTATACAATCCCTTTTGTTTTCGTTCATAAATAGTAAGTTTGTATAAAGATTAATTTTTTCCATTTGTACCTAGGCATGAGCCGCCCACAGCGATTCAAAATGGCAAACGATTAGGCTATTAGACGTTCATGTATTCAATCACTGCGCGGATATTGTGCCTGCCCGGGTATACAGGCTTGGTTCATTAGCACACAACAATCCCCATTGGTGCCCTGGTATGTAAGGGGCGGAACTGACTGTGGGCGGTCTGCCTATATCTACAGCATGGTGTAGCTGCGTGGTACCGTCGCTGAGGACGTCACATGACGAAACGCGTCCGACGTAACTACGCAACTACGCCACCACGCACCCTCTAGGAAGTACGAGTTGCTGACACGCAGGTGGAGCGCAAGCTGACCGGACTGCAGCGTTCAGCTTCATAGCGGGCCATCGCCTGTGTTTGCCTGCATGCCCCACCAGTAGGGATTTCTAGATGAATTGTTTCTCCCCAGCACTGGTATCCCCTTAGGGCTGCTTGGCAACACGGCTTACTGTTTTAATTTTATTTTTAACCCTACCTTAACCTATTTTTGTATTTTTTCTGTTAAAACCGTCCTTTGGATTTTTTAATAAATTATTTTTATACTTGGCAATACAATTGCACTATGGGATCTTTTTTTACTTCCCCCCTATGAGGACACCTTCCTTCTATCACAACATACCTGAGTGCTCCTACACAAGCCCAGCAGAGGAGGAATTAAGCCTGGACCCCAGATTCAGCTGAAACCTGATCCAGCCCCAGTGTGCTCTACAGGCTTGTTACCCCTGCAGGGGTGCAGGTATCCGGTGAGTGGGAAATTCAACAGGGGGAGCACCGAAGTCACCTGAGAATTTACTATGAGCACCATTTAATCACCAAATCTTCTTTCTCTCGGAAATGTTAAATGTGGACTGCTTAAACTCTACTAGTGCATGTGTTGGACTTATCTCAGCTTTACTGTGTAAATGTGACCTATCCTTATAGTGTATCCCATTTATTCTGCTGAAACAATTGCACACGGAACCACATGCATTATCACAGCCATACTGTGTAAATGTGATCTATACTTATAGTGTATTCCATTTATTTTGCTGAAACAATTGCATACGGAACTTAATTATGTATTGGCACCATTATTAATTACAGGACTGTTATTAGCTTATGCTGTGGTTTAATAGCCAGCCCATACCACAGCCTAATAGCATATTTAGTACACACAGTATTTCTTGCTTAGGCTTCCTATGGTTACATCAGCTGACTATATCAGGCGCTTTATGCAATATTTGTATTTTGGTTGCATCTGTGTTCACTTTTGGTATATTTACTATTTTTTGATATGAGCACATAGGAACTGTCTCTGTTCATATACACTTAAATTACAGGATATATTCCCACTTACCACGTCTAACTTTAGGGGACCTTAACCCTTGGTGTATGGTGAACCACTTATGTGTTATCACCACATGTGTAACACTCTTTTTCACTAAATGTGCACGTCACATAGCACGGTGCTAATCATAGTGGCACATACGGTGCAGCTGATGCTAGCACAAACACTTATATGAGTTATATGTCTTATACTTTATGTTTCACGGTTTTGTTTGGCTAGACGCATATAATAGGTACCTTACCTTCTGGCCCAAGTGTTTACTATTGAGGCAATTTACATCAGGCCATATATATGTGTATATGTGTATATATATATATATATATATATATATTCTCTTTGGTTTTTCTAGAAGGTTTATATATTTTCTTTTCACGTTTTGAGTACTGACCCTTGCGCGCACATTGGTGGCTATTACAGTAGTCCACAATTTAACTCATTTTTGACACTTTGGTCATCATTTATTACAATTAAGTGACGTAGTGTACACCTACTGTCAGCCTTGACTCATAACACAGGTAGCGCCTGACCCCAATATACTCTATGTTGTACATTACATAATTCTGATACTATAAAATCCTAACTGTTGTATCCTATATAATAAGTTGTACATTACATAGTCCTGACTTCTTTTGCGCCCCATTACACTATAATAGGTCTAGACAGAAAATTCCTAGGGTTCCCTGAAAAAGTTGTCAAGGCATAATTAAGTGGAGAAGGATTGCAGCCATGTGTTATAAACCTAGTAATGCTTTTAAGGTATCGGGCCAGGGCAAAAAAGCATAAGGTAGTATATAGTTGTACTATAAGTCGTGTAAAGAAGATGAGTAGCATCCTACCCCAGTTCGGCACACTACACCAACTCTTTCCTTATATAGAATCAATATGGGGAGAAAAAGAGAGTAAAGCACAGAGTAAGGGGGGAGAGAGAAAAAAGGAGGACAAAAAAAGGGGGGTGAGTGTGGGAGATGGGCTCCCAGGGGGTTGCATGAGGAGGCGGTGGGGGAACCACCAGTAAGTCGATTAATTGGCCTGCATACATAATGCAGTTTTTCTTAACATCAGAAAATACAGCTCAGTACACCATCCATACATGTCAGTAAATAATTGAGAATTTGAATGCGTGAAGAGCAATGCCTCATGGGACATCTAGCCCTGGGCAAGAGAAGGAAGCAAGTGATTCTAAAGGCAGAAGTTTTTTTCATCTTCCTATAGGAGAACTATATACTATACTTTGTGGCTTCCTATAGGGGAACTCTATAATATACTTTGTAGGTTCCTATTGGGGAACTGTATACTATACTTTGTAGGTTCATATAGGAGAACTCTATACTATACTTTGTGGCTTCCTATAGGGGTACTCTATACTATACTTTGTTCCTTTCTATAGGGAAACTCTATACTATACTTCGGGGCTTCCTATAGGGGAGCTCTGAAGGCAGGAGGAGCCAGGGGGGAGGGGTCCAGAAGAGGAGAATCAGGGCTGCTTTGTGCAAAACCATTACACAGAGCGGGTAAGTATGACAAGTTTGTTTAAAAAAAAAAAAGAAATCCAACATTTAAAATGACTTTAAGGGCTCTGTGCAGGGAAGATCAGTATCTGACCCCAGAGAAGGTGGAGGCTGATAGACTGGAGGTGATAGAAGGCATTACTATTACATAATGTAAATGTTTACTAGTATTGTGCATTATATATAGAATTATTATATCCATGAAAAAAAAGTCTCAGGTTTCAGTATTACTTTAATATAAAAGTTCCCCCCCCCTTAACCTTCATATATCTTCATGTGTGACTCCCAGGTAAATTCCTCATATATCCTACTTCTGGGTATATTTATTATTATATATATGGTATAAGATATATTACTTTTACTATTTCACAGTATAAATGAATCCCTTATAGTAGTGATTATCTGCTGTTTTTGTACTATAAAGGAATATTTTTTTAACCCCATCATAACAGATGATTAAATAAAATCATGCTGCTGCTACTAAATGTCCTATGCTGGCCATACACGGATCGATTTTTGGACGAGAATATTCACACAAATATTTGTATGAAAATGATTTGTACATTCGATGAATGGACAAGTGTAGTTCGAAAATTCCACTTGCTTTTAACATTCAGTTATAAAATTAATGTAACTTCTGAGCAAAAACCACATACACCATGTGAAAATTTGTTAGATGGAGAAAAGTTTTCTGTTCTGCTCCTTTTGAATTTTCCTGGCACTGTGGTCAGAAATGAACGTCAATTTGACCCCACTAATGGTTAGAAAATTGAATGAATGTTTTTTTTTAAAGAAAAATTTGTTTGTGTACGGCCAGCATAAGTGACATCAGGTGCAGGGAGCTTGTACCCACCTACCTGTCTATGACAAGGGAGTCTGTCATCCATCATATTATATTACACTCCTGTCTGATCATCTGCAAAACAGCGTTTTACCTCCTTTTTTTTATATTTTAATAATGTTGATCTCTGATTCTGATATGTAGCAGATTCTCCCTCTAATAATACATATATCTGTCTGTTATTCTCAGAGTGGATTAAATATCCAACTATATATCTGGATATTTATATTTGCCGCTGTATATAGATATTCAAGAATATTAACTAAATTATACACCAACCTTTTTTTAAGGTTTTTATCCAATTATTTAATTGCGAAAAACAATAATCGGCCAACTAATGAATTCTGAAAATAATCATTAGTTGCCGCCCTACAGAGGAGCCATTTACTATTTACCTTGAGGGGGAATTGTAAGATCCTCAGAGGCAAAGCTGCCTGATGTGGGCGGAGTCCTGGTTTAGGGGAACCAATCTGCTCATGTCTAGTAATCATTTTTTTATTTGTATTTTAGTAGATGGACGGGAGATGAGGAAAACCTCAGAGTATTGTCTCACGTTGTCTCCAGACTGTAAAGTAGAAGATGAGGACATCACACAGTATAGTCCAGGCGAAAACCCAGCTACCTCAAATGTCCATCCGGCACCACACAGTGTAGATGGACCATCGTATTCCTCTTATCCTGAGGAACCTCAGACTGTGAGGGACCTTCCAACAGAGAAGAGGTTTTCCTGTACTGAGTGCGGGAAGTGTTTCCCTTCTAAATCCAAACTTAATAGGCATATAAGATCTCACACAGGAGAGAAGCCTTATTCCTGTCCTGAGTGCGGGAAATGTTTTTCAGAGAAGGCCAGTCTTTCCACACATCAGAGATCTCACACGGGGCAGAAGCCGCATTTCTGTCCTGAGTGCGGAAAAGGTTTTTCAGATAAGTCCAATCTTTATAAACATCAGAGATATCACACGGAGGAGAAGCCATATTCCTGTCCTGAGTGTGGGAAATGTTTTACACAGAAGTCCCATCTTTCCAGACATCAGAGATCTCACACGGAGGAGAAACCGTTTTCCTGTCCTGAGTGCGGGAAATGTTTTACACAGAAGTCCCATCTTTCCACACATCAGAGATCTCACACGGGGGAGAAGCCGTATTCCTGTCCTGAGTGCGGGAAATGTTTTTCAGACAAATCGAGTTTTAACAGACATCAGAGATCTCACATGAAGGAGAAGCCGTATTACTGTCCCGAGTGCGGGAAATGTTTTTCAGTGAAGTCCAATCTTTCCACACATCAGAGATCTCACACGGAGGAGAAGCCATATTCCTGTCCTGAGTGCGGGAAATGTTTTTCAGATAAGTCCAATCTTTACACACATCAGAGATTTCACACGAGGGAGATGACACTTTCCTGTCCTGAGTGAGGGAATTGTTCCTCACTGAAGTTCTGTCTTTCTGTACATCAGGGATCCCACACAACCCTTGAGGTGTAATAGTGCCCTGAGTGCGGGGAAATGTCTTCTATATGAATGTTGCTGGACATCACAGCTCTCATGTGGGGAAGATGCACACCCTGATATACACCTCAGATATACTCCATGGCTGATCTTCATCGTGTAAGAAACAGTTCATAAGGAGATCAGAGATCACCAAAGACATGGATGAAGTGTTGTACCGTGTTGGCCATTGATAGTAGGAGAAAAATAAAAATGAAGTCATTACCTCTCATTGGCTGAGTACATTTTGTGGTGTAAGATTTCACAAACACTTAGAGGTCAATTTACCCCCTTCCTGACCAGAGCACTTTTTACGATTCGGCACTGCGTCGCTTTAACTGACAATTGCACGGTTGTGCGACGTGGCTCCCAAACAAAATTGACGTCCTTTTTTTTTCCCACAAATAGAGCTTTCTTTTGGTGGTATTTGATCACCCCTGCGGTTTTTATTGTTTGCGCTAAAAACAAAAAAAGAGCGACAATTTTGAAAAAAACACATTATATTTTACTTTTTTCTATAATAAATATCCCCCAAAAAAATATATAAAAAAACTATTTTTTTTCCTCAGTTTAGGCCGATATGTATTCTACATATTTTTGGGGAAAAAAATCGCAATAAGCAATTATTGATTGGTTTGCGCAAAAGTTATTTTTACAAAATAGGGGATAGTTTTATGGCATTTTTATTAGTATTTTTTTTTTTACTAGTATTGGCGAAGATCAGTGATTTTTATTGTGACTGCGACATTATGGTGGACACATCGGACATTTTTGACACATTTTTGGGACCATTGTCATTTATACAGCAATCAGTGCTATACAAATGCACTGATTTCCTGTGTAAATGACACTGGCAGTGAAGGGGTTACCACTAGGTGGCAGTGTAGGGGTTAAGTGTGTCCTGGGGGCGTGTTTCTAACTGTGGGGGGCATGGCTGTGTGTGACACGTCACTGATCTCTGCTCCGATCACAGGGAGCAGAGATCAGTGACACTGTTGCTAGGCATAACAGGGAGATGCTTGTTTACATTAGCATCTTCCCGTTCTTCCTCCCCGTGTGGCGATTGCGGGTATCCCATCGGCGATCGAGTCCGCGGGACCTGCTACCTGACTCATGGAGTATGCCGGCGGCATGCGCGCCCACTAGCCGACTCTTAACGGGCAACGTACAGGTACGTGATTCTGCCTGTATGAGCCCTTCTGCCGACGTATATGGGCGTGAGGCGGTCGGCAAGCACTTAAAAAAAATTAATTGAATGATTATGACCGGCATTCACCAAGCTTTAATGAATATTGGCCGTATTTTATTTCATACTCCTGATTTCCTTGGCTCCATCTAATGACCATAATGCTTTGTTTTTATGGCATATTTGCAATTGATGAGCTTGAATAAGAACCAGAGGAATTGAGGTTAAATGTGAAAACTTATAGGAGAACTGAGTAAGTTCTGTGGATATTGCTTTCATCTGATGAATAGAGCATTTATGCAAACGGACTGAGTTGTTTTCATTTACATTGCCAGAGTGTACTCGGACTACTATGGTAGATATATAGTATATATCAATCTACACCTTTTTTAAGCACTTTATCAGATGTGTGCACTTTAAATAGATTATTGATGATAGCGCACTATTATTTTATTATTATACAGGATTTATATAGCGCCAACAGTTTGCGCAGCGCTTAACAAAATAAAGGCAGACATTACAATTACATTACAATTTGGTACAAGAGGAATCAGAGGGCCCTGCTCGTTAGAGCTTACAATCTAAAAAGAAAGGGTCAATTGATACAAGAGGTAATAGCTGTGGGGGATGAGTTGATGGAGGAAGTAAAACAGTGTTAGTTAGAAGCAGGATAGGCTTCTTTAAAGAGAAAGGTTTTCAGGGATCGTCTAAAGATGGATAGATTAGGGGACAGTCGGACAGATTGGGGTAGAGAGTTCCAAAGGATGGGAGAAGCTCTGCAGAAATCCTGGAGGCGAGCATGGGAGGAGGTGACAAGGGAGCTAGAGAGCAGGAGGTCTTGGGAGGACCGAAGAGAGCGGCTTGGTTGGTATTTTGGTACTAGGTTAGTGATGTAGCTGGGGGCAGAGTTATGGATGGCTTTGTAAACTATTGTTAGTACTTTGAATTTTATTCGTTGGGTGAGTGGAAGCCAGTGGAGGGATTGCAGAGAGGGGTGGAGGACACTGAATGGTTGGTAAGGTGGATGAGTCTTGCAGCGGCATTCATTATGGACTGAAGGGGGGATAGTCTATGTAAAGGTAGTCCAATGAGGAGGGAGTTGCAGTAGTCGAGGCGAGAGATAACCAGGGAGTGAGTTAGAAGCTTGGTGGTGTCATTCGTTAAAAAGGGGCGTATTCTGGAAATGTTGCGGAGGCTAAGGCGGCATGATTTGGACAGGGATTGTATGTGGGTCTGAAAAGACAGTTCAGGGTCTAGGATTACCCCTAGCACCCTGGCATGTGGGGACGGACTGATAGATGTGCCATTGATCATGACTGAGAAGTCGGGGGAAGGGGCACGTGGGGGAGGAAATATTAAGAGCTCAGTTTTAGACAGATTAAGTTTAAGGAAGTGGTTTGACATCCAGACTGATATGTCTGTTAGTAAATCAGTGATGCGTGAGGAGATTGATGGGGTGAGTTTAGGGGCAGAGAGATAGATTTGGGTGTCATCAGCATATAAATGGTAGTGGAAGCCATGTGAGGCTATCAGCGGACCCAGGGAGGAGGTGTAGATTGAGAATAGTAGAGGTCCAAGGACAGAACCTTGGGGGACCCCAACAGTAAGAGGAGTTGGAGAGGAGGAAGTGGAGTTGTAAGTGACACTGAAGGTGCGATGAGATAGGTAAGATTCGAACCAATGGAGAGCACAGCTATGGAGACCAAGCAAATTTAGTTTTTTGAGGAGGAGGGGGTGGTCAACTGTATCAAAGGCAGCAGAAAGGTCGAAGAGTAAGAGTACAGAATAATGACCATTGGTTTTGGCTGTTAGTAAGTCATTTGTGAGTTTTAGGAGGGCAGTTTCTGTGGAGTGCTGTGGGCGAAATCCAGACTGAAGGGGATCAAGAAGGTTATTCTCAATGAGGTGGTCGCTCAGTCGGCTGTAGACTAAACGTTCAAGAAGTTTGGAGGCAAAAGGGAGTAGAGAGATGGGTCTTAGATTGTTAAGATTGGTTGGGTCTAGTGAGGCCTTTTTTGGTATGGGAGTGACTAGTGCATGTTTTAGAGGGTTGGGGAAGATGCCAGTAGAGAGGGAGAGGTTGAAGATATGAGTTAAAGAGTGTAGGATAGAGTCAGAGGGTGACCGTAGTATTTGAGAAGGAACAGGGTCCAGGGGGCAGGAGGTTAGGTGGGCATTAGAAAAAATTTTAGTGACTTCCTCTATAGTAGCTGAATTAAAGGAGGAAAGTATTGGTTGTGCAGGAGGACAAGGAGTGTAAAGTGAGGGAGATATGTGTAGAGTAGAGAACTCGAGACGAATTGTCTCAATCTTATTTTTGAAGTGATTAGCAATCTCCTGGGCAGTGAGTAAGTTAGTGGGTGGAGGTAATGGAGGACGAAGTAGAGAAGTAAATGTAGAAAAGAGTTGACGGGGACTGCGTGAGAGGGTGTTAATGAGAGTGGTAAAGTAGGTCTGTTTGGCAGTGCGCAGGCAGGAATGGTATTTTTGGAGGGCAGATTTATATTGGCTGAAATCTTGCTGTGACTTAGTCTTACGCCACAGACGCTCAAGAGCACGGCTCTGCTTTTTGAGGCTTCTGGTGTTGTCTGTCTGCCAGGGTTGTAGCGGCCGAGGCCTGATTCTGTGTGTAGTGAGGGGGGCCAAGGTATCCAGGGTGGATGACAATGAACTGTTGTATACAGAAGTGGCCAAGTTGGGGCAGGACAAGGATGAGATTTTGTCGTAGAGACAATCTGTAGCAGAAAAAAGAAGAGAAGGGTTAAGATGGCGAAGGTTTCTACGGGTAATAGTTTGGTAGTTGGAAGGCAAGGAGGAGGCAGACAAGGATAGAGTGAAACTAATAAGGTGGTGATCAGAGAGAGGAAAAGGAATATTGGAGAGGTTGTGCGGAGTGCACAGGTAGGAGAATATGAGGTCAAGGCAGTTGCCAACAGAGTGAGTAGAAGCGCTTGTCCATTGTTTTAGGTCAAAAGAGGAGGTTAGGCTCAGCAGCTTAGAAGTAGCAGGAGTGTTAAGATTAACAGGGATGTTGAAGTCACCAAGAATGATTGTTGGAATTTCAGAAGAGAGAAAGTAGGGGAGCCAGGCAGAGAAGTCGTCAAGGAAGTTTGATACGGGTCCAGGGGGCCGATAGATCACAGCAATTCTCAGTGAAACTGGAGAAAATTGACGAATACAGTGAGCTTCAAATGAGGAGAGGGACAGAGAGGGCGGTGGATGAAGAACCTGAAAAGTGCTTTGAGGGGATAGGAGGATTCCAACACCACCTCCTTTCCGTCCACTAGGCCTGGGAGAGTGAGTCCACAGAAGGCCACCGTAGGAGAGAGCAGCAGGAGAAGGAAGGTCAGATTCTTGAATCCAGGTCTCAGTAATTGCAAGTAGGTTCAGGGAATTTGTGATGAATAGGTCATGGACAGTGGTGAGTTTGTTACAAACAGAGCGGGCATTCCAAAGGGCACAAGAGAAGGGGAGGCTGGTTCTAGGCAGAAGAGGAATGGAAATGAGATTGTGTGGATTGTGACTGCAATGAGAGGATGGGGGTTGCTGGGTATGTTGTCTGAAGGTAAAGGGTGGCGGTCCAGGATTAGGGGAAATATCTCCAGAAATCAGGAGAAGCAGAAGGGTGAGAGATGATATGGGATTGCGACTTGTGTAGTGGGACACGTCCCAGTGTCCTGCAGGTTTTATTGGCATTTGGGTTCAGAGTTAGCAGGAGCTGATATGTGCAGTAATAAGGTGACGACAGGAGTGAGGGTGATATATATATGCTGTGGGGTGGAGAAGATGGGTGAAGGAGAGAGAATTTAAGGAGAGAGGATGCAACTGTGAGAAGGAAAAGTAGGGAGTGCATGACAGAGTTGCAGGATTTGAGTTGAAGCCTGGATGGGAGATTAACAAGTTTAATGGAGAATCTGGTCACCTGTAGTCTGTTTAATGTTCTGCAGAAGTCTGTTGTGCTTTTTCGCTTTGTGCAGTCGCTGAAGTGCTGAGCCGAAGTGCAATACTTAATCCAATATGAATACTTTATCCAAGATGATAGTTGCCAATGCAATCCCTGCCTGTGCAAACCCCTTGCTGTGCAAACCCCTAAAGAGGGCCTTAATTTATACTCAGTTTGGGTGGGGGTATTGCCAATTAATTAGACAGGATTGCATAGGAGGAAACACTTGGCTAACAGAATGAACTTCTCACACTAAGGGCTGGCTGACTACAAGACACAGCAAGAGAGCAGAGAGGTCACAGTCATAAAGATAGGAAAAGCTCATAATTTAGGTAGAGACACCAAGAAAGTAAAACAAACATCACAGTGCTATGGGCAGAGGTAAAGAATTTGAATGCAGCATAGATCACCAAAAGCACATACACAGAATTAGCAATTCTAGATGGAGTTGCAGCAGTATGAGCATACCTGAGGAGAGGTAGAGAAGAGTTGTGTTAGATAGTGCTGAGCCGAAGTGCAATACTTAATCCAATATGAATACTTTATCCAAGATGATAGTTGCCAATGCAATCCCTGCCTGTGCAAACCCCTTGCTGTGCAAACCCCTAAAGAGGGCCTTAATTTATACTCAGTTTGGGTGGGGGTATTGCCAATTAATTAGACAGGATTGCATAGGAGGAAACACTTGGCTAACAGAATGAACTTCTCACACTAAGGGCTGGCTGACTACAAGACACAGCAAGAGAGCAGAGAGGTCACAGTCATAAAGATAGGAAAAGCTCATGATTTAGGTAGAGACACCAAGAAAGTAAAACAAACATCACAGTGCTATGGGCAGAGGTAAAGAATTTGAATGCAGCATAGATCACCAAAAGCACATACACAGAATTAGCAATTCTAGATGGAGTTGCAGCAGTATGAGCATACCTGAGGAGAGGTAGAGAAGAGTTGTGTTAGATAGTGCTGAGCCGAAGTGCAATACTTAATCCAATATGAATACTTTATCCAAGATGATAGTTGCCAATGCAATCCCTGCCTGTGCAAACCCCTTGCTGTGCAAACCCCTAAAGAGGGCCTTAATTTATACTCAGTTTGGGTGGGGGTATTGCCAATTAATTAGACAGGATTGCATAGGAGGAAACACTTGGCTAACAGAATGAACTTCTCACACTAAGGGCTGGCTGACTACAAGACACAGCAAGAGAGCAGAGAGGTCACAGTCATAAAGATAGGAAAAGCTCATGATTTAGGTAGAGACACCAAGAAAGTAAAACAAACATCACAGTGCTATGGGCAGAGGTAAAGAATTTGAATGCAGCATAGATCACCAAAAGCACATACACAGAATTAGCAATTCTAGATGGAGTTGCAGCAGTATGAGCATACCTGAGGAGAGGTAGAGAAGAGTTGTGTTAGATAGTGCTGAGCCGAAGTGCAATACTTAATCCAATATGAATACTTTATCCAAGATGATAGTTGCCAATGCAATCCCTGCCTGTGCAAACCCCTTGCTGTGCAAACCCCTAAAGAGGGCCTTAATTTATACTCAGTTTGGGTGGGGGTATTGCCAATTAATTAGACAGGATTGCATAGGAGGAAACACTTGGCTAACAGAATGAACTTCTCACACTAAGGGCTGGCTGACTACAAGACACAGCAAGAGAGCAGAGAGGTCACAGTCATAAAGATAGGAAAAGCTCATGATTTAGGTAGAGACACCAAGAAAGTAAAACAAACATCACAGTGCTATGGGCAGAGGTAAAGAATTTGAATGCAGCATAGATCACCAAAAGCACATACACAGAATTAGCAATTCTAGATGGAGTTGCAGCAGTATGAGCATACCTGAGGAGAGGTAGAGAAGAGTTGTGTTAGATAGTGCTGAGCCGAAGTGCAATACTTAATCCAATATGAATACTTTATCCAAGATGATAGTTGCCAATGCAATCCCTGCCTGTGCAAACCCCTTGCTGTGCAAACCCCTAAAGAGGGCCTTAATTTATACTCAGTTTGGGTGGGGGTATTGCCAATTAATTAGACAGGATTGCATAGGAGGAAACACTTGGCTAACAGAATGAACTTCTCACACTAAGGGCTGGCTGACTACAAGACACAGCAAGAGAGCAGAGAGGTCACAGTCATAAAGATAGGAAAAGCTCATGATTTAGGTAGAGACACCAAGAAAGTAAAACAAACATCACAGTGCTATGGGCAGAGGTAAAGAATTTGAATGCAGCATAGATCACCAAAAGCACATACACAGAATTAGCAATTCTAGATGGAGTTGCAGCAGTATGAGCATACCTGAGGAGAGGTAGAGAAGAGTTGTGTTAGATAGTGCTGAGCCGAAGTGCAATACTTAATCCAATATGAATACTTTATCCAAGATGATAGTTGCCAATGCAATCCCTGCCTGTGCAAACCCCTAAAGAGGGCCTTAATTTATACTCAGTTTGGGTGGGGGTATTGCCAATTAATTAGACAGGATTGCATAGGAGGAAACACTTGGCTAACAGAATGAACTTCTCACACTAAGGGCTGGCTGACTACAAGACACAGCAAGAGAGCAGAGAGGTCACAGTCATAAAGATAGGAAAAGCTCATGATTTAGGTAGAGACACCAAGAAAGTAAAACAAACATCACAGTGCTATGGGCAGAGGTAAAGAATTTGAATGCAGCATAGATCACCAAAAGCACATACACAGAATTAGCAATTCTAGATGGAGTTGCAGCAGTATGAGCATACCTGAGGAGAGGTAGAGAAGAGTTGTGTTAGATAGTGCTGAGCCGAAGTGCAATACTTAATCCAATATGAATACTTTATCCAAGATGATAGTTGCCAATGCAATCCCTGCCTGTGCAAACCCCTTGCTGTGCAAACCCCTAAAGAGGGCCTTAATTTATACTCAGTTTGGGTGGGGGTATTGCCAATTAATTAGACAGGATTGCATAGGAGGAAACACTTGGCTAACAGAATGAACTTCTCACACTAAGGGCTGGCTGACTACAAGACACAGCAAGAGAGCAGAGAGGTCACAGTCATAAAGATAGGAAAAGCTCATGATTTAGGTAGAGACACCAAGAAAGTAAAACAAACATCACAGTGCTATGGGCAGAGGTAAAGAATTTGAATGCAGCATAGATCACCAAAAGCACATACACAGAATTAGCAATTCTAGATGGAGTTGCAGCAGTATGAGCATACCTGAGGAGAGGTAGAGAAGAGTTGTGTTAGATAGTGCTGAGCCGAAGTGCAATACTTAATCCAATATGAATACTTTATCCAAGATGATAGTTGCCAATGCAATCCCTGCCTGTGCAAACCCCTTGCTGTGCAAACCCCTAAAGAGGGCCTTAATTTATACTCAGTTTGGGTGGGGGTATTGCCAATTAATTAGACAGGATTGCATAGGAGGAAACACTTGGCTAACAGAATGAACTTCTCACACTAAGGGCTGGCTGACTACAAGACACAGCAAGAGAGCAGAGAGGTCACAGTCATAAAGATAGGGAAAGCTCATGATTTAGGTAGAGACACCAAGAAAGTAAAACAAACATCACAGTGCTATGGGCAGAGGTAAAGAATTTGAATGCAGCATAGATCACCAAAAGCACATACACAGAATTAGCAATTCTAGATGGAGTTGCAGCAGTATGAGCATACCTGAGGAGAGGTAGAGAAGAGTTGTGTTAGATAGTGCTGAGCCGAAGTGCAATACTTAATCCAATATGAATACTTTATCCAAGATGATAGTTGCCAATGCAATCCCTGCCTGTGCAAACCCCTTGCTGTGCAAACCCCTAAAGAGGGCCTTAATTTATACTCAGTTTGGGTGGGGGTATTGCCAATTAATTAGACAGGATTGCATAGGAGGAAACACTTGGCTAACAGAATGAACTTCTCACACTAAGGGCTGGCTGACTACAAGACACAGCAAGAGAGCAGAGAGGTCACAGTCATAAAGATAGGAAAAGCTCATGATTTAGGTAGAGACACCAAGAAAGTAAAACAAACATCACAGTGCTATGGGCAGAGGTAAAGAATTTGAATGCAGCATAGATCACCAAAAGCACATACACAGAATTAGCAATTCTAGATGGAGTTGCAGCAGTATGAGCATACCTGAGGAGAGGTAGAGAAGAGTTGTGTTAGATAGTGCTGAGCCGAAGTGCAATACTTAATCCAATATGAATACTTTATCCAAGATGATAGTTGCCAATGCAATCCCTGCCTGTGCAAACCCCTTGCTGTGCAAACCCCTAAAGAGGGCCTTAATTTATACTCAGTTTGGGTGGGGGTATTGCCAATTAATTAGACAGGATTGCATAGGAGGAAACACTTGGCTAACAGAATGAACTTCTCACACTAAGGGCTGGCTGACTACAAGACACAGCAAGAGAGCAGAGAGGTCACAGTCATAAAGATAGGAAAAGCTCATGATTTAGGTAGAGACACCAAGAAAGTAAAACAAACATCACAGTGCTATGGGCAGAGGTAAAGAATTTGAATGCAGCATAGATCACCAAAAGCACATACACAGAATTAGCAATTCTAGATGGAGTTGCAGCAGTATGAGCATACCTGAGGAGAGGTAGAGAAGAGTTGTGTTAGATAGTGCTGAGCCGAAGTGCAATACTTAATCCAATATGAATACTTTATCCAAGATGATAGTTGCCAATGCAATCCCTGCCTGTGCAAACCCCTTGCTGTGCAAACCCCTAAAGAGGGCCTTAATTTATACTCAGTTTGGGTGGGGGTATTGCCAATTAATTAGACAGGATTGCATAGGAGGAAACACTTGGCTAACAGAATGAACTTCTCACACTAAGGGCTGGCTGACTACAAGACACAGCAAGAGAGCAGAGAGGTCACAGTCATAAAGATAGGAAAAGCTCATGATTTAGGTAGAGACACCAAGAAAGTAAAACAAACATCACAGTGCTATGGGCAGAGGTAAAGAATTTGAATGCAGCATAGATCACCAAAAGCACATACACAGAATTAGCAATTCTAGATGGAGTTGCAGCAGTATGAGCATACCTGAGGAGAGGTAGAGAAGAGTTGTGTTAGATAGTGCTGAGCCGAAGTGCAATACTTAATCCAATATGAATACTTTATCCAAGATGATAGTTGCCAATGCAATCCCTGCCTGTGCAAACCCCTTGCTGTGCAAACCCCTAAAGAGGGCCTTAATTTATACTCAGTTTGGGTGGGGGTATTGCCAATTAATTAGACAGGATTGCATAGGAGGAAACACTTGGCTAACAGAATGAACTTCTCACACTAAGGGCTGGCTGACTACAAGACACAGCAAGAGAGCAGAGAGGTCACAGTCATAAAGATAGGAAAAGCTCATGATTTAGGTAGAGACACCAAGAAAGTAAAACAAACATCACAGTGCTATGGGCAGAGGTAAAGAATTTGAATGCAGCATAGATCACCAAAAGCACATACACAGAATTAGCAATTCTAGATGGAGTTGCAGCAGTATGAGCATACCTGAGGAGAGGTAGAGAAGAGTTGTGTTAGATAGTGCTGAGCCGAAGTGCAATACTTAATCCAATATGAATACTTTATCCAAGATGATAGTTGCCAATGCAATCCCTGCCTGTGCAAACCCCTTGCTGTGCAAACCCCTAAAGAGGGCCTTAATTTATACTCAGTTTGGGTGGGGGTATTGCCAATTAATTAGACAGGATTGCATAGGAGGAAACACTTGGCTAACAGAATGAACTTCTCACACTAAGGGCTGGCTGACTACAAGACACAGCAAGAGAGCAGAGAGGTCACAGTCATAAAGATAGGAAAAGCTCATGATTTAGGTAGAGACACCAAGAAAGTAAAACAAACATCACAGTGCTATGGGCAGAGGTAAAGAATTTGAATGCAGCATAGATCACCAAAAGCACATACACAGAATTAGCAATTCTAGATGGAGTTGCAGCAGTATGAGCATACCTGAGGAGAGGTAGAGAAGAGTTGTGTTAGATAGTGCTGAGCCGAAGTGCAATACTTAATCCAATATGAATACTTTATCCAAGATGATAGTTGCCAATGCAATCCCTGCCTGTGCAAACCCCTAAAGAGGGCCTTAATTTATACTCAGTTTGGGTGGGGGTATTGCCAATTAATTAGACAGGATTGCATAGGAGGAAACACTTGGCTAACAGAATGAACTTCTCACACTAAGGGCTGGCTGACTACAAGACACAGCAAGAGAGCAGAGAGGTCACAGTCATAAAGATAGGAAAAGCTCATGATTTAGGTAGAGACACCAAGAAAGTAAAACAAACATCACAGTGCTATGGGCAGAGGTAAAGAATTTGAATGCAGCATAGATCACCAAAAGCACATACACAGAATTAGCAATTCTAGATGGAGTTGCAGCAGTATGAGCATACCTGAGGAGAGGTAGAGAAGAGTTGTGTTAGATAGTGCTGAGCCGAAGTGCAATACTTAATCCAATATGAATACTTTATCCAAGATGATAGTTGCCAATGCAATCCCTGCCTGTGCAAACCCCTTGCTGTGCAAACCCCTAAAGAGGGCCTTAATTTATACTCAGTTTGGGTGGGGGTATTGCCAATTAATTAGACAGGATTGCATAGGAGGAAACACTTGGCTAACAGAATGAACTTCTCACACTAAGGGCTGGCTGACTACAAGACACAGCAAGAGAGCAGAGAGGTCACAGTCATAAAGATAGGAAAAGCTCATGATTTAGGTAGAGACACCAAGAAAGTAAAACAAACATCACAGTGCTATGGGCAGAGGTAAAGAATTTGAATGCAGCATAGATCACCAAAAGCACATACACAGAATTAGCAATTCTAGATGGAGTTGCAGCAGTATGAGCATACCTGAGGAGAGGTAGAGAAGAGTTGTGATAGATAGTGCTGAGCCGAAGTGCAATACTTAATCCAATATGAATACTTTATCCAAGATGATAGTTGCCAATGCAATCCCTGCCTGTGCAAACCCCTAAAGAGGGCCTTAATTTATACTCAGTTTGGGTGGGGTATTGCCAATTAATTAGACAGGATTGCATAGGAGGAAACACTTGGCTAACAGAATGAACTTCTCACACTAAGGGCTGGCTGACTACAAGACACAGCAAGAGAGCAGAGAGGTCACAGTCATAAAGATAGGAAAAGCTCATGATTTAGGTAGAGACACCAAGAAAGTAAAACAAACATCACAGTGCTATGGGCAGAGGTAAAGAATTTGAATGCAGCATAGATCACCAAAAGCACATACACAGAATTAGCAATTCTAGATGGAGTTGCAGCAGTATGAGCATACCTGAGGAGAGGTAGAGAAGAGTTGTGTTAGATAGTGCTGAGCCGAAGTGCAATACTTAATCCAATATGAATACTTTATCCAAGATGATAGTTGCCAATGCAATCCCTGCCTGTGCAAACCCCTTGCTGTGCAAACCCCTAAAGAGGGCCTTAATTTATACTCAGTTTGGGTGGGGGTATTGCCAATTAATTAGACAGGATTGCATAGGAGGAAACACTTGGCTAACAGAATGAACTTCTCACACTAAGGGCTGGCTGACTACAAGACACAGCAAGAGAGCAGAGAGGTCACAGTCATAAAGATAGGAAAAGCTCATGATTTAGGTAGAGACACCAAGAAAGTAAAACAAACATCACAGTGCTATGGGCAGAGGTAAAGAATTTGAATGCAGCATAGATCACCAAAAGCACATACACAGAATTAGCAATTCTAGATGGAGTTGCAGCAGTATGAGCATACCTGAGGAGAGGTAGAGAAGAGTTGTGTTAGATAGTGCTGAGCCGAAGTGCAATACTTAATCCAATATGAATACTTTATCCAAGATGATAGTTGCCAATGCAATCCCTGCCTGTGCAAACCCCTTGCTGTGCAAACCCCTAAAGAGGGCCTTAATTTATACTCAGTTTGGGTGGGGGTATTGCCAATTAATTAGACAGGATTGCATAGGAGGAAACACTTGGCTAACAGAATGAACTTCTCACACTAAGGGCTGGCTGACTACAAGACACAGCAAGAGAGCAGAGAGGTCACAGTCATAAAGATAGGAAAAGCTCATGATTTAGGTAGAGACACCAAGAAAGTAAAACAAACATCACAGTGCTATGGGCAGAGGTAAAGAATTTGAATGCAGCATAGATCACCAAAAGCACATACACAGAATTAGCAATTCTAGATGGAGTTGCAGCAGTATGAGCATACCTGAGGAGAGGTAGAGAAGAGTTGTGTTAGATAGTGCTGAGCCGAAGTGCAATACTTAATCCAATATGAATACTTTATCCAAGATGATAGTTGCCAATGCAATCCCTGCCTGTGCAAACCCCTAAAGAGGGCCTTAATTTATACTCAGTTTGGGTGGGGGTATTGCCAATTAATTAGACAGGATTGCATAGGAGGAAACACTTGGCTAACAGAATGAACTTCTCACACTAAGGGCTGGCTGACTACAAGACACAGCAAGAGAGCAGAGAGGTCACAGTCATAAAGATAGGAAAAGCTCATGATTTAGGTAGAGACACCAAGAAAGTAAAACAAACATCACAGTGCTATGGGCAGAGGTAAAGAATTTGAATGCAGCATAGATCACCAAAAGCACATACACAGAATTAGCAATTCTAGATGGAGTTGCAGCAGTATGAGCATACCTGAGGAGAGGTAGAGAAGAGTTGTGTTAGATAGTGCTGAGCCGAAGTGCAATACTTAATCCAATATGAATACTTTATCCAAGATGATAGTTGCCAATGCAATCCCTGCCTGTGCAAACCCCTTGCTGTGCAAACCCCTAAAGAGGGCCTTAATTTATACTCAGTTTGGGTGGGGGTATTGCCAATTAATTAGACAGGATTGCATAGGAGGAAACACTTGGCTAACAGAATGAACTTCTCACACTAAGGGCTGGCTGACTACAAGACACAGCAAGAGAGCAGAGAGGTCACAGTCATAAAGATAGGAAAAGCTCATGATTTAGGTAGAGACACCAAGAAAGTAAAACAAACATCACAGTGCTATGGGCAGAGGTAAAGAATTTGAATGCAGCATAGATCACCAAAAGCACATACACAGAATTAGCAATTCTAGATGGAGTTGCAGCAGTATGAGCATACCTGAGGAGAGGTAGAGAAGAGTTGTGTTAGATAGTGCTGAGCCGAAGTGCAATACTTAATCCAATATGAATACTTTATCCAAGATGATAGTTGCCAATGCAATCCCTGCCTGTGCAAACCCCTAAAGAGGGCCTTAATTTATACTCAGTTTGGGTGGGGGTATTGCCAATTAATTAGACAGGATTGCATAGGAGGAAACACTTGGCTAACAGAATGAACTTCTCACACTAAGGGCTGGCTGACTACAAGACACAGCAAGAGAGCAGAGAGGTCACAGTCATAAAGATAGGAAAAGCTCATGATTTAGGTAGAGACACCAAGAAAGTAAAACAAACATCACAGTGCTATGGGCAGAGGTAAAGAATTTGAATGCAGCATAGATCACCAAAAGCACATACACAGAATTAGCAATTCTAGATGGAGTTGCAGCAGTATGAGCATACCAGTGTTAAAAGGGACATAAACAGTTTTCAGTAATGCGATTCTAGATGGAGTTGCAGCAGTATGAGCATACCAGTGTTAAAAGGGACATAAACAGTTTTCAGTAATGCGATTCTAGATGGAGTTGCAGCAGTATGAGCATACCAGTGTTAAAAGGGACATAAACAGTTTTCAGTAATGCGATTCTAGATGGAGTTGCAGCAGTATGAGCATACCAGTGTTAAAAGGGACATAAACAGTTTTCAGTAATGCGATTCTAGATGGAGTTGCAGCAGTATGAGCATACCTGAGGAGAGGTAGAGAAGAGTTGTGTTAGATAGTGCTGAGCCGAAGTGCAATACTTGTCATCTACTGTCACTTTCTTACTATTACCAGATATTATTTATTTATTCATTCAGGGTGTCAGAACACTACGCAAATGGTTGCAGCTTAATCATTCAGGTTTTTTTCTATTTATTCTCATAATATTTATTGTCATATTAGCACTTTGGGTATTCACCATTTTTATATTCCAAACAAAACTGACGTCCTTTTTTTCCCACAAATAGAGCTTTTGGTGGTATTTGATCACCTCTGCGGCTTATATTTTTTGCGCTATAAACAAAAAAGCGACAATTTTGAAAAAAACGCATTATTTTTTACTTTTTGCTATAATAATTATCCCCCAAAAATATATAAAAAAATGTTTTCCTCAGTTTAGGCCAATACGTATTCTTCTACATATTTTTGCTAAAAAAATTTTTTTTGCTAATAAGCGTATATTGATTGATTTGTGCAAAAGTTACAGCGTCTACAAAAAAGGGAATAGGTTTATGGCATTTTTATTATTATTTTTTTATTAGCAATGGCAGCGATCTGCGATTTTTATCAGGACTGCGACATTATGGCAGTCACATCGGACGATTTTGACACATTTTTGGAACCATTGGCATTAATACAGCGATTAGTGCGATTAAAAATGCATTGATTACTGTAAAAATGTCACTGGCAGTAAAGGGGTTAACACTAGGGGGCAGTGAAGGGGTTAACTGTGTTCCCTGGGAGGTCATTCTAACTGAAGGGGGAGGGGACTGACTAGGAAGTGACGGATTGTGGTTCCTAGCTAATAGGAACACGATCTGTCACTCCTGTCAGAACAAAACACGGAAGTGTGTGTTTACACACACTCACCCCTGTTCTGTGTCTCCTGGTCACAATCGCTCATGGCTGGCGGTCATTGTGACCGTCGGCCACGAGCATCGGCACCCCTGCTGTACAGCAGGCGTGCGCCTGCTATCCGGACCCCGCGAGCTAACGTACAGTTACGTGGTTTCGTGCAGGGGAGCCAACCTGCCACAGTACAACTCCTTTACAGGTCATCAATTTAGAGATAATCATAAATAGTAATAGTAATTACTATTAGTAATTACTAATCATAAATAGTAAAAATATGTGTGTCGTGAAATGATGAAAGTCTTTGGTACCCAAAATTGGTGACGCTTTAAATCCTTTACAGGTCATCAGTTTAGTGATAACCAGAAATAATGGCCCACAGTGCAGTGGTCAGGAACATGTCATATACAGTCCTGTGTATATAGTGCAGTGGTCGGGAACATGTTATATACATTCCTGTGTATAGAGTGCAGTGGTCGGGAACATGTCATATACAGTCCTGTGTATAGAGTGCGGTGGTCAGGAACGTGTTATATACAGTCCTGTGTATAGAGTGCAGTGGTCAGGAACGTGTTATATACAGTCCTGTGTATAGAGTGCAGTGGTCAGGAACGTGTCATATACAGTCCTGTGTATAGAGTGCGGTGGTCAGGAACATGTCATATACAGTCCTGTGTATAGAGTGCGGTGGTCAGGAACGTGTCATATACAGTCCTGTCTATAGAGTGTGGTGGTCAGGAACATGTCATATACAGCCCTGTGTATAGAGTGCAGTGGTCAGGAACATGTCATATCGGCCTCGTAGAGGAGGATGGGCACCTGCTTCCCTCTGCGCCCCGCCTGCCTGTGTTTACTCGCTATGGCGCTGCAAAACAAAAAGAGAAGAGAAACGGGTTCCATAATGAAACTACAATTGTAATCTGAAAATGACATCAACACATGAAACAAATGTAGAATGAAACAATGCAAATGGAATTTTTGGATTAGGCGCATTTTTTCATGTAGCACAAGATTTGCAAATTTTTTTATTAACCAAATTTATTTTAAGAAAAATGTAAAACGTCTGCTTCTTGGTGCACAATAAAATATAAAAGACAGGATTGTGCCGAGTAAATAGATGTCCAGTCCACCTTTCTAATTACACGCTTGTGTGAACTGTGTATGATGTACATTTCCTTTCTTGCAAAGCATTAATCCCTTGGTTAAGTCCAGAAACTGGAACACAACAATTTTTTTAATTTTTTTTATATTTAACTCTTTCTCAGGAGCGCGCAATTGTCAGTTAAAGCTGCAGCGCGCTAAATAGCAGAATATCGCCTGGTCAGAAAGGGGGCGGAACCTACAGGTGGCGAAGTGGAACTTAAAAGCACTTACCGCTCATCAGTTTAGTGATGAGAACAAATAACGGCCATGGAATCGATCGTGGTGATAATATGTAACATGTACAAACTATGCTTTCATGTGTAGGCTTGGCACACCTATGTGCAAATTAGGTTTTTCACAGGAGGGAGGATGATTTGAAAATATTTTTTTTTGTTTTTGTATTCACTTAACTTTACTGACATCAACTGTGATAACAATAATATGGGGGTCATTTACTATAGCGACGCGGCGCTAATTGCCAAAAGTTAGTGCTAATTTGAGGCAATTTGCATGAATTAGTGCTAAAACGGTATTCACTATAGCGCTGGTGAGAAAATATTCCCAAAATCGAATTTACTATAGTTCCCTGAAACTAAATAGCGCCCAAATCCTTACTCTGCTAAAACCTGGAGAATTGAGCATGAAAATAATGTTTAGAACATGATATAATTGCCTAAATAGTACTGAAATATTCGGTATATTATTTAAAGATAATCTGCTTTTAAACTGTGTGAAAAAGTGATTTCTACACTGAAATATCTTTAACCACTTGCCGACCGGCGCACGACGATATACGTCGGCAGAATGGCACGTACAGGCAGGAGGGCGTATATATAAGTCCCTACTTTCTGCCTGTCCGTGCCATCGGGAGCGTGCCGGTCGGGACCCCCGTGAGTCCGATCGCAGTCCCCGCGGACTCGATCGCCGCGGGGACCCCCGCGATCGTCTCACGGGAAGGCTGAACGGGGAGATGCCGAGATAAACAGCATCTCCCCGTTCTGCCTAGCAACTAGTGACGCCGATCTCTGCTCCCTGTGATTGGAGCAGAGATCAGCATTCACTAGCTGACAGCCATGCCCCCCCACAGTAAGAAACACACCCCTAGGCATACTTAACCCTTACACTGCCCCCTTGTGGTTAACCCCTTCACTGCCAGTGTCATTTATACAGAAATCAATGCATTTAAATAGCATTAATTGCTGTAAAAATGACAATGGTCCCAAAAATGTGTCAAAAATGTCCGATGTGTCCGCCATAATGTCGCAGTCACAAAAAAAACGCAGATCTCCGCCATTACTAATAAAAAAAATTATTAATAAAAATGCTATAAAACTATCCCCTATCTTGTAAACGCTATAACTTCTGCGCAAACCGATCAATAATCGCTTATTGCAATTTTTTTTACCAAAAATATGTAGAAGAATACGTATCGGCCTAAACTGAGAAAAAAAAATGTTTTTTATATATTTTTTGGGGATATTTATTATAGCAAAAAGTAGAAAATAATGCATTTTTTTCAAAATTGTCGCTCTATTTTTGTTTATAGCGCAAAAAATAAAAACCGCAGGGGCGATCAAATACCACCAAAAGAAAGCTCTATTTGTGGGAAAAAAAGGAAGTCAATTTTGTTTGGGAGCCACGTCGCACAACCGCGCAATTGTCAGTTAAAGCGACGCAGTGCCGAATCGCAAAAAGGGGCCTGGTCCTTTGGCTGCAAATTGGTCCGGTCTGAAAGTGGTTAAAAGTCTGAGAAGAGATAAATTCCCCGTTTTCGTAAAACTAGGTGCCAACACAACTGAGCATGCTCAAATGTGATAGGTGTACCAACATCAGAAATCAAAATGTAATTCCCCAAAAATGTGAGGGTAATATCACTATTCTACACTGACCCACAAAGAACAACCAAATATCACAGAATAAATCAAGAAGAATTACTCTTGAGTAATGTAATTCCATCACTTGTCCAAAGAAATACAGTATTTATGTGTATTTATGTGTCTGATATTTTCACACGTGGCAGCTCTGAGGCTTAGAGGTTAGAACTTCTGTTTAGTATCCCTGAGCATCTGGGTTCATAATCCCAAATATGCCACTTCATGTAGAGAAGTTGTCTCATCTCCCAAGTCCTAAAACTATGTCTAAATGTAGTATTTATGTGTAGGAGGGTTCCACCACCATTGTAAATCTTGCCAGATACACTATTTAGCCAAAAGTATTGGGACACCTGCCTTTACACACACATGACCTTTAATGGCAGCCCAGTCTTAGTCCGTAAGGTTAAAATTTGATTTGGCCCACCCTTTGCAGCTAGAACACATTCTGGGAAGGCTGTCCACAAGGTTTAGTGTGTTTATGGCAATATTTGATCATTCTTCCAGAAGTGCATTTGTGAGGCCAGGCACTGATGTTGGATGAGAAGGCCTGGCTTGCAGTCTCTACACTAATTCAGCCAAACAGTATTCTATCGGGTTGAGGTCTGGACTCTGTGCAGGCCAGTCAAGTTCCTCCACCCCAAACTTGCTTATCCATGTCTATATGGACCTTGCTTTGTGCATTGGTGTGCAGTCATGTTGGAACAGGAAGGGGCCACCCCCAAACTGTCCCCACAAAGTTGAAAACATGAAATTGTCCAAAATGTCTTGGTATGCCTTAAGACATGGGTGCTCAACCTGTGGCCCTCCAGTTGTTGCGGAACTACAAGTCCCATGAGGCATTGCAAGACTGACAGTTAAACAAGCATGACTCTCAAAGGCTGAGGCATGGTGGGACTTGTAGTTCTGCAACAGCTGGAGGGCCACAGGTTGAGCACCCATGCCTTAAGAGTTCCCTTCACTGGAACTAAGGGGCCAAGTCCAATTCCTGAAAAACAACCCCACCCTAACCCCCCCCTCCTCCAAATGATTTGGACCAGTGCACAAAGCAAGGTCCATAAAGACATGGATGAGCGAGTTTGGGGTGGAGGAACTTGACTGGCCCGGACAGAGTCCTGACCTAAACACAACAGAACACCTTGGGGATGAATTAGAGTGGAGACTGTAAGCCAGGCCTTCTTATCCAACATCAGTGCCTGACCTCACAAATGCACTTGGAAGAATGGTCAAACATTCCCATAGACACACTCCTAAACCTTGTGGACTGCCTTCCCAGAATAGTTTAAGCTGTTATAGCTGCAAAGGGTGGGCCAACTCAATATTGATCCCTACAGACTAAGACCTGGACGCCATTACAGTTCATGTGCATTTAAAGGCAGGTGTACCAATACTTAGGCCAATAAATTGTATATTGCTTGTGACACTGAGCATGGCTATGGACTTAGGGCTGGTTCACACCACAGAGATGCAGAGAACATGTGTGAGGCTGCCTGCTGGCTAAGTGGATAGCAACTCTGTCTAGCAGCCCTGGGGTAGCTGGTTCAATTCCCCAACATCCTAATGCTTGTGTTGAAGTTTATATGATCTCCCTGTGTGGGTTTC
Source organism: Lithobates sylvaticus (assembly GCA_028564925.1). NCBI lineage: Eukaryota > Metazoa > Chordata > Amphibia > Anura > Ranidae > Lithobates > Lithobates sylvaticus. The sequence goes on along the minus strand of CM053028.1, from coordinate 559,323,927 downwards.
TCACCACAATCAAAAAACATGCTGGCATTTTATTTGTCTCCTGTCGAAATAGTCTCTAATCTAAGAAAGTTCGTTTTGGACTTTAGATTGGAAGCTCATTCCAGCCAGGGACTGATGTTAATGTTTGTTAGCACTAATCATGCCCAGGGACTTAGACATTTAAAATGGTAGGGTTTACACTGCACAGGTACATATGTTTAGAAAACTGTTGCTTAGTTTATGTGCATGCAATGGACTTCAATCTTTGGCCTGTAGTTGGAGATTTGATGCACATAGCCAAGGGCTAACACAGTTGTAAATAGTATTATATGCTCCTGCTCTTCAGGTGCAATCACTTTAGACATACATGAAGAGACAGATTGAAAGATACTGGTGGGCGTGTACAATACAACCTCTCCTATATAAAGGGCTGCAGTAGGGGGGGGGGGGTTGTTTGGCCTGAGAAGGTCAGGTTTTTTGCTGTGATTTGTGGTGGAGAAGGAATGATAGTGTGCCTATTGACAAACGCCCAACTAGGGCTGTTTGTTTGCTGAAATTCTTGTGCATTTGTTCAGTCAAAAGTGGGTTTATTTTTCCATGCTGTCAATGTTGTGTGTATTGTTCCTGTCTGACCGTGAAAACATGGTTTGGGAGTATGTGCTGACCTTCTACTCTTTGATCTCATTGCTTAATCGTGTATGCAGAAATGAAGCTTCCAGCAGAACATGGTCACCAATGTGTGTGTGGGAATTTGTGGGGTGGTGGTGGGTGTTATATTTTGAGCAGGTGGGTTTTTTAATATTATGTTGGAATGCTTTGTAAGAATAATGACTGTTAAGTATGTTTCTATAATCTTGCAGATAAAAATATGATGTGTTGCCCGTTATACACTGAAAGTAAAGCTGTGTCCACTCTAAGGTTTAGACAAATTTTAGATGGTAAGCTCCTATGGGCAGGGCCCTTAAAATCCTATTGCTAGCTGTTTTGCTAAATGTAGCACCATATATCCTGTACAAATTATTTTGAAGCTAGTAAATGAATGTACATAATTTTGTTTCTGCTGGCAAAATAAAAGTAAATTATTGAGCTTTGTTGTTATTTTTTTAAATTTTTTTTACTTTTCTCTCTTCTCTTTCTTCTTTTTAATTAGTTTTGGGGGTGGTGGTTTTGGGGAAGTGCAAGATCTTTTACATCTTATGCCGCGTACACACGATTGGAATTCTCATCGGAAAAAGCTCTCAATAACACCGTGGCATACAACACGTTCGACTGCACTATAAAAGGGAAGTTTAATGCTTCTGAGCATGCGTCAAATTGTTTCTGAGCATGCGTCGGAATTTTGCGTGTCAGAATTGCATACACACGATCGGAAAAGGTTTTTCGTCAGAAAAATTAAGGACAGGTTCACAATCCAAAGTCCGTCGGAAATTCAGACAGAAAAAGACCGATGGGCATACACACGGTCGGAAAATCAGATGAAAAGCTCCCATCGGACTGTTTTCATCGGAAATTCTGATCGTGTGTACGTGGCATTAGGCTGCTTTCACACTGGAGGCGCTTTTCAGGTGCTAACAATAGCGCCTGCATAGCGCCTGTAAAGACCCTCTCCTCTCACTGCAGTGTGAACTGGCCCTGACCCTAGGTTTACACCTATGCATTTTTTTGTGCAGTTTTCAGAAACACTCTACAGTCCATTTAACATGGTTTCCTATGGTACTAGTTCACATCTATCCGTTTTGCGGCAGTGCGTATTTGGAAATGGTAGGAGGGGCCACGCCCCATAGTTATATATGAAATGTGCACTATGGAAGTGGACAGATCGTCTGGCCGCAGCGTCGGAGGTGGCTCGTTTTAATAGCAGGTCGGTGGCGGGAGCGGCGGAGGAGAAAGACCGGAGCCGGAGGAAGATGGAGAAGACCGGAGGAAGATGGAGGAAGAAGCGGGGAAAGAAGAAGAAGCCGGAGGAAGATGGAGAAGACCGGAGGAAGAATCGGGGAAAGAAGAAGACATATTTAATTTTTTCCAATTGATACAGGCAGGACCCAGGTTTCTATACACTTTTTATGTACATTCCTTCTGTGTGAATGGGATGGGGCGAACAAAAGTTGATAGACTTTTTGCCAATCTGTTTGAATGGTTTATACTGATTTAAAATGGAAAATACCATATTTACAATTAGATGGTGCACCATCTAAAGGCTAAATGCAGAGGCCAATTTCTCGGGCTTGTGCATCCTTTTTTTTTCTTCTGTTTCCTCTACCCGGGTAAGTAGGTGGCCTAAATCAGTCCGTAGTGCGGTAATTTCTGTTTTTATAAAGGTTTCCATCCTTATATCTTCTTTAGGTTGATCTAATATTTCTCCTTTCTTTTTTCCAGGGGCTTTTTTCTTATCTTTGTTGCCTTGTTTTTGTTTCTGTGGATCAGATTTGTCTGGTACTGGACTCTTTGGGCTCCCTTTTTTTGTCAGATATTTCTTGATCGTACTTGTATTTGCAATATCTTTTGGGGTTTTTGGTTCATTGTTTTTTATAGTTCTACCTCACATGATGATTTTTAAAAGTCCCCGTTTCCTCTGCTCCCCGGGTCGCTACCCGGTAGTCACACCCTGCCTAATGAAGACATTAAAACATTATGGGGAATTATCAAATCCTAAATCATCATCATTATCAAATCCTAAATATAAATGTAAATAACTAAGAAGAAAGGTGTTACAGCAGGAGTTCCAATTTAGTTGGAAGACAGAAATAAAATATTTAGGAATAAAACTGACGTCGTCCCCGGGGAAACTCTATCAGGCAAACTATCTCCCACTATTAAACGAAATAAAAACAGAAATAAAAAGAATGGCAAGTAGATCTCTCTCATGGACAGGTAGAACAAACACCAGAAAAATGGTAATAGTACCAAAAATCATCCACAAATTTCAAATGCTACTTATCCCACTACCCCAGACATACATTAAAACATTAAAAAGTATGATATCTAAGTTTATCTGGCAGAACAGCAAACCAAGAATTGCATTCTGATTATTAAAGAGAGATAAAGTGCCAGGAGGGATAAAAGTACCAAAAATATTACAAGGCGGTGTTGATCTCACGGGTAATGGAATGGTCTAAGGCAGTAAATGAGAAAAGATGGGTACAAACTGAGAAGAACATGCAAACTCCAGGCAGGAAGTGTCGTAGTTGGGATTCGAACCAGCGACCCTTCTTACTGCTAGGTGAAAGTGCTAACCACTACACCACTGTGCCGCCCATCATCCTCCGGGACTGTGACATCATAGGGGGCGGGGTCACCATGTGACATGAGCATGTGACCCCGCCCCCTTGTCCCTATATAAGTCACAACACCGCGCGTCTCTGCCATTCCAGCCAGAGAGAGCGACGAGTCAACATCGGAAGGAGAAGAAGAAGAAGAAAAAGAAGAAGGCGCAGAAGGCGACGACAGAAGAGACTCCGGAAGACCCCCGAAGGCAGAACGAGACCCCCAGACGACGGCGGCGGCGACGAAGAAGAAAGCCGGGCTCCTCCGCTCGGTAAAAGAGCTAGGTAAAAGAGCAGAAGAGAGCGTAGGAGTCCGGCGAGAAGACCCCCCAAGACGGAAGAAGACCCCCGGAGAAGTGCAATAAAATATTTTTTAAAAATTGTGTGTTTTTTTTTGCACTTTTACACCTTAGGTGAATGGGTAGGGGTACATCGTACCCCATACTCATTCACATAGGGTGGGGGGCCGGGATATGGGGGCCCCCTTATTAAAGGTGGACAATCCCGCGGGAAAGTCCGCTCGTGTGTATGCCGCATTACCGGTAACTTGTTTTCCAATAGGCTTTCAGGACAACACCCGAGAGATCATGGCTCCTCCTCCCACAGGAAACACCACAATCAATCAAGTCTTTAAAAGGAGACCTCCACGTTGCTTCCATCAGTTGTTTGTAGAGAACCTCCAGCCCCAGCACATAAGTGACAGTTATATCATAGTATTACAGCAATAGCATAAATAGGGCGGGTTACTGCTGTCCTGAAAGCCCATTGGAAAACAAGTTACTGGTAAGTCTAACTTGCATTTTTCCACAACATCGTTCAGGACAGCACCCGAGAGGATTATCAAGACTTACTCCATTTAAGGTGGGACAACAGCATGTAAGACTTTCCTTCCGAAAGCCTGGTCCCCAGCCGTCATGAGGTCTAACCTATAATCACCGGCAAAGGTCATCAGACTTGTCCAAGTAGCTGCCTTAAAGATTTGTTCGGGGATGGCACCAGCTTTTTCTACCCAACTCACCGCCAAAGCTCTTGTAGAATGGATGCTCACTGAACTCTCTTGGCCTGTAAGGGAATAGGCTTCTGAGATAGCCATTCTCAACCATCTGGCAATGGTTCCTCTGGAAGCTTGTCTTCCTTTTTTATTACCAGAAAATAAAATGAATAGTGCGTCTGAACCTCTAAAGTCTTTAGTGGCTTTCAAGTAACTCAAGACTGCTCTTTTAACATCCAGGGTATGAAATTCTTCTTCCTTCTTACCCGATGGATTAGAACAAAATGTAGGAAGTATTATCTCCTGGGTTTGATTCCGGACCTTCGGTAAAAAATTGAGATCCGTCTTCAGAACAATTCGGTCTGAAAAAATGGAAAAAAAATGGCTCCCTGATTGATAAGGCTTGCAGCTCACTGACTCTTCGAGCTGTTGTAATAGCCACTAAAAATACTGTTTTCAAAGTAACTAATTTCAGGGAGGCTAAATTAATAGGTTTGAAAGGTTCCCTGGTCAGGGCCTGTAGAACAACTGATAAGTCTCATACTGGACAACTTTTGATCACCACTGGTCTAGACCGGTTGATAGCCTTGAAGAATATAATCACTAAGGGTTATGATGAAATAGATTTTTCCAAAAATACCCCCAGTGCAGCAACTTGAACCTTGAGGGTGCTGACCGCTAGGCCCTTGTCCGCTCCATCTTGCAGGAATTCCAGAATAGAGGAAATCTGTTTTAATGATCTGCCAAATGCTGTGCACCAGGAGTTGAAGACTTTCCGGACGGAATATATTGCTCTTGTAACCTTCTTTCTGCTAGATAGGAGGGTAGCCACCAATCTATCCGAGAAACCTTTTCTCCTCAAGAGCTGCTCCTCAGAAGCCAAGCTGTGAGTTTTAGTTTTGCTACTTCCTGGTGAAGCAGGGGACCTTGTAACAGCAGGTCTTGTCTCAACGGAAGGTGCCAAAACGTTTGGAGTTGCATCTGTAGAAGAGATGAAAACCACGGCCTTTTGGGCCAGAAGGGAGTGATGAGGATTACTGTTGTATCCTCTTTCCGGATTTTTGTTATGAACTGAGGGATAAGCTGAAACGGGGGGAAGGCGTAGCAGAGGTGAAATTTCCAACTGTGCGCCAGAACATCTACTCCCAGTGAAGACTCGTTCCTGTTCAGGGAGAAGAAGTGAGACACTTGTGAATTTTCCGAGTCTCAAAGAGATCCACTCTTCACGATCAAATAGAAAACATCTGGATTCAATTGCCACTCCGCTTCGAATACCTGGTTCCTGCTGAGGAAGTCCGCTAGCCTGTTTAGAGTCCCCTTTAAGTGGACCATGGACAAGGATAGAGTATGGAACTCTGCCCAACTTAGAATGTCTCTTGCTAGGTTCTGCAGAACTCTACTTCTTGTTCCTCCCTGTCTGTTTATGTAGGCCACCGCTGTGGCGTTGTCTGACAGGATCTGAGTATGCTGTCCCTGGACTTCTTCTGCAAAGGTCAGTAAGGCCATTTCTATGGCATTTAGTTCCCTCCAGTTTGAGGACCTCAGTGCTTCTCTTGTGGACCACGAGCCCTGAGCCCACCAACTGCTCATGTGAGCCCCCCAACCCCGGGAGTTGGCATCGGTTGTTAACCTTACCTGGGTTGGGAAGGACCATAACAGGCCTTCTGAATAACTTGTCTGGTTCTTCCACCACCAGAGACTCCTTTTTACTGTGGTGGGGATCTTCGCTAGTGAATCTTGCTGGTGATCCCAGGTTTTTAACAAAAAAACTTTGCAGAGGTCTGAAATGGAGCTTTGCCCACTGAACTGCCGGTATGGAAGAGGTCAGGGTTCCCAACACTGACATGATTTTCCTGATGGACAGAAGCTGACTGGACTGTAATAGTGACACCACTTCTAACAATTTTTTCTGTTTTTCTTCTGGAAGAAAATTTTTTTGCTCCAAAGAGTTGATGCGGAAACCCAGGAATAACACTTCCTGTGAGGGAATCAGATTTGACTTTTGGAGGTTTAAGATCCACCCTATGGATTCTAGGTGAACACGAGCTCTGACCAAGTTTTCCTGAAGACCTTCTCTGGTTTGCGCAAAAAATAGCAGGTCGTCCATATAAGGAATCACTGAGATTCCTTCTAGGTGCAGAGGCACCAATGCTTCGGCCATTATTTTTGTGAACACCCTTGGGGATGATGACAGACCAAATGGGAGTGCTCTGAATTGCAGATGTACCACCTTCTTCCCTTCTTTCGGTGCTAACCTCAGATATTTCTGTGACCTGGCGGCAATAGGAATGTGGAGGTAGGCATCTTGCAAATCTATTGATGCCATGTAGCACCCTTGATTCAGGAGGTTTTTTACTGAGAAAATGGAATCCATTCGAAATCTTCTGTACTCTACTGATTTGTTCAGCATTTTGAGATTTAGGATGAGGCGGAACTTTCCTGAAGGTTTCTGAACAAGGAATACATGTGAGTAGAAACCCTGGAAGAACTCCCCTGTGGGGACCGGAACAATGACTCTCTGTGATTTTAGTTCCTGTATTAAGGATTTCATGGCGAAAGCCTTTACCAGATCCCTTGGGACATTTGTTACCAAGAATCTTTTTGTAGGTTCTTCCGTAAATTCTATCACGTATCCCTGGGGAAGCATATTCACAATAAACTGGTTTGAAGTAATGGCTCTCCACCGAGGAAGAAACTCCTGGAGTCTTCCTCCAACCTTGAGGGGGGAGTCATTGCGGTTTTCCGGAGGTCATAGGAGGATTGAAGAGCACTCCACTCATACCTTTGGGCTTCTGTGAAGACCATGGCTTCCTCTTGCTCTGCCTTTTTCCTTCCTGCTGTCCTTTTTGAGGCCAAAAAAAAAAACACTTATGGGTCTGCGCCTGTTTCTTCTTGACAGGAAATTACTAGACATGTGCACAACAAAAAAAAATTTGTTTATTTTCGTTTCTTTTTTTTTTTTTTTCCGAAAAAAAATTCTTTATTTTCGTTTCGTTGATTCGTAACGATTCGTACATTCGTAAGTCGTCGGTGTTCGTATTCGTAACGATTCGTAAGAGTTTTTTTTTTTAGTTGATTCGTTTTTTCGTTAGTTTAATTTTCGTTTATTCGAAATTCGGACGCATTCGTATTTATTCGTACATTCGTAACATTCGTACATTCGTAATCGGAGCATAATTCATAATTTTATGTAATGTGTATGCTATTATTACATTTTAATAATTTACGAATCGAAAAAAACAAGTTACGAATCGAAAAAAACTATTTTTTCGTTTAATCTATTCGAAGCACGTTAAGCAGCACCATTGTAAGGGACACGGAAAATTACCAATTCAAAAAAAAAAAAAAAGTTACAAATGTACAAATTTTTTCGTTCATTTTCGTTGTTCCTGTTTTCGTTTTTCGGATTTTCTTCATTCGTATATTGGTTGTTTCTAATTATTTTTTTTCGGATTTTCGTTGTTTTTCGGATTCGTTCGATTCGATAATCGGATTCGTACGATTCGTTATTCGGATTCGTTCGATTCGAACGATTCGTTCATTCGTACGAAAACGAGCGAACGAAAAAAAAAGAAACGAATTGCACATGCCTAGAAATTACTTCTTTTTATCAGCCGTACGGTCAAGAATGGACTCTAGCTCCGAACCGAACAGCAAATCTCCTTCAAAAGGAATACTACAAAGTCTGTTTTTAGATGCAGCATCCCCTGACCAAGTATTCAGCCACAAAGCCCTCCTAGCAGAGTTAGTTAAAGCTGCTGATCTGGCTGACATGCAAATAGATTCTGCTGAAGCATCCGCAATGTATGATATTGCTGCAGACAAAGTTGTAAAGGAGTCCAGAATCTCCTGTTTTGGGGAATCCGCTGTCACACGGGCCTTCAGCTGGTTAACCCAGTGATCTAAATTCCTTGCAACACAAGTTGTTGCCATTGCCGGTTTTAGATTGTTCATCACTGATTGCCAGGTTCTTTTAAGAAGCAGGTCTATCCTTTTATCCATGGGCTCCTTCAGAGGGCCCAGATTCTCAAAGGCGAGGTCCGTAGACTTCGAGACCTGAGAAAAGGCAGAGTCTAATTTTGTAACTTTGTTCCATATAGAGTCAGGATTTTCCTCAAATGGAAATCTTCTCCTGTGAGCCCGGGAAAAGAATGTCTTTTTCTCAGGTTCCAGACACTTATTTTTTAATCATATCTGTGATAATTGAATGGACTGGAAAAGAACGGCCTTTTGAATCTCCTAAACCAGCGTACATGCGGTCATGTAGGGAGAGTTCCTTCTTTTCCTCTTCTATCCCCAAAGTAGCATACAATTACTTTCAGGAGCCCTCCAACCTCTTCTAGTGACATTTTGTATTTGGAAGCGGCATCCATTTCATTTTCCTCCTCCTCAGAATCTGATTCATTTGGGGCAAGGGAAACGGACTCTTGGGAAGTGTCCTGGGATATCGGGCCCCCTATTAGTATTTAAGAGCCTCCTTGGGGCTCCGAAGATGGCTGAGGAACCCTGGTATCCCTTGAGGAGGGACCTGGTTCCTCTCTTAGGTTTGACCTAAAAGCTTGAAAGGTGGTCCGGAGCTCATCCTTTATGGTTGTAACCAAATCGCCACACATGGATGGAGACTCCTCCCTGACTAGATTTGCAATGCAATCTGCACAAAGTGTTTTGGTCCAAGCTTTGCTGCTTAGCTTTTCCTTGCAGACAGGGCACCTTCTCTTAACTGGTTGGATAGTTGTGACCTGGACAAACAGAAAGAGGACAAGGAACCACGCTTGAAATGCTGCTACATATCACAGATATGACACCCAGGTGCACTAGGAAAGACCACATCTTACTTCCCTGTGCCCAGCAAGCCACCACCACCACCTAAGGTCCCCTATTGCTAGGCAGACATGTTAAGTACTAGTCACTGCAACAAACATTCCCAGGGAGATTGGGGGTAGGGGGAGAGGGGGGAAAGGGTGAGTAACCCCCCCACAGGAGAAAACGGCCCAGAGTAGCAGAGTGCATAGGAGATTATTCATACTGCTGCTGCACTATTGAGGCTGGATTTCTATGGTTGGATCGGCTGTGAGACAGATTTACATCTTATGATTGCCCCGGTGGGGACTGATTGAGTGACCTTTCTGTTCATTCCGAGGTCCACAGATTAAGGTGAGCGGCCTGTATCTACGGTGGTGGAAGCACAGATAACGATCTACATTAATTACCATCGTCTTCAGCACCCTGATCACTATTGAGGAGTTCACTCTCGTCTGCTGGTGTCTCCATTTATGTCATCCCCGGCTTTCCAACTTCATAATCTGACACTCTCTATGCGTTTTATAGCAGCTAGCTATCATCCTTATGTATTTTTAGTTCATTTTTAGCGCTGTGCACTATTTTGTATTTTATGTTCATTTAAGGATTGCAACATATTGGCTTTAAGTGTTCAGCTGCTTAGGTTAGGATTTACATTGTGATTTTGTGCTGACTGAATCCGTTCATTTATATATTAATCTTTAACTGATCCCCCTGAAGGGGTTAATCTATGTATTACCTCCTCTGCCGCCAAATCCAGCAACGTGTCTTCTCTCTACGTCCTTCCAAATGGAATGTCCTTTGTCTTCTCTGTATCTGACATCACTTCCTGTCTCTATCTAACATCACTTCCTGTCTCTATCTGACATCACTTCCTGTCTTCCATAGAGACTTCCTGTCTTGGTAGAAGTGAGATTACCAACTTGTGGAGATCAGAGGAACTGCAGAAATGTCTCATATAGTGAACACGGCCTTGTGCTGTGTGTATGTACTGTATATCCTTATAGATGGGGTCATCTCCACTCCCACCAAGGGGGATAGAAATATATTACTGCTCGGGGGAGGGGGGGACATTTTGGCCCCTTTGATTTTGCAGTAAAATTGATGTCAGATTTAGTCATGTAGAACATCTGTTATATGGATACAAAGATCCCCAGCCGAGAGTAAAGGGTGGAAATGGCTCCTGATCCCCAGATTTGGGCAATTATGTCACCAATATAAATAGAATAAAACCTGCGCTATGTGTAACAACTCAAATACCTACAGAAATAACTTATACCGGACTGCTGCTGTAACAAAGGTAAGTATTCCCTTTATCACCTAGAAGAGCATTATGTGTCACAGCGCTGTCCTATTGTGTGTGCACATAAATCATCACAAATACACTAAAATATGTGGAGACATTCATATATAAAGTGCTAGGGGCTCAAATAATATTCTCTGCAGATCTACTGCTTCCACTTTACACCTACTTCACTGATCTTATGGTGTTTATCAATAAATGAAGTAAACTGATCCATGTGCAAATTCATATACTGTATAGCAAGACCGCTTCCTATATATATTTCTTATTATAGCCAAATTTACCACCCTAACTCCTCCCACAACTTTTCCACCACATAGACAAGTAATATACCGAAACATGCAGATTGTTCCCGATTGGTGTGCGATTGTGTACCGAACGGTTCACAATATCGTAAAATTTGTCCCTTAGAAATGAATGGAGAAATGTTCATAACTAGAGTAGGAGGTGACAAAGCTGACAACCACATAATCAGACAAAACATTATGACCCCCCCATTAAAAAAAAATTATAATTTTTGAAAAAAAAAAAAAAATGTTGAAAAAAAAAAATAATATTACGACCCCCCAAAGATCAGCCAAAATATTATGACCCCCATGATCAGCCAAAACATTATGACCACCCCATAAAAAAAAATATATATATATTTTTGAAAAAAATAAAATAATTTTTGAAAAAAAAAAATAATAATTTTTGAAAAAAAAAAATAATAATTTTTGAAAAAAAAAAATAATAATTTTTGAAAAAAAAATAATAATAATTTTTGAAAAAAAAAAAATAAATTTTTTTGAAAAAAAAAAAATATAATTTTTGAAAATAAAATAAAAATTATTTTTGAAAAATATATTATATAATATTATATTATATTATATAATATAATATAACTTATAATCTGTTCAATTAACTAAGTAATAGGCGGATGTAGAACACTCTCTATGTTATCCTCTACTCTCTGAATTTCCTATATTGTTACCCTCCCCCTTCCCAATGTTATTCCCTTACTTATAGTTGTACAGGCTGACTAGCGGCTCAGTGTGGAGACCTCCCAGACCTACAACGTGAACCCACTTGGGGTGGGCTGGATTGGGCCATCAAGATTTGAACGAAGCCTACTTTATATGCATTTACAATGTTTTTTCATTACATGATTGATATGTACCATTTGCAACAATCTTAATTGTTATGTTGTCTTTTGATAAAATAAAAAAAATATGGATAAAAAAAAAGAAAGTGTCCAATATTGAGGTGGTTAAATGAATGGTTACTATGAGACACTTCTTGTTGGCTGCAGTTCCTCTAAACTCCACAAGGTGGTGATCTCACTCATATCCAGACAGGAAGTCTCTATGGAAGTTCCGGGTGAGAGGTGAGTCGGGAGGAAGTAGAGAGAAGACATTGCTGGAAGTGGCAGCAGAGGAGGTAATAAGATCCTATCTTCTATTTACACCCAGTAACCCCCCCCCCCCGTCATGTCCGTCCTCTTCCTCCATAGTCACTGTGATGTCTTTTATCTCCAGCAGATGATGATACACACATATATAGTGTGGAAATGTAGAATAACCCCGTATATTACAATGAGGGAATTTATGGTCTAAGGATGAGCTCACGTGCAGAGCCCGCCAGGAAGTCGGCAATGCGCTAATCACAGGCAGTGAGACATTTCCTAAACTCTCTGTAGCCACACATCGGAACAATGTCTCATTCTGGGCTATAAATGGTTAAGGAATCTAGGTGGGGGTAGGAGCGCATTTTAACCTCTTCATCTGCCAATAGCCCTCCTGGACAATGATTGGTGTTTTCCAATCCAAACACATTGGATGTCACCAGGTTAGGAGAGGCGCCCTCTCTGTTTACATCTAAGGGGAATCCGGCCCGCCATCTGCCGGAGTACTCTGGCAGTGGATTGGCTCTTCTGCTCCTTATGTGGGTATTCCCCATTTACTGCTATAGAGGCGTCTATTGCTTCACAGGCACCATGAACTCTGTGGCACTATCATTACAATATGCAGCTAACACAATGATGGAGTGCAGGGGTCAGGAGTATGGAGCATAGAGCCCCTCACATTGCTGGTCAGGAGTAAAAAAACATTCCCCAGCCTTCCATGAAGAATATGTTCCATCATTGGTGTCAGAGGGAGGAAAATACAGAGGGTTCTGAGCAGAGGCGTAACTAGAACCTTCAGTGCCCTGGTGCAAGAAACCATGAAGGGCTCCACTGGTCCTAGGGCCCTTTCCACTGATTCTGTTGCCCTTTACTTCTGCAGTGGGACCCTTTCCTGCTCTCTTTGCCCCCCCTATGATAGTGGAACAGCAGAGCCCTATCGCAAGTATGACCTCTGCGACCTGGTAGTTTCACCACAGTTTCACCTCCACCGATCTCGCACACACAGGGCTCACCTCCTCCGATCGCACACACAGGGCTCACCTCTGCTGATCTCACACACAGGGCTCACCTCTGCCGATCTCACACACAGGGCTCACCTCTGCCGATCTCACACACAGGGCTCACCTCCACCGATCACACGCACAGGGCTCACCTCCACCGATCACACGCACAGGGCTCACCTCCACCGATTGCTTCCTGCAGTGCCCAGCGAGGTGCTTTGCTCTTTGTGACCTCAAATCTGGCACAATGCCGCCACTAAAGTTTCCAAGTGATAACAAAGGGTGGGATGAGGTACAGGAATGGGTGGAAGGGTGTCTCAACTGGGGTGCCAGTCAGAGGGGGGAATGGGCAGGGGTGACAGAGGGATGAGATAAGGAGGATGGATAGGAATGGGTGGGACATATGGAGGGGCAATAATATGGGCAGACCTGGAAGGGGCACAAGAGAAGAGATTGGGGGGGGGGGGGCAGAAGACTAAGCAGAAACTCCAGAGAGCAGCTGGCAGAGGTAGGAGAGGAGTTGGGGATGTGCAGAGAGCTGATCCTGCCCCCCCACACATCTCAAGGGCCACACACACACCGAGGACCCCCACCCCACATACAGGCACTCGCCATGCTCCAGACCCTGTAGCTAGCATCAGTGAATGGTCCCTCAGAGCCGGCGCAGAGTCCATTCGGTATGTAGAACTTCAAGCTGTTGTTGATGTTGGAGGGTGCTGTGCCCACGTTGGGGGCAGATCAGGGACAGCAAGGGGGCTCTGCAAAGGTTGAATGTACTTCACACCCTGTTCTCAGCAATCCTACTTTGCAATCATCTGGGAAGTCTCCACTGATCCCAGGACTCTTTCTGGCTGTCTTGGTGCCCTCCCCATGGTGGCAGAATGCCAGGGCCCGGTGGCAGGTGTGGCCTTTGCGACCATGGTAGTTCCGCTACTTGTTCAGATTAAAGTAGGGTCTCTGAGGAGGTAGTGGGACTAAAGGACTCTGCAAGCCTCTGAAGGTTTACTTTATCTGAAAGACTCTAGGACCCCTGAGGAGGAAGTGTAGCTGAAGGACTTTGGGGGTCTCTTAGGAAGAAATAGGGCTGAACAACTCTGAGAGGTTAGTGGGGCTGAAGGGCTGTGGGGGCCTCTAAGAGGGTAGTCAGGCTGCAAGGCTCTCAGGTAAGAGGTGGCTTTAGGGCTCATAGGGGTCTCTGATGGTCCTCCCACCCCACCTGCACTTACTTTTATGACCTTCTTAACCACTTTCAGACCGGACCAATTTGCAGCCAAAGGACCAGGCCCCTTTTTGCGATTCGGCACTGCGTCTCTTTAACTGACAATTGCGCGGTCGTGCGACGGGCTCCCAAACAAAATTGGCGTCCTTTTTTTCCCAGAAATAGAGCTTTATTTTGGTGGTATTTGATCGCCCCTGCGGTTTTTATTTTTTGCGCTATAAACAAAAAATAGAGCGACAATTTTGAAAAAAATTCAATATTTTTTTACTTTTTGCTATAATGAATATCCCCAAAAATATATAAAAAAAACATTTTTTTTCCTCAGTTTAGGCCGATACGTATTCTTCTACATATTTTTGGTAAAAAAAATCACAATTAGCGATTATTGATTTGTTTGCGCAAAAGTTATAGCGTTTAGAAAATAGGGGATAGTTTTATAGCATTTTTATTAATATTTTTTTTTACTATAGTAATGGCGGCGATCAGCGATTTTTATTGTGACTGCGACATTATAGCGGACACATCGGACATTTTTGACACATTTTTGGGACCATTGTCATTTATACAGAAATCAGTGCTATTTAAATGCACTGATTCCTATGTAAATGACACTGGCAGTGAAGGAGTTAACCACTAGGGGCGGGGAGGGGCTAAGTGTGACGTGTTGTGTTTTTTTTTTTTACAGTAGGGGGGCGTCGCTGTACGTCTGACATCACTGATCGGCTTTCCCGATGACTGGAAACAGTAGATCAATGACAGGCAGTGTAGGAAGCGCGGGGAGAGGTTTGTTTACACAGACCTCTCCCCGTTCTTCAGCTCCGTAACCCGATCGCGGGATACCAGCGGCGATCGGGTCCGCTGGTCCTGCGGCCGTGGTCACGGAGCTCCCGACCGGGTCGCGAGCGACCCCACGGCTAGGCAATTAAAGGGGACGTACCTGTACGTGCTTTTGCCTAGCCGCGCCATTCTGCCGACGTAAATGTGCAGGAGGCGGTCGGGAAGCGGTTAAAGAACTCCTGCCAGCAAGCAAAGGGCCTTCACCTCACCATCTCACTGATCAAGAAATATGTTGAAGACACAAAATAGACGGAGAAATTTTTAGAGGGGCATGAAGACAGTAGTTCTTAAATGTACAGAAACCCTCCTAATTCCCCCCCCCCACACACACCCATATCCTATTATTGTGTGACCAATACCATCCTCCAAATAATTCTTACTTTCATTTCCCAAAGTTATCCGTCTACAAGGAGACCTGTATAGATCAAATGACGGCACCAATGAGGATGGAGGAGGACCGGAGTCACATGACTGAGAAGATACTAAACCTCACCCTGGAGATCATCTACCTGCTGACCGGAGAGGTGAGGAGGATTCTGGGAGGTCACATGACATCACTCTTATCTCTATTAATAAAACACAGACCTGACCGGAGAGGTGAGGAGGATTCTGGGAGGTCACATGACATCACTTTTATCTCTATTAATAAAACACAGACCTGACCGGAGAGGTGAGGAGGATTCTGGGAGGTCACATGACATCACTCTTATCTCTATTAATAAAACACAGACCTGACCGGAGAGGTGAGGAGGATTCTGGGATTCTAACATGATATTCCTATTGGTTCTCCAATACAGAGATTTCCTCTTGTGAAGTCAGGTGATCATATGACCATCACACTCCCTCCATGTGACTCCCTAAAACCTGAGAGACACAACAGGCAGAAGATTCTAGAAGTCACCAAGAAGATGATGGAGCTGCTGACAGGAGAGGTGAGCGGTGCTGGGAATTCTGGGACATTATCCAGTAACAGACAAGGGATGTGTCTGGATGGTGACTGTATCATTGTGTGTGTCAGGTTCCTATAAGGTGTCAGGATGTCACTGTCTATTTCTCCATGGAGGAGTGGGAGTATTTAGAAGGACACAAGGATCTCTACAAGGACGTCATGATGGACAATCAGCCGCCCCTCACATCACCGGGTAAGAGGAGACTTTATTGTAAAGGAGAGAGCAGTACGGAGGCTCCACCTAGATCCCCCATCATCTGATAAACACATAGAAACAATGTATTCAGTCAGTGTGTGTGTTTCCTACAGATGGATCCAGCAATGGGAACCCACCAGAGAGATGTCCCCGTCCTCTGTATTCCCGGGATTCCACACAGGAAGATCACACCATCCCCCACCATCATCAGGTAGATGAGGAACAATCACTGATAGTATCATTAGGATCTGTACATTATCTGCATTGTTACCATTGATGTCATTTTTATTATATATTCAGAGTGGAGACCTGAGAGATTCTAAAGTTGAGGTTAAAGAAGAGATAAAAGAGGAGGATGAGGAGGATGGGGTGATGGAGGAGTCTCTAAAAGAACACAAAGATCTGTACCAGGACACCATGGTGGAGTCATCCAGCTACAGAAACCCACCAGAGAGATGTCCCCGTCCTCTGTATTCCCGGGATTCCACACAGGAAGGTCACACCATCCCCCATCATCAGGTAGATGATTGACAATTATTGGTAGTTCTGATTTATACACAGCATGATTGTTACAATGAATGTTTTATTATATATTCAGAGTGGAAACCTCGGGGATGATGATATTGATGTTAAAGAAGAGTATAAAGAGGAGGATGAGGAGTATGGAGTG
This sequence comes from Lithobates sylvaticus, assembly GCA_028564925.1. NCBI lineage: Eukaryota > Metazoa > Chordata > Amphibia > Anura > Ranidae > Lithobates > Lithobates sylvaticus. The sequence goes on along the minus strand of CM053028.1, from coordinate 559,307,335 downwards.
ATGGAGGAGTTTTCAGAAGGACACAAGGATATGATGGAGCCACCAAATACCAGGAACCCACCAGAGAGATGTCCCCGTCCTCTGTATTCCCGGGATTCCACACAGGAAGATCACACCATCCCCCACTATTATAAGGTTGGTGGGATGGAGCATCTAGAACAGGGGTGCTCAACCTTCTGAAGAGCGAGGGCCACTTAAGCGACTTAGTAACCAGCCGCGGGCCACAATGAGCAGATGACAGTTCTGCCTCCACTCTACGTATGCAAAGCGGACACAGACACAGCCCACTCTACTCTATGGGCCCTCTCATCTGATCAAATGGAAGGGGACGGATCCACTTTATGTTTTTTTAGCAGATCAGATTGGAAGGAGGCAGCTGTAAACGGACACAAGTCTGTTTACATCTGCCGCTCCATAGAGGTGAATGGAGGGTCCGATTGGGTCAGACAGATCATGTTAAAGGGGCCTAAGGCTACTATTACACTGATGGTCTGTGGTCTACCCACACCTGTGGCTTTCCTGCAGGTTAGCTGTATTTTGCCATAGAATTCTATCATGTCCTGCAGGTGTGGTGCCCTTTCTGAAAGTGCCCCAAACCCACAGGTAAAACCAGAAGTCTATGGCTCAGTGCAGGTAAGCCGCAGGTACACTGCGCTATACCTGCGGATCAGTTTTAAAGCAGCCCAGTAACCACTGCAGAACAGATATGTCCATATATACACTGTGATTTTAGTAATAAACTTGCTGTCCCAGGCAGAGTGCATTTGGTATCACTCCACCTATGACAGGAGCCGGTGCTATACAGTAAGCATTGGCTTATGCAGCTCTGCTCCGCAGCTGATTGCTTCCTCTACCGCTGGCTTCATTCACAACACTGATGCTCGTGCATGGCGGGTAGACAACCTGCAATCTGGGCTTGCCAACCCGCCATCCCAGAGCAGGAGGTCGCGGGCCACATCAGAGGGCTCCGCGGGCCACTGGTTGGGCACCCCTGATCTAGAACATGGACTCCTAGAGATGATGTGTAGATTTTTTATGTGATGTCACAATAATAAATCCTATTGTTTACGGATGATATTCACTTTCATTTTCTTGATTTAGAGTGGAGATCCAATCGATATAGAATTTGAGGGTAAATCAGAAGAAGAAGAAGAGAGGTGTGTGAGGGATGATCAGCAGTCTATGGAGGAGGATGGAATAACGGGGACATTTATAGAGGAGGACACTCCTACAGAGATCAGTACAGGTGGGTCATTAACACTAAATACATTCCTCCACCCATACTGCTCACTGATTGGTCCAGAGTAGGGCGGTGACTGGGTGATATCAGCATGTAATCCCCTGGTCACTTTCCTGAGCTGTGTTCCCCGTCCTGTATTCCTGTATTTCTCTCGGATAATCTTCCTTCTCTGTGCTGCAGACACAATTTATGTATCTAGACTGGATTTATGGAGATTCTGGAGTTCAGCTGGCAGCAAAAGGTTGATTTTCACCATAAATGTTGCTCTACCTAGGCACCTGGGGTACGTGCTTTGGGTCTTCTGCCCCATACCCGGGTATGGCAAGATCTCTGACAGAACAATTCTCCCAGGATTACTTGCTCTGTTGTCTGCTGGCTGTGCCGGGTGGAGGGATATGTCTGTATAGTCTCAGACCCAAGTCACTGAGTGCAGTCTCAGGAGATGGGAGGCAGCGGTGTGGGACCTCTGCAACTTGTCTCATGTAAACATTTCATCTTCCACTGATTACTGAATACCAATATTATGAGTCCTGACCCTTACACTGTATAATTTATATTGTACATTACATACTCCTGACCCCTGCACTATATACTCTATGGTGTACATTACATACTCCTGACCCCTGCACTATATACTCTATGTTGTACATTACATCATTCTGATACTATATAGTCCTATCTGTTGTATCTTATACAATATGTTGTACATTACATAGTCCTGACTTCTGCTCTCTCCCCTCTACCCACTGCTATATATACACATAATATGGATTCTCTTTTGTTACACCCATTTCCTACCAGCTGGACATTTTATATCTGATGATTTGATTGGAGCACAGCAGGAACCAATCAGCTCATGTCTAGTAATAATCTTTTTATTTCTATTTTAGTAGATGGACGGGAGATGAGGAAAACCTCAGAGGATTGTCTCACTTTGTCTCCAGACTGTAAAGTAGAAGATGAGGACATCACACAGTATAGTCCAGGAGAAAACCCGACTACCTCAAATGTCCATCCGGCACCACACAGTGTAGATGGACCATCGTATTCCTCTTATCCTGAGGAACCTCAGACTGTGCGGGACGGTGCCGGACCATCGTATTCCTCTTATCCCGAGGAACCTCAGACTGTGCGGGACGGTGCCGGACCATCGTATTCCTCTTATCCTGAGGAACCTCAGACTGTGCCGGACCATCGTATTCCTCTTATCCTGAGGAACCTCAGACTGTGAGGGACGGTGCCGTCCTTCCAACAGAGAAGAGCTTTTCCTGTACTGAGTGCGGGAAGTGTTTCCCTTCTAAATCCAATCTTAATGCGCATATAGGATCTCACACAGGAGAGAAGCCGTATTCCTGTACTGAGTGCGGGAAATGTTTTTCAGTGAAGTCCAATCTTTACACACATCAGAGATCTCACACAGGGGAGAAAGGGTATTCCTGTCCTGAGTGCGGGAAATGTTTTTCACGGAAGTCTCATTTTTACAGACATCAGAGATCTCACACGGGGGAGAAGCCGTATTCCTGTCCTGAGTGCGGAAAATGTTTTTCAGTGAAGTCTGATCTTTCCACACATCAGAGATCTCACACCGGGGAGAAGCCGTATTCCTGTCCTGAGTGCGGAAAATGTTTTTCACAGAAGTCTGATCTTTCCACACATCAGAGATCTCACACCGGGGAGAAGCCGTATTCCTGTCCTGAGTGTGGGAAATGTTTTTCGCAGAAGTCCAGTCTTTACACACATCAGAGATCTCACACAGGGGAGAAGCCGTATTCCTGTCCTGAGTGCGGAAAATGTTTTTCAGATAAGTCCCATCTTTCCACACATAAGAGATCTCACACGGGGCAAAAGCCATATTCCTGTCCTGAGTGCGGAAAATGTTTTTCACAGAAGTCCAGTCTTTCCAAACATCAGAGATCTCACACGGGGGAGAAGCCGTATTCTTGTCCTGAGTGCGGGAAATGTTTTTCACAGAACTCCAGTCTTTCCAAACATCAGAGATCTCACACGGGGGAGAAGCCGTATTCCTGTCCTGAGTGTGGGAAATGTTTTTCACAGACGTCCAATCTTTACAAACATCGGAGATCTCACACAGGAGAGAAGCCGTATTCCTGTCCTGAGTGCGGGAAATGTTTTTCACAGAAGTCCCATCTTTACAGACATCAGAGATCTCACACGGGGGAGAAGCCACTTTCCTGTCCTGAGTGAGGGAATTGTTCCTCATTGAAGTCCTGTCTTCCTGTACATCAGGGATCCCACACAACCCTTGAGGTGTATTAGTGCCTTCAGTGCGGGAAATGTCTTCTATATGAATGTTGCTGGACATCACAGCTCTCGTGTGGAAGAAGCACACCCTGATATACACCTCAGATATACTCCATGGCTGATCTTCATCATGTAAGAAACAGTTGATAAGGAGATCAGAGATCACCGAAGACATGGATGAAGTGTTGTACCGTGTTGCCATTGATAGCAGGAGAAAAATAAAAATGGAGTCATTACCTCTCATTGGCTGAGTACATTTCACTTAAACGTCTGTTTTTAATAAAATAGTTGAATGAATGTGACCGGCATTCATCAAGCTGTGATGAATATTGGATGTATTTTATTTGATGCTCTGATTTCCTTGGCTCCATCTAGTGGCCATAATGCGGTATTGTCATGATATGACAGATAAAATATCTCATTATGGCCACTAGATGGAGCTGATGATGATAGGAAATCACTGTGTTGCATTATGGACAGAATGTGTAATGGTTGGATGAATGATTGTCATATTTGTCTAATGAATCTTCTAGAAGTAGACCCCTTCGTTTCCTCTGTCAGACATAGTTTAATACTCATACACTGGTGAGTACAGTACACACTGAAGGACGGAAGTTCTTCAATAGGGATGAGCCCGGTGTTCGTTTCGAACCCATGTTCGAATCGAACATCAGGCGTTCGTCGAGTCCATAACTCTGCGGGCCGTTCGCATCAAATTCGTGTGATACGAACGGCCCACAGTGCACTGAGCCAGTCGCAGTGCATTGCTAGCTGATGATTGGCCAAGCATGCACTGTGACCCCGCATGCTTGGCTAATCATAGCACCAGCAGCGAGGAGAGCAATAATTGGCCACAGGCAGGATGCCTGTGGCCAAATATACCTCAGGGGGTTTAGTACACGCCCCACATGTAGTGTGTTCCGGCGTGCAGAGAAAGAGCATTGATAGGCAGGGACAGTGTGTTCTTATCAGTCATTTGCGTGTGGGGAAAGTGCAGGGAAAGAGCATTGATAGGCAGGGATAGTGTGTTCTTGAATCTGTATTACCAGGCATTTGCAGGACTTAGTGTGTGTTCTGTGCCTCCAGCGCAGTATACACCTGTATCTACCCTTTAGTGCTGTTGTTCTCTATAAATACAGCCATCTGCAGGAGTTAGTGTGTGTTGTGTGTGAGTCCAGCACAGCACAGTATAAACCTGCACCTGTATCTACCCTTTAGTGCTGTTCTCCATTAATCCAGCCATCTGCATGAGTTAGTGTGTGTTGTGTGAGTCCAGCACAGCACAGTATACACCTGCACCTGTATCTGCCCTTCTTTGCTGGTGTCATCTAATCCAGCCATCTGCAGGAGTTAGTGTGTGTGTTGTGTGACTCAGCACAATATACACTACCCAATTGCTGTTTTTCCCATCTCCCTGCAGGCCATTACAATGTCTGGAAGGCCAATAAGGAGAGGGGGACAGTCACGGGCCAAGAAAAGAGGGCAAGCAGGCTCTGTGTCTAGAGACAACAGTGCTGGTCGTGGACGCGGTGCATCGTCATCAGCACGTGGCCATGGGACACGCTTGTCCTTATTTTCGGGAGCTGGACATTTTGAGCCGCATCATGCCGAAGACTTGGTAGAGTGGATGACCAAGCCCTCCTCATCCTCTCACCCAGACTCAGGGTACTGGCAAATCAGCTGCCAACGCGTACTCTTCCCTCATCTCAATGTCATTAGTCACCCCTTCCCTAGACCCACCATGTCCTCCTGAGGAGTCCCCCAAACTGTTTGACCACAGTGTTGGGTACATACTCCAGTGCATGCGCGGCGGGCGCACTGGGGAAACCCGGTGCGCTCTTACTGCGCGGGCGCCCCGCTTCATGTCATGCGTAGTTCATCGGAGGCGATGGAAGTCCCAAGGCAGGACAAGCCTTCCGGGACACTGAGGGAACGACGCCAGGGCCTTATTATGGCCCTAAAGCACTCACTCTGACAGGGAGGGCGGGATCGACACACCCACACCTGGAGGCAATTTAACAATTAACACTAGGCAGAATTCCCTATAAAGGCTGCCTGCACATATGGCATCTCAGCCTGACCTCTGGGAAGTGCAGACATACACCATTGACAACAATAGGTAAGACAACTACCCATCTTTATGAACTTAACTATGGGTTGACCCCCCCCCCCCCCCCTTTTTTTCCCTTTCCCCTTGGCCTTGAATGCCCTGAGGGAAGGACTAAGCAGGTCTACCCATTGACTCCCATGCCTTTCTTTCTAAAAAATTAAGACATTTTCACTAGTTTATACTTTCTTGCAGACTTTGTCTGATCGCTGACAAATTAACCACTACTACCCATCCCCCCTCTTGGATGCTAATTTGATATCACAATACTGTCAGGTAAATCAAAATTTTAATGACTGTAGACCATCGCACATGTATCACTTAATTTTAGCACACCACTCTGCCATTGTTACCACATTATTTATACACATTGCTATTTATCATTGTTTTGTAATCTCATACTCACCTATTTTTTACACCAATTCACTTACTCTTTGGTATTTTTTTTTTCTCTTGTGTTTCTTTCACTGCTGCACACTGTGCCCAATTAGTCAACCCATTGCACATTAATGTTCACTTATACCACACCAATATTTCTTTACACTCATATCAGATTTATTCATTCATTATATATTTCCTACACTACTAATCCCTGTAATTACCTCCCACACATATTGTCACTCCCTTTACTGATGAAATTTATATTATTTTCACTACACACTATATCTGATAACACCATAACTTACTCTGATAATCTATAATTACGATCCCTTCCCTACATGAGATTTAGTCAGTCTAATGCTAATAATACGATATCTATACAAATACTTTGCCACTAAAAAACAATCGTTATTGCTTCCAGGTGGGTGTCTTGGCTGCGCTTCCTCCTAGGTGGACAGTGCTATTCCAGCGCCGTCCCCTGATAGCCCGTGATTAAACCCCCCCCCCTCCTGTTTGACATGGGGGAGCTTTTTCCTTTTTCTCTTCCCATAACCTGGGAATTGAGGAGGCACTTCAGGTTGACGGAGTCGGTGCGGATCTTCATGAGATAGAAAGAAAAAGCTTCTGGTTTTTAAATAAGTCTCTGGTCCATGCTACATATCTTGACAAAGCGGTAACTATGACATGCATGCAACTGCAATAGACTATGCACTAATGATTAATAAATAAAAAATAATAAATTATAAATCTAGAATCTTTTTTCTGATGCTTCGCAGAAATGCAATAAAGTGACCCCCCCTCTTTTTTCCCCCCTGAAGAAGCCCACAAATATGGTGGAAATGCATTGGGGCATTGGGGTGCACCTTCGCCAGACAAATCTTTTTCCCTGAAATCTACTTTACCACAGCTGTTTTATGAATCAAAAATATTGTTATATAGATTCTTGCATGTACCTCTTCTTGCCTAGATAGATTGTATAATGTAAACCAGAGCTCGCATTTTAATAATATAAATTTACATGTATGGTGTTTTGGATACTATATTAATAAAATTTGTTGATTTTTTCAAGATAGTGTTTTCCTTTGCTGCCAAAAAACCCCACAGGGAATATTGTATATTCTTTTTCCATACTCCAGGAGGATGCCCAGCGTTTTGAAGGCTCTGATGATAGTACCCAGCTAGAGGAAGGCAGTAGCATGAGCGCAGAGAGAGGGAATACTCAAGGATAGCAATCTGGCAGTCATGTTCCACCAGCTGCAGCATACTGCCAGGTTTGCTCCAGTGGTGAAGAGGGAGGGGATGATGAGGAGGCGGCACATCTCCAACGAGTCAGGATGCCCTTCGGGGGCCAACTTAAGGGCAGCACACCAACTGAATCACACCGCAGAGCTCCGCCTGTGCAGAGCGCTGCCTCTGCGCGTTATTCCAAAAATTCTTTGGTGTTTGAGACGAGTGCATCGGATCGCACCGCTGCTATTTGCAACATATGTCTCAAGCGTATCTCGCGTGGCCAAAACATCAGCCGCTTGGGCACCACAAGCATGACCAGACATATATTGACCTGCCATGCAGCTCGTTGGAAAGCGTACCTTAAAGACCCACACCAAAGAACAAAGCGGAACTTTCCTTGCTCCTCATCAGCTGGGATCTCCAACCCCACTATACCTTCAGTCCTCTCTGAAAGCTGCACTGAGAGGAATGAAGGTGTAGAATTAGGTGTGTCACAGCCAAGTACTTGCGGGCACTCTGCTAGCAGTACACCAACGTCCGATTGGTAGCAGGCAAATTTCCCTGCCCCAGCTGCTGGACCGTTGAAAGAAGTTCAGTCCCAGCCATCCACATGCCCAGCGGTTGAATGCTAGCTTGGCTAAATTGCTAGCACTTCAACTGCTGCCTTTTCAGTTGGTAGACTCGGCCCCCTTCCGTGAGATTGTGCAATGTGCGGTTCCTCAGTGACAGGTTCCTAAATGCCACTTTTTCTCACGGAAGGCGATTCCCGCTCTCTACCGGCATGTGGAAGGCAATGTCCATGCCTCGCTGGACAGGGCGGTCAGCGGTAAGGTTCATATTACCGCAGACTCATGGTCCAGCAGGCATGGACAGGGACGTTACCTATCTTTCACGGCCCATTGGGTCACTCTTTTGGCAGCTAGGAAGGATGCAGGACAAGGTGTAGTAGTGTTGGAGGTTGTTCCGCCACCACGCCTCCAAAATGCTACTACTGGTTGTGACACACCTCTCTCCTCCACCCCCTCCTCTTCTTCTTCCTCCGTGGCCTCTTCGAGTGCTCTGTCCTCGGAACCAGCAATGCTTCGTAGGCGTTCAAGGGGCTATGCAAGTATGCAGGCAAAAAGATGCCATGCCGTGCTTGTGCTGGTGTGTTTGGGGGACAGGAGCCACACTGGGGCAGAGGTTCTGTCAGCTCTGCAGGGGCAGGCCGAGAGGTGGTTGACGCCATGCCAGCTTAAGCCAGGAATGGTGGTTTGTGACAATGGCACCAACCTCCTCTCCGCCCTGCGACAAGGACAACTGACCCATGTGCCCTGTATGAGTCACGTCCTTAACCTGGTGGTGCAGTGATTCTTGGGCAGGTACCCAGGCTTACAGGATGTTCTGAGGCAGGCCAGGAAAGTCTGTGTGCATTTCCGCCGATCATATAATGCCAGTGCTCGACTGGCTGAGCTGCAAAAGGAGTTGAACCTGCCCAAGAACTGCCTTATATGTGACATGCCCACCAGGTGGAACTTAACGTTGGCCATGATGCAGCAGAGGGCCATCAACGAGTACCTGTGCGACTACGGCACCAGGACAGGGTCAGGGGAGCTCAGATTTTTTTCACCACGCCAGTGGAGTATGATCAGGGATGCATGCGCTGTCCTGTCACCATTTGAGGAGGCCACGAGGACAGTGCATGCATCAGTGACACTGTACCTCTTGTCCACCTGTTGGAGCATACGCTGCATGGAATAATGGACAGGGCACTTGAGGCAGAACAGAGGCAGGAAGAGGAGGACTTCCTTGCCTCTCAAGGTCCCCTTTATCCAGTCAGTGTTCCTTCTGTCCCACCCATCACACAGGAAGAGGAGGAGGAGGAGGATTGTGTCAGCATGGAGGTGGAGCCTGGCACTCAGCATCAGCAGCAGCAGCAGTCTTTTAGGGATGATTTACAGTCCCAAGAAACCGGTGGACTTGTACGTGGCTGTGGATCATGTCGTCCTTAGTGACCCAGAAGACTCCGGACCGAATGCCTCAGCTAACCTGCATTGCATGGCCTCCCTGATCCTGCAAAGCCTGCGGAAGGATCCTCATATTCTTCGGATCAAGGAGAGGGACCATTACTGGCTGGCCACTCTCCTTGATCCACGGTACAAGGGTAAGGTTGCGGACCTTAACTTGCCGTCGCAGAGGATGAGACATCTCCAGGAGGCCTTGCAGAAAGGTCTGTGCAACGCGTTCCCAGAGATTGGGAGGTTACAAACTCCTGGTCCTGGACAAAGAGTTGCTGAGGCTTCGGTCAGTAGCAGAAAGAGCAGTGGGGAATGTGGCTGTCTGACCGATGCGTTCAGACAATTTTTTAGTCTGCAGCCCCAAGGTATAATCGGTTCCAGCAACCATCGCCAGCGTCTGATATACATGGTGCAGGAATACCTAGGGGGCAAGGTCAGACTTGGACACCTTTCCCACAGAAAATCCACTGGCTTTACTGGGTCTTGAGGATTGATCACTGGCCAGAGCTTGCACAGTATGTAATTGGGATACTGGCCTGTCCTGCATCCAGCGTTCTTTCGGAACGCACATTCAGTGCTGCTGGAGGCCATGTCACCGATCACAGGGTGCGCCTGCCCACCGACTCGGTTGATCGACTGACCTTCATAAAGATGAATCAGTCTTGGATCACCACCAGCTACCAGGCACCTGAAGCTGATATAACAGAATAATTTATTTTGAAATGTCACATCCCTTCAAGACTGCCTATGCTGATGCTGTTATCCTGTTGTCCTGTTATGTTGACTGACTATCCTCTTCCTCCTCAATGATCCTGATGATAGCTTGGAAGAAATTTTTTGTTTCTGGGTGCCACCAGCCCACCACCAGTGGCTAAGGCCTAATTTTTCAGCCCCTGTTTAACAGGGGCGTGTAATTACAATTTTTTATGCAATGCTTTGCAACAGGTCTCATTGCTGTGCTCCAAGTACAGTATCTGTGAGGGGTTGCAGTGTTGTGGCACCGGCACCAGTGCCTAAGGCCCAATTTTTCAGCCCCTGTTTAGCAAGGGCGTGTAATTACAATTTTTTATGCAATGCTTTGCAACAGGTCTCATTGGTGTGCTACAAGTACAGTATCTGTGAGGGGTTGCAGTGTTGTGGCTAAGGCCCAATTTTTCAACCCCTGTTTAACAGGGGCGTGTAACTACAGTTTTTTATGCAATGCTTTGCAACAGGTCTCATTGATGTGCTACAAGTACAGTATCTGTGAGGGGTTGCAGTGTTGTGGCACCGGCACCAGTGGCTAAGGCCCAATTTTTCAGCCCCTGTTTAACAGGGGCGTGTAATTACAATTTTTTTATGCAATGCTTTGCAACAGGTCTCATTGCTGTGCTCCAAGTACAGTATCTGTGAGGGGTTGCAGTGTTGTGGCACCGGCACCAGTGGCTAAGGTCCAATTTTTCAGCCCCTGTTTAACAGGGGCGTGTAATTACAATTATTGATCTAATAATTCACAGTAGGGCCCATTCCTGCGCCCAACAAGAGTAACTGTGAGGGCTTACAGTGTTGTAGCACCAGCACCAAAGGCCCAATTTTTCCTACCACTGTTGTCATGTAATTACAATTCCTGATATAATAGTTCCCAGCAGGGCGTCCCAGCGCCCACCAAGTGTAACTGTGAGGGCTTACAGTGTTGTGGCAACACCAACATCTAAGGGGCAAACAAAAGAGTATATACTGCAGGCCCCTACTTTCAAACATCCAACTTACAAATGACTCCTACTTGCAAACGGAAGGAGACAACAGGAAGTGAGAGGAAATCTACCCCTAGGAAGGGAAATTCTATCCTGTTAGATTTAATATGGGAAAAAGGTGTCTCCTCTCTACTGATGCTTTATCATCAATCCTTGTTGTTGTGCAATCTTATGCAAGTCTACCTAGGTGTGTGAAGTATGGCCTGTTAATCTAATTGCGCATATTAAAGGGGACTTGTTGATGTTGATATGGGAGAATATAGATTAGGGATAGAGGCATTCCATACAAGTCTATGCTACACCTCAAAACGGTGTTCAGGTGGTATCTCTTAATCTAATCAGTAGTCACACATATCAAAGGGGACTTGTTGATGTTAGAATGCAAATTAGGACAGTTTGTGACTGCAGCTGAATATAACCTTGCGTTTAGTCTATTCTGTCTCAGAAGGTGTGTGGTTATGAAGGCACCAAGGTCTAGGAAACGTAGGGGCTCTAAATATTTACTAGCCTTGTCATAATTATACTCTGTTGGATATTATCATCTGTTGCAAGACTTTGTTCTGTGTTGGAAGTCAATAAAGTGCATCTCTCTGGAAGAATTGGGTTGCTGTGGAGGAGTACTTATAATAACTACTAATCATCTAAACCACGACATATTATATCACTACATTGATGCCGTTCAAGTGACCAGAAGAGAATTTTCAGGACTTAGTAACAAAAGTCAGTGGTGATAACAATCCTGTATGGTGGACAGAAGTCTGACGGAGACCCAAGAGCTGTGCTGTGACTCTAATGTCTGGTTGTGACATAAGAGAGTCTGGTCTACAAAATTAAACAAGTTTGGAACCCTAGAATTATTCTCTGGAGATTGGAAACAACGAAAAAAGGACTGTGCCGTGTACCAGAAGACCTGAACTGGAAGCTGAAGGAGTAACTAATGTGGTGAGTGTAAGGTCCTCTGATTCAGCCCCTCCGCATCAGCCCCTCTTTATCACAATTGGACTTTGGCGGTCAATGGAAAATAACCCTGTCTGTCCGGACAGATAATCAGACACCATACACCGTATGAGGTTTGAAAAAAGATGCCTTTACTTCCGTTTCACAGAGCATATACAATACAAAAAAAGGGGAAGAACGCAATTGAACAACCAATCACATTCAAGCATTTAAGCATTTTGTTATACAATTCAATATTGATCTGCAAGATTCATAATATTTTTTCTTTCGGACTCAACATAATATTTACTCTAAAAATGTCTCACGCAATATATGTCCTTGATAAGATTCTCGGTATGTTTTGATCATATAGCCTACTTGTTATGGGAAGCAGACCCGTTACTAGAAGCCATGAGAACTAAAACTTGTTATGGAAATGTGTGAGTGTGAGATAAACAGAATTTACAGTGAGTTTCTACAGAAAAACAGAAAAACATCTTTGTTACAATACTGTTAAATCTTAAAGGGTAACTCTACACTTCCCACGTTTCCTTACAATCCCTCCTTTGATCATAGGAGACTTTAAGAAGTCTCCGCTGATCACTCATTGTACCACCTATATCCTGCCTTGAACATGGTCATGGCTGTTTCAGACGTATCAACTAGGTTCTTTGATTTTGCTACTTTACTTATCAGGGAGAACACCAATTTGATTGTCACATAAACGGCCAGAGCTAAAATAAGTATCATGAGGAATATCATACCCGCTTTCTTGAAGAAATTCATAATGTTTTCCCAAATAGAACCAAACCATCCTCCTGCACCTGAAAAGGGATTCCATGAGTGCATTAACATCCCAAATCCTTCTACCTTTGTGAGGGCATTGTATACGCCCACCCCACCGAAGGATGCAAAAATTTTGTCCCACCAAGTGGTTAATTCCCTCTTGTGTCTGCCAAATTCAAGGTGACTGTGGGCAGGTTTCATGGACACAAGTGTGTCTGACCCTGTGGTCCCCATTAGAGGGATCATCTCCACAATAGTACACCAACCTGAAGTTTTTTCTGTCCATAGGGTAAGGGACGGTGGTATGGCACCATAGTCCACAACAGACCATCCATCCGTGGGGAACATGAGGGGTTTAAACCACTTTGGGGGGGCTAAGTCTTGACCTTAATCCCACTAAACACATCCAATCCTCCAAAGAGGGAATCTCCATCTCCACCTTGCCTTATCCAGGGGCTGTCCATGTGTGTGCTATTTATCCATTCAGTAACCCGTGGATTGTTGGATCCCCTTACACATTTACATTTGTCATATCGGGATCTGTTACCTGTTACCTATGCTTTCATCAGGGTCCAGGATATTAAAAGTAGCTAACCCTTGGGAGTGGTGTTTATAACAGGGACTTCCTGGGTGGTATTTAGTAACTGCTCTAGGGTGATAGGCCTTCCAACCATAGGGACTAAATGTCGGCCTGTGGATAAGTATGACTCCTTTCTATGTATGTTGCTCTGGCATTCACTACAACAGTATCCTCACCCATCCCACACGAGGAGTTTAGCCAACACCCAAAAAATAAGAGCAAGAATACAGTGATGGTCATTCTAATTGAAAACAGAAATTGTCCAGGTGGTGCATTTTCTTGGCTCACGGGGAAAGTCTATGGTAAGAATGGTTTGGGGGTTTTGTGAGAGGGGGCATGGGACCGTAGTGGCTGAGTCTCTTCTTGTGGGGCTCCTCCATTTCCTTCCCTGTCTCCTTTATTTGTGGGCTATTCTTCAACCTTGATGCATGGATCCATTGCAGGCTTTGATCCGTCAGTATTGCTGTCCTGGAGACATTGAGGACTTCAAATGGACCTTGGAAGACGGGGGCCTGGTTGTTTGCAGACTGCAAGTTGTTTGATCAGTACTTCATCCCCCGAGACGAAAGGATGTGTTGGTTCTGTGGAAAGAGGAAGAAAGGTGACAGCAACCTTGTCATAAGTTTCAGCAGGGCTACTTACCAGATATTTCACGTACTCTTCCTGTAAGGAATATAAGTTAGATTCCTCGCCTATCTTAGGGGCTTTTTGAGCGGGTCTTCCCATAAGGATCTCAAAAGGGGGACAGTCCTGTCTTTAATGTTTCTATTCATCCCTGCGGTCTCTCCTGTTACGGGAATAACTTCCGGCCATGAGGGAAAATGGCAAACTGGAGTATTATTACGCAATATTTGATATTACCTTTCTGTTTGGGCATATGTGTCAAATCAATCTGTAAGTCTTTTAATGGGCCTATGTGTCCCTTGTAAGTCTTTTAATGGGCCTATGTGTCCCTTGTAAGTCTTTTAATGGGCTTATGTGTCCCTGAACATTATTCTGGACACAAGTTAAGCAAGTGGCTTAAGGGTTTTCTTATCAAAGGAGCTACTGTTTCTGGAATACCTATGATCCCCTCCTTGTTTGACCACAAGCCGTCCGGGTTGTGTGTCAAACCTTGTGACTCCCAACAGGCAATGTCAGACAATTCTTCTGGCTCGGGCTGGGTAACTTGGGGATGAAAAATCTGTAGAAAACAATTGGAGGGTTGATTGCCTCCTTAGCAGTAATTTTGGCTGCTGACTCTTAAGTTGTTTCCCTTAGTAATATCAGGTTTGTCATAGGAATGACCTATTACTTTTATGACATTAATACACATTTTTTTTTTTTGAGGGTAAATGGAGTGCACTTAATAAATCCTCTACCCAGACTTGATTTGAGATTTGCTTATTATCCGCTGTCTTGTACTCGCGGGCCCAAAAGACCCCGAAAGTGTATCTACTGTCAGTGTAAATGTTTACTTTTTGTCATTTGAATAATTGACAGGCACGTGTCATAGCGTAGAGCTCTGCCTGTTGAGCTGAAGTCGCTGCTAGTGGTTTCGGTTCTTATATTATGTCTGGTAAAGTTATTACAGTATCGCTTAGAACAGCTGCCGTCAAAAAAAACATTTATGTAGTCAGTAGATGTAGAAATGTTTTGTAAAAGGTGTACTACAGTATGTGTTGTGTACAATGTAGTATCAGTTCCTAAAGTGATTTTGGATGCTTCCTTTACTGTCATGTTTACTGCCACAGGCAGTAACAGCTTGTAGGCAAGCTGGCAGTCCTTGAATTTGAACGGGGAGTTTTTTGGATAGATAAGCCACGGGTCGGTAGTGGGTGCCATGCGCTTGGGCCAGTACGGCAGCCAGCGCAGGGCCCCTGACTATACAGTAAAGCACAAAGGATTTCTTATGATCTGGTAAACCCAGTGCTGGAGCACTGGCCAAAGACTGTAATAAGGTCCGTGTTCTTTCCTCAGTGTAACACTTGCCTGGGGGCAGTGGCTGCAGTAGAGGGGTGCAAGGATTGAATCATAAAAAGAACAATCTGGGATCCACTGCCTGCAGTAGACAATAGAGCCAAGAAAAGAAAGGAGCGCTGCCTTATCTTTGGGGCCGAGACAGGTCAGAGTATTGACTCCTTTTGGGGACACTCGCTTGGTCCCGCCTGAGATAATACATCCTAGGTATTCCACCCTCTCCCTGCACCACTGGATCTCTTTTGCGAGACACCAAGTGACCCTTAAGAGATAAGTGAGTCATCAGGCTTTCAGAGTCTTCTGCACACTGTGCCCCACTCTCACTACATAACAGTAGGTCATCTACATATTGCAGGAGTACTGATCCCTGTGAGAGCACCCAGTCATCCAGGGTTAGTTTTAACACCATGGGAAATGCTGCAGGACTGTCCACAAAGTCTTGAGGAAGACGGGCCCAAGTCAGTTGGCCCGAGCTTGAGCCTCAGGCAAAGGCAAAGATCCTTTGGAAATCCCTGTGAACATCAATGCTAAAGAAAGCATTGGAAGTCTAGTACCCTATATACAGTGGAGGAAGCGGGGATGTTTATAAAAATTCCCGTGATGTTTGAGACTAGTGGTGGAAGTGGTTAAATACATTTGTTCACCCCCCTCAAATCCCCCTAGCCTCCACTCGCCGCTGGCTTTCTTTGCTGCATGTGTGTGGTGATCAGTGGTGTACTCTATACTTCGTCAGCATGACGGTGGTATTGTTTCTGAAAGAAAAGGTGTGATGTTTGGTTTGCAGTAGGGACATAAGGAGTGCATTTGACATGTCCTACATCTGTCTTTGACTTTTCCCATATCGGGTGAGTCTCTAATGCTGCTTGTATGGTCATAAAGTAAAACGTAATTTTTATTTTTTTTTTATTTTTCGCATAGTCAAGTCACATGTTGATGATTTGGCAGTCATTCCCCTTGTAGGTCAAATTTAACAATTTAACATTACCCCTAATGAAGACATGAGGTCTCTTCCCTTTAGACATAAGGGGCAGTCAGTGAGGATGGCAAATGTTTGTGTGTAACATCTATCCCATTAATTCCCATAGAGTAGAGCAGCCCTCGGTACAATTTTTTTTTTGGTTGAAAAAACGGGTGTCGTTAAGACAACTTGTATTAGCCCCTGTGTCCACTAAAAAACATACCACCCATCCCTCAACTTTAAGGACTACCTGCGGAAGTGTTTTCCAGTGGGAAGAGAAGAAATGCATTACCAAGGAGGGAATCTGCTCCGGGTACTCCTTATGGATGTTGATGAAAGGGGTTATTGCGAGGGTTGTTATCATTGTACCCTGGCCAATCCATTTGAATTAATTCTAGGTTTCTGGGTTCTGGCCGTTCTCTGGGGGGCCAGGCCGTCTTGACTACAGGACGGCTATATTCTTGGTGCATTCGGCGACCAGGCGGGTGTTGGTTTTGGCTGTATTGTTGGTGTTGCAGGGAGAGGCCTTGTTGTGTTGGGGAAGGATATTGCTGTATTTGATAATTGGGAAATTTACGCTGATATCTGCCTCTGGAAACACTCCACCCCGTCCTTTGAAACCTACCCTGTCCATGTCCCTGGGTGTTTCTTCTGTGCGGACAATATTTTTTCCAATGGGAGGGGTCTCCACAATGAAAACAGCTTTGATTTGGGTATTCTTGTGTTTGCAACGTGGAATTATCAAAGGCTGGGAGCATGGGGGTGGGAGGCCCTGTGGTATGGGCGAATAGTCCTCCTTTGGTATTAAAAAATCTGGAGGAGGCCCTTTTCTTTACATCATCCACAAACTGTGGGGGGGGGGGGGGTCAGGGTTTGCCACAAAGGGGTTGGACAGGGGCAGAGGCAAGTGTTGTTTTTTTTTAGGAGGCTTGTCTAAGGAAGGATGAGGCTTCTCTAATGGATGAGGGAATTGCTTCTTATAATTTTTCAATGCTTTACACCACATTTTATAACATTCAGTCATATATTCTTTATCATAAGGAAACGGTGGATAATTATACTGCTTATGTTGGCTACAAATTTTAGTGACTTCTTCCCATTCCTCTGCAGAACATGGTCCCCAGTCACTTAGCCCCGCAATTTGTAGAGCATGTGCTCTGGTCAATATGTTTTTCCAGAAGGGTTCAGTATAATATGTTCCATAGTTTCCAGACACGAAATCTAAAGGAGTGGGCTGATCCGGCTTACCTTCCGAACCTCCCTTTCCCGGCAGATTTCCCATGTTTACAATTCTTATACTTTATCTTATTTTATTCTCTATTTATACACATCAGCTGCAGAACATACAGTTAATGACTTAGGACAAGCCACAAAAGTTTCACCCGTTCCACATTCAATAGTACCTATGACACCTTTAACAGTTAAAGCTTCTTGAAATTAAAACGTTTTTTTTTTTTTTTTTTTATTTCTTGGCAAAATGCCAAAAAAAAAACTCCCTCTGGCCAGAGGTTCCCCTGCTTATAAGTAAGCTTTGTACGTTATTACTTTCCTTATTCTTATAACCAAACTATTTTTATTTATATTTTAAATTTCTTGGCAAAGTGCCAACAGGTTTAAACAGTACTTTCAATTGCTGTAATACTAATGCCGCAAACAATTTCCCACTATCCGTTACGGTTGGTGAGATATTAGCATTTGAACCCTTGTTGGCAAAACGCCAAAATATCCAAAATTTGCACCTGACTTCCCCTGCGCAAAAGATGTCAGTGGCAAAAGGAATTATTCACATAGCATGTTTTGATCAAAAGTTAGCCTCACCAATCCATGTATTACCCCAGAAAAATGTTACAACGTCCCTGTTGTCATGATGTATCAAAGACCCTCCTGGAACACAAAACTATTATGTATATTAAACCTGGTAATAACCTCCGGGAATACTAGCAACCAAATAAGTATTTGATCCCTCATACACAAATAACAGACCTGTTATACAATTAGGGCAGTGTCCTACCAAAAAACACTTAGGACAAGGTCCTGACATTAAGTGTTTAAATGATTTAGGGGTTTCCAATGACCAGTCCTTCTGGTTAAAAACAAGGTTTTCAACCTGCTATGGTATGGTATTAATACAATATATGGGAGGGATCCTGGGCAATTTTAGCAAGTATCCTTGTCCCCTATATTTTGATCCTGATACCGTCCTTTTATATTAATACCCGGAACCCTGGCGCCTGCCCCAATTTAGGCAGCACAGCAGGCATTCCTATCTATGAGCGAGCTGTATTACAATACTCGGAACCCTGGCGCCTGCCCCAATTTAGGCAGCACAGCAGGCATTCCTATCTATGAGCGAGCTGTATTACAATACTCGGAACCCTGGCGCCTGCCCCAATTTAGGCAGCACAGCAGGCATTCCTATCTATGAGCGAGCTGTATTAAAATTCTAATGTCCCTATCTCTCAGGCAAGCTAATCAAAATAAATTAATCAATTATGCCTTGAGAGGTATAATGCAACGGGTTAGAACATTGACAGAGTAAGCTGTTCAAAAATACTTTGAACAAGTAATTTTAAAGAAAGCTTACCTGTAATGTACCCCACTTATTCTGGTACCATCTGTAAGGTCCTCTGAATCAGCCCCTCTTTCTCTCAATTGGACTTTGGCGGTCAATGGAAAATAACCCTGTCTGTCCGGACAGATAATCAGACACCATACACCGTATGAGGTTTGCAAAAAGATGCCTTTACTTCCGTTTCACAGAGCATATACAATACAAAAAAGGGGGAAGAACGCAATTGAACAACCAATCACATTCAAGCATTTAAGCATTCTGTTATACAATTCAATATTGATCCGCAAGATTCATAATATTTCTTCTTTCGGACTCAACATCATATTTACTCTAAAAATGTCTTATGCAATATATGTGCTTGATAAGATTCTCAGTATGTTTTGATAATATAGCCTACTTGTTATGGGAAGCAGACCCGTTACTAGAAGCCATGAGAACTAAAACTTGTTATGGAAATGTGTGAGTGAGATAAACAGAATTTACAGTGAGTTTCTACAGAGAAACAGAAAAACATCTTTGTTACAATACTATTAAATCTTAAAGGGTAACTCTACACTTCCCACGTTTCCTTACACCTATCACACTTTTGAAGGACCTTGAGCACCAGGACAGTGGAATTACCCACAAAATGACCCCATTTTGGAAAGCAAACACTGCAACATATATTCTATGAGGCATGGGCTGCAAATAGATACTCGGGTACTCTGATGGCCTGGTGACAGGTACTCGGGTACTCTGATGGCCTGGTGACAGGTACTCGGGTACTCTGATGGCCTGGTGACAGGTACTCGGGTACTCTGATGGCCTGGTGACAGGTACTTAAATGGGCAGTGACAGGTACTCAGAGATATTTGTAAATATCTATCATATCTCCTCTGAAGTGCCTTTTCTCCAGTGAGAATACATTTAGCGCTTGTAGTCGCTCCTGGTATTTGAGGTCCTCCAGCCCCCTAATTAATTTAGTTGCCCATCTTTGGACTCTCTCCAGTAGGGATGAGCTGAACACACCCCCCCCCCCCCCCCCGTTCGGTTCGCACCAGAACCTGCGAACAGACCTAAACTTCATGTGAACGTTAGAACCCTATTAAAGTCTATGGGACTCGAACGTTCAAAATCAAAAGTGCTAATTTTAAAGGCTTATATGCAAGTTATTGTCCTAAAAAGTGTTTGGGGACCCGGGTCCTGCCCCAGGGGACATGTATCAATGCAAAAAAAGTTTTAAAAAGGGCCGTTTTTTTCGGGTGCAGTGATTTTAATAATGCTTAAAGTGAAACAATAAAAGTGGAATATTCCTTTAAATTTCGTACCTGGGGTGTGTGTATAGTATGCCTGTAAAGGGGCGCATGTTTCTTGTACTTAGAACTGTCATTTTTGTTAGGAAAAAGGGTCATTTAAAAGCACTCGTGGCTATAATTAACAGTCATTGAAAGTTATTGATAAAAAATAAATAAATAAAATATGCGTGGGGTTCCCCCAAAATTCAATTACCAGGTCCTTCAGGTCTGGTATGGATTTTAAGGGGAACTCCACGCCAAATAAAAAAAAAAAAAAATGGCGTGGAGTTCCACCCAAAAATCCAAACCAGACCCTTTATCCGAGCACGCAACCTGGCAGGCCGCAGGAAAAGAGGGGGGACGAGAGAGCGCCCCCCCTCCTGAACCGTACCAGGCCACATGCCCTCAACATTGGGAGGATGCTTTGGGGGTCTGTGACCCCTCAAAGCACCATGTCCCCATGTTGATGGGGACAAGGGCCTCATCCCCACAACCCTGGCCGGGGGTTGTGGGGGTCTGCGGGCGGGGGGCTTATCAGAATCGGGAAGCCCCCTTTAACAAGGGGACCCCCAGATCCCACCCCCCCCTGTTTTAAATGGTAAGGGGCACAAAAGTACCCCTACCATTTCACAAAGAAAGTGTAAAATATTGTTAAAAAACACACAGACACCGTTGGGAAAATAAAAATCTACTCTTGCTATCCAGCGATGGGTGATCTCTTCTCCGGGGTCCAGCGATGGATGATCTCTTCCGATGATGTCCAGCGCAGCGCATCCTGTCTCCATGGAGACACTGCGGGAATCCCATCACCTGACCCCGCCCCCCTCTGACGCAACATAAGGGAGAAGCCGGGCTATCCCAGTGACGTACGGGTGACCCCGCCCTGCAACAGAAACCTGCTTTACATCAGAGGGGGCGGGGTCATCCGTACATCACTGGGGAAGCCTGGGTTTCCCCTGGGTTTCTCCAAAGAGACACTGTGGAAATCCCAGGTCTTAGCTGAGGAGGACTGAGCCACCCGCCCCCCTCTGATGCAAGGGACGTCATCGGAAGAGATCAGCCATCGCTGGACTTTTCCCAACGGTGTCTGTGTGTTTAACAATTTTTTACACTCTCTTTGTGAAATGGAAGGGGTACTTTTGTACCCCCTTACCGTTTCAAACAGGGGGGGGCCGGGATCTGGGGGTCCCCTTGTTAAAGGTGGCTTCCAGATTCTGATAAGCCCCCCACCCGCAGACCCCCACAACCACTGGCCAGGGTTGTGGGGATGAGGCCCTTGTCCCCATCAACAAGGGGACATGGTGCTTTGAGGGGTCACAGACCCCCAAAGCATCCTCCCAATGTTGAGGGCATGTGGCCTGGTACGGTTCAGGAGGGGGGGGCGCTCTCTCGTCCCCCCCTCTTTTCCTGCGGCCTGCCAGGTTGCGTGCTCGGATAAAGGGTCTGGTATTGATTTTTGGGTGGAACTGCACACCATTTTTTTTTTTTGACCCGGGGTTCCCCTTAATATCCATACCAGACCTGAAGGGCCTGGTAATTGAATTTGGGGGGAACCCCACGCATATATATATTTTTTTTATCAATGACTTTCAATGACTGTTCTCTGTATTACGGGAGCCGACAATTCATTATAGCCGCAAGTGCTTTTAAAAGACTTTTTTTCCTGCAAAAATTACACTTTGTGCAGGGACAGTTATAAGCACGGAAAACATGCGCCCCTTTACAGGCATACTATAGACACCCCCCAGGTACAAAATTTAAAGGAATATTACACTTTTATTGTTTCACTTTAAGCATTATTAAAATCACTGCTCTCGAAAAAACGTCAGTTTTAAAAGTTTTTTTTGCATTGATACATGTCCCCTGGGGCAGGACCTGGGTCCCCAAACACTGTTTATGACAATAACTTGCATATAAGCCTTTAAAATTAGCACTTTAGATTTCTCCCATAGACTTTAACAGGGTGCTCACGGCTTTTCGAATTTGCCGCGAACACCCCAAATTGTTCGCTGTTCGGTGAACAGGGGAACAGGCAATGTTCGAGTCGAACGCGAGTTTGACTCAAACTCGAAGCTCATCCCTACTCTCCAGCTCCAGCACATCCCTTCTGAGGACTGGTGACCAAAACTGGACGGAATACTCCAAATGTGGCCTGACCAGAGTTTATAAAGTGGTAGAATTATAGTTTAATCTCTGGAGAAAATGACCAGTTACACTTACCGGTAACAGTGTTTCTGGGAAGTCTTCCAGGATGGCACCCTGAGAGATGACTGGTCCCACCTGACAAGAAACACAATCAAAGAACCCCCCTCCCTGTGCTCCTCAGTTGTGAAAAAGTATTGACCCACACCAGTGCACGAGAGTGAGAACCACCCCAAATGTTCATACAACACCAACACACAAAACATGGGTGGGAAGTAGGCCTGCCGTCCTTGAAGACTTCCCAGAAACACCGTTACCGATAAGTGTAACTGGTCATTTTCTCAAGTTGTCCTCCAGGATGGCACCCTGAGAGAAGAGCAAGTAGCTTAGGCCTACATTAGGGCAGAACAGCCTGTAGAACCTTTCTACCGAATGCCAAATCCTGAGGTGACAGCAGTTCCACCCTATAGTGCCTCAGGAAAGTGT
The DNA here is from genome assembly GCA_028564925.1 of Lithobates sylvaticus. NCBI lineage: Eukaryota > Metazoa > Chordata > Amphibia > Anura > Ranidae > Lithobates > Lithobates sylvaticus. The sequence goes on along the minus strand of CM053028.1, from coordinate 559,284,692 downwards.
TCTGGCTCCACGTAACTGCTCTATAGATCTGTTATACCGATGCTCCAGCCCTTTCTGCCCAAGAGTTTGCCAGAGACAGTGTAGAGTGTGCCTTAAGGCTAGTGGGACCCGCTTTACCAGCCTGCTCATAGGCTATGGAAATGGTCTGCCTAATCCACCTTGCTATGGTTGCTTTTGATGCTTGCTGATTCTTATTCTGGCCGCAAAAAAACACTAATAAGTGACTGGACCTTCTAAAATCCTTCACTCTCTCTAATAAACAGACACCGTCAGACATCTAAACAATGAAATTAACTTTCCTTCTTGTTCTGAGGATTGGCACAAAATGAAAGAAGGACAATCTTCTGTGTCCTGTGGAACCATAAGGCCACCTTTGGAAGGTACAGGGAATCCTGCCGGAGGATAATCCTGTCTTCAAATAATAAGAAAAAGGGCTCTTTTACAGACAGACAGAGTCTGGAGATCAGCTATCCTCCTGGATGTTGTAATGGCCAGCAGGAAGGTTGTCATAAGGGCAAGTAATTTAAGCAGGATATGAGCCAAGGGCTCGAACGGTGCCTTGGTCAGGGCTCTGAGAACTAGAGTAAGATCCCATGGTGGAAATTGGTTCATTTGCACCAGGTACATCCTCTCCCTAGTCGACAAAAATCTCTTGATCAGTGGGTTCAGTGCCAGTCTCCTGTCCAAAAAAATGGAGAAAGGCTGCCACCTCTACCCTGAGAGTCTTGATAGCTAGACCCTGATCTGTGCCAATCTGGAGGAAATCCAGGATTGCAGGGATCGCCTGCTGGGAAGTCCCCATCGCTTGACACCAACGCAAGAAGGCTTCCCAGAATTTGCCATAAATACGACTCGTAACCGGCTTCCTACTCTGCAACAGGGTGTCAATTACTCTCTCTGGACACCCCCTCTGCCGCAGGCTCTCCCTTTCAAGAGCCAAGCCGCTAGCTTGAAGAAACCAGGGTTTGGGTGGCAAACTTCAACGTTGCAGACCCACTTTATATGCACTGCTGAAATTGAGGGGATCCTCTGTTCCATCCACTCCAGGAGTTCCTGAGTCAGGCCCAAAAGAACGCTGGACCTGGTGCCCCCCGGTGATTCAGGAAGGCCACCGTGCTTGAATTTTCGGAAAGGATCTAAACTTCTTTCCCACTGATTCTTTCTTCTAAAGCCTTTAAAGCTTCCCTGACCACCAAGAGCTCCCGGAAGTTGGAGAAAGAGCTCCTCTGAACTTGGTTCCAGACACCCTGGGCCCCTGCAGTTCTTCCAGATGGGTCCCCCAACCTCGGTCTACACTGGAATCAGAGAGGATTTTTCCTGGCTGATTAACCAGCCCAGGGACTCCAAAAGGTACTTACTACTTTGTCCAGGTGGGACAGTAGTAGATCACGACTCAAAAGGTCCTCCAGATAGGGAATCATCTCTATCCGTTGGAGATGGAGGTGTAAAACCACCTCCCTTGAATTTATTATAAGGGGGTACTTTCCCGAACGCTTTGGGAGTACAAAAACGTGAGAATAAAACCCTCAACCGCGTTGCTTCACTGGGACAGGTACTATAACACCCTGCTTTGCCAGCTGCCTGGCGCTCTGAAGAAGACCCACCGCTTTCTGCTGATCCCTGGGTAGGCGGGTTAGAAGGAACCTTGGGTAGGGTGAGGAGAGTAGTTCCAACCTGTAGCCCTCTCTTATTATCTGTAGGATGTGGGGGCTTTGAGTGACAAAGTGAGAGAGCCACCCCCCCACCACCCTGACGTCACTTGGTATCTTTGTCAGTGGATTTTGGGCCTGAAAAGGAGGCCTCCTCTTTGCTTGCCCTTACCAACTCTTGCCAACCATTTCTTGCCTTCCTTCTTATCTCTGAATCAGTTCTTAACCTGGGGGCCTCAAAAAAAATCTTCCCCCATCTTTCTTAGGCTTTACCGGAAACTTCTCTGTAGACCTAGAAAGGGCCTGGTCCAACCCAGAACCAAAGAGTAGGGAACCCCGCAAAAGGTAGACCACACAAACGTGTCTTAGATGTGTTGTCCCCATCCCAGGTCTTAACCCACAAGGCCCTCCTTGCGGAATTCAGAAGAGCCGCAGGCTTAGCGGTCGTACGTACTGTTGTTTCGACTGCTGCGTCTGCCAAGTAGGCCAATCACCTCCAAGGAGACCTGTTTGGACTTGGAAGTTTGCGACACATGGTCCATCAACTATGTCTGCGTTCCTGGCAACACAGGCTGATGCCAAGGCTGGAATCATGGCCGGAGCATTGGCCTCCCAGGCCCTGCGCAGAAGGGTCTCGGACCGTCGGTCCATTTGGTCCCTGACATTGCCTGCATCCTCGAAGGAGAGGTCAGATTGTTTGGACACCTGTGCTAGGGAAGCATCTAGTCTGGGTGTCTTAAAGGGGCACCTGCGTTTCCAGGTCTTGAATTTTAAGAGCTTCCTCTCAGGCTCCTTCCATTCACTCAGAATGATGTCTTTGAAGGCCTGGTGGAATGGGAGAAGCCTGGATTGGGGTTTAACCAGGTTTCTATACAGACTGAGCTGTAGGACTGAGCAGTAGGCTCTTGGATCTCTTATGACACATACACTGCTCTAAGGAGACCCTCCATATCATCTATGGAAAAGATGTGTCTGCCTGGTCTGGAGTCCTCTTCCTCCCCCTCATCAGAAAAGTCTCAGAGTCCGGAGAGGGCAGTGACCGCAGGGGTTCAGGGCGTCTAAATCTGCCACCCGGATCCACGAGTTTCTGCTCTATTAGTGGGGGGCCCTCCTGTGAGGATGAACCTTATCCTGCCTGGGCCCTACTAGAGTGGGGCTCGGGTTCCCTGAAAAGCCTTGAGGGCCGTTAACATCTCCATCTGTATGGAGAGAAAGTCCCTCATGACCCGAGAGGTCTCCTTCCGAGCTAACTTGTGGATACACTTGTAGCAAAATGGTTTTGTGTAGTACTGTGACAATTTGTCGTTTCAGTATCCACACCTCTTGGAATGGGAAGGGGTCTTAGACTTAGAACGGCTGGCGACCACCTGGGCAGTAACGTCCTCCCCTGAAAGAGACACATTTTCACACTTACTTCAAATAGAAATCACCCGCTACTGTAGCCTACAGGGGTAAGAGTTAGGGGGACCCTCTCCTCATTACACCCGCCAGCTAGGTAAATTCACCCTCTGAGGTTTCCTCCACTGCTGTTGCCGCTGCTGGCCCCTCCTCTCGCTCCATTGCTACACCGCAGCTTGTCCTGCTGAGTGGTGCTTGATGCTGGCCAGAGCAGGCTGTAGACGCCTGCCTCCTCTGACGGCCAGACCTCTGCTCCTGGTGTCCTAGGATGCCGCCATTTTGCCAAAGTTTCAGAGACCCGGACGTAACCTGCCCTCGTGGGACGCACGGCGGCGTCATTTCCGGTGCAAGGGAGGAAGCTGCATCGTTCCTATTTCTGCCGCTGGCAATACGGCGCTCAAGCACCTGCCAGCAACATATCCTCTCCCCTGCAAGCCACGCCATGTGACCTGGAGGCCCAGGTGTCGGGGGCCACCGCAACAACGTGCCCCGTGGGAAATTCGACTGCAGCTCCCCCGCTAAACGGACACCTGCCAGGTAAGGAGGAGGAAGCAGGAAACAATGGTCCCTGAAGTTCTGGGTACCCCACTGGGCCTTCAGCACTCGGGGGGGGGGGGGCTCTTCCAAGCTTTGTTGCCCCCCTTTAAGAAGATGGGGAAACTCCCCCAGGAAGGGCAAACCCTACCAGACCCAAAGGCTTCACAAGCCTGCGGTCTGGCACCCAGGGGGAGACCACCAGCCCTCGGCTTCGCTGTGAGGAAACACAATAAAAAGACTGAGGAGCACAGGGAGGGGCGGGGTTTTTGACCTCTTCTTTAATTGTGTTTCCTGTCAGGTGGGACCAGTCATCTCTCAGGATGCCGTCCTAGAAGACGACTTCAGAAAATTCCCTTTTTTATGCATTCTAATATTCTGCCGGCTTTGGTAGCTGCAGGTTGACATTGTATGCTATAGTCTGTCTTCTACTAGGACCCCCAGATCTTTCTCCATTATTGACTCCCCCAGAGGTTCTCCCCCCATGGGGTGCAGGGTACCAGAGAAGGGTGTAGGTCACCGGAGCACATGGGATGCAGGAGAAGGGTGCAGAATGCAGGACATGGGATGCAGGGGAAGAGTACATTGTGCCGATTGCCAGACATGGGGAGCAGGGTGTGGAATGTAGAACATTGGGGTGCAAGGTGCAGGACATGGGGTGTAGGGTACCAGAGAAGGGTGAAGGACATATGGTGCAGGACACGGGGTACAGGGTACCAGAAATTGGTGCAGGTCACCTAAAAAAAACGCAGGACATGGGGTGCAGGGTTTCCGAATGCAGGACAGTAATCCAATCCCCCCTCCCCTGTGTCCCCCTGCATGTCCTGTACATCTCCCCCAGCAGTGTGTGAGAGCAGAGTGGATGGAGAGGACATCTTGTGTACATAAAGCAGCATGTCCCTCCCTGGCTGGTCTCTTAGCTGGCTGCTTTGCAGGCTTGTCCTGGTTACTCCTGTAAGGACTCTGTAGTCCTGTTTCTCAGCACCTTGTGGGGATCTTTGTGGCAGTGCCGAGGCGGCGCCATGTTGGAGATTCGGTCCCGCTCCTTCCTCTGTGTTCTGCAGGGACACAGGCAGCTGTGGGTGGAAGCAGGAGCCGATGGTGACAGTAATGCGGCCGTGGAAAGGAGAAAGATCGGCAGCGGGAGCTCAGTGAGATGAGTCCTCTCATGCCGCTGTCCTGCCCAGTCCACCCCTGACTTCACAGGTCGGGTGCCATCATCTCCTCCCCTCACCCTCCAGCCTGGCCCCGCTCCGAGCCACATTCCTGTCTGAATAATGTGTCCGGGTTTCAGGAAGAAACATTATTCAGACCAACAGTGAGAATGGGCTGACAAGAGCCCAGGGGCCAGGAGGACACCATTTCTAGTCACCATGGTGACCTGGGATTTGTTGTGTCCTGACTTATGGTGACCATAGAGACATGGAATTTCAGCTGGTTCAGCAGGGATCGGTCACATTTCCATCCATGTGTGGTCACTGCCGGATAAAAGTCACTCGATCAGCGGCTGCAGCCAATAGCTTCATCACTGCTCTGTGTATTCTGAGAGCGGAGGAGCGCCCCCCATTGTCAGAATACAATAGTGCAGCGGGGAGGATTCCCCCATCCCCCTCCAATGTGTGGATGGGGGAATCACTTCAGTTTTTTCCTCTCATCCCGCTTGATGAACGATAAAACTGAACCATGTATGGCCAGATTTGGAGGGAAGATATATTAATCATCAAGTGATCCCCCTGAAGGGGTTAATCTATGTATTACCTCCTCTGCCACCAGATCCTGCAGTGTCTTCTCTCTACGGCCTTCCAAATGGAATGTCCTTTGTTCTCTCTGTATCTGACATCACTTCCTGTCTTCCATAGAGACTTCCTGTCTGGGTAGGAGTGAGATCACCACCTTGTGGAGCTCAGAGGAACTGCAGAAACATCTTGTAGTGTGAACACGGCCTTGTGCTGTGTGTATGTACTGTATATCCTATAGATGGGATCATCTCCACTCCCACCAAGGGGGATAGAAATATATTACTGCTCGGGGGGGGGGGGGGAGGAGACATTTTGGCCCCTTTGATTTTGCAGTAAAATTGATGTCAGATTTAGTCATGTAGAACATCTGTTATATGGATACAAAGATCCCCAGCCGAGAGTAAAGGGTGGAAATGGCTCCTGATCCCCAGATTTGGGCAATTATGTCACCAATATAAATAGAATAAAACCTGCGCTATGTGTAACAACTCAAATACCTACAGAAATAACTTATACCGGACTGCTGCTGTAACAAAGGTAAGTATTCCCTTTATCACCTAGAAGCGCATTATGTGTCACAGCGCTGTCCTATTGTGTGTGCACATAAATCATCACAAATACACTAAAATATGTGGAGACATTCATATATAAAGTGCTAGGGGCTCCAATAATATTCTCTGCAGATCTACTGCTTCCACTTTACACCTACTTCACTGATCTTATGGTGTTTATCAATAAATGAAGTAAACTGATCCATGTGCAAATTCATATACAATATAAAGTGCTTTGTGCTCAAGATGCTGTTCCCTGCAGATCCACTGCTTCCACTTTACACCTACTTCATTAATGTTATAATATTTGCTGCTATATTAAATAAACCAAAAATCTGTGCAAATTCATGTAATCATACAATATTTTGTGCTCAATATAGTGTTCTCTGCAAGTCCACTGCTTCCACTTTGCATCTATTTCAATGAACTTTTTAAACAAATAAAAACAAATCCACCAATCAATGAAAAGTTGATAAGGTGTGAAGTTCTCGGTGCTCCAAACTGTGCCAGCTGTAGTGTAGCCACGCCTTCTTCCACCTCTTACACACGTGATGGTGAGGGCGCCCCCTTACTGGGGATCTTTATTGATTTGTGGATTTTATTTTTAGCAAAATACGTTTTTTGAAGTAGATGCAAAGTGGAAGCAGTGGACTTGCAGAGAACACTATATTGAGCACAAAATATTGTATGATTACATGAATTTGCACAGATTTTTATTTTATTTAATATAGCAGCAAATATCATAAGATTAAAGAAGTAGGTGTAAAGTGGAAGCAGTAGATCTGCAGAGAATATTATTTGAGCCCCTAGCACTTTATATATGAATGTCTCCACATATATATATATTTTTTTTTCAAATGTTATTTATTAACCACTTGCCGCCCGCCCTATGGTCAAAAGACGTCGGTAAAGTGGCTTTAAAATCCTGACCTCACATCATATGACATCCTCAGGATTTTGAGCCGCTGCGTGCCCCCGGAGGCGCGCATCGCGGCGATCGTTGTTGCAGGGTGTTAGTCTGACACCCCGCAACTACAATCTCGGTAAAGAGTCTCAGACGGAAACTCTTTACCACATGATCAGCCGTGTCCAATCACGGCTGATCACAGTGTAATGTCAGACGCGAGTAGAGGAGAGCCGATTGGCTGCTCCTCTGACAGGGCGGTGTGTGTGCTGATCGATTATCAGCGCAGCCCCCCCATGGCTGCCCACACTGGACCAACAGGGATGCCACCAGACCACCAGGGATGCCCAGCACCAGGAATGCCACCCTAGACCACCAGGGATGACACACAGTGCCCACAATGGATGCCAATCAGTGCCCACAATGGGCATCACTGATTGGCATGCATTATTGTTTGGCACTGATTGGCATCCATCAGTACAAAACAATGCCACCTATCAGTGCCCATCCGCGTCACCTATCAGTGCCCATCCGCGTCACCTATCAGTGCCCATCCATGCCGCCTATCAGTGCCCATGCATGCTCATCCGTGCCGCCTATTCATGCCCATCTGTGCTGCCTATCCATGTCGCCTATCCATGCCAATCTGTGCCACCTATCAGTGCCCATCAGTGCCAGCTCATCAGTGCCACTTCATTGGTGCCTATCAGTGCCGCCTTATCAGTGCCCGTCAGTGAAGGAGAAAACTTACTTATTTACAAAGTTTTGAAACTGAAACCAAAAAAAATAGTTTTTTTCAAAATTTTCTGTCTTTTTTTGTTTGTTTAGCAAAAAATAAAAACCGCAGAGGTGATCAAATACCACCAAAAGAAATCTCTATTTGTGGGAACAAAATGATAAAAATGTCCTATGTGTACAGTGTAGTATGACCGCGTAATTGTCATTCAAAGTGCGACAGCGCTGAAAGCTGAAAATTGGTCTGGGCAGGAAGGTGTATAAGTGCCCCCCCCCCCGGTATTGAAGGGGTTAAAGGTTTTGTGATTTTTTTTATACACAAACAAGACAGACAAATGAAACAAACAAAAACATGAAATATTCTGGTCACACGGAAAGCAGAAGACTTGTCCTTCCATGGGGCATCTTCTCCCCTCATCCAGTATCAGAAATATCCGCTCAGTAATAATCGGTAAAGTCCGTATTTGGAAGAAGAATATCACTAGAGATCCTGAAAACAATGAAATAGAGATAAACACAGAAATCCTTTCTTCTCACTATCAGTCAGATATATAGTGAGGAATAACCAATACAAGTCCAAAGAGACGCCAAACAACACTAAACATACCGACTCCTAGAAATATCACATTATCAGCATATTGAATTACGAGAGGCCCATATGTGTCCAACACATCATTGTTCTGCAGAGCTTCCCCAACCAAATATTTATCACTGAAGGAGAAACGAGGACCGATGGAGCCAAGCCAGGTACCTGTACCCACGGGTCCATCATTTACAATGGAGCCAGGCCAGGTACCTGTACCCACGGGTCCATCATTTACAATGGAGCCAAGCCAGGTACCTGTACCCACGGGTCCATCATTTACAATGGAGCCAAGCCAGGTACCTGTACCCACGGGCCCATCATTTACAATGGAGCCAAGCCAGGTACCTGTACCCACGGGTCCATCATTTACAATGGAGCCAAGCCAGGTACCTGTACCCACGGGTCCATCATTTACAATGGAGCCAGGCCAGGTACCTGTACCCACGGGTCCATCATTTACAATGGAACCAAGCCAGGTACCTGTACCCACGGGCCCATCATTTACAATGGAGCCAAGCCAGGTACCTGTACCCACGGGTCCATCATTTACAATGGAACCAAGCCAGGTACCTGTACCCACGGGCCCATCATTTACAATGGAGCCAAGCCAGGTACCTGTACCCACGGGCCCATCATTTACAATGGAGCCAAGCCAGGTACCTGTACCCACGGGTCCATCATTTACAATGGAGCCAAGCCAGGTACCTGTACCCACGGGTCCATCATTTACAATGGAGCCAAGCCAGGTACCTGTACCCACGGGTCCATCATTTACAATGGAGCCAAGCCAGGTACCTGTACCCACGGGTCCATCATTTACAATGGAGCCAAGCCAGGTACCTGTACCCACGGCTTCATCATTTACAAAGGAGCCAAGCCAGGTACCTGTACCCACGGGTCCATCATTTACAATGGAGCCAAGCCAGGTACCTGTACCCACGGGCCCATCATTTACAATGGAGCCAAGCCAGGTACCTGTACCCACGGGCCCATCATTTACAATGGAGCCAAGCCAGGTACCTGTACCCACGGCTCCATCATTTACAATGGAGCCAAGCCAGGTACCTGTACCCACGGGTCCATCATTTACAATGGAGCCAAGCCAGGTACCTGTACCCACGGGCCCATCATTTATTGAGTACCACGGGTGATCCAAGGTATGTCTCTCCTTAAGCAATGTGGACTTATCTTGAGTACACCAGTCCTCAGACGTGGATGGTAGAGTCGCTATCCACTTTAACAGAATATATTTACCTGCCAAAAACAAGAAGTGAGATATAGCGGTGGGGGATGGGGTGTAAGTAGCTCTTCATCCAAAGACCCGAATATACACCTTTTGGTCGCGATTTGTTTTACCAAAAATATGTAGCAGAATACATATTGGTCTAAATTGATGAAGAAATTCGATTTTTGAATTTTTTTTAATTGGATGTTTTATAGCAGAAAGTAAAAATATATATATATTTTTTCTTTCAAAAATTTCGCTCTTTTTTTGTTTATGGCGCAAAAATACCACCAAAAAAAAAGCTTTACTTGTGGGGAAAAAAAGGACATCAGTTTTATTTGGGTACAACCGCGTAATTGTCTGTTAAAGTGACGCAGTGCCGTATCGCAAAAAATGGCCCGGTCATTGAGGGGGGTAAATCTTTCTCAGGTGAAGTGGTTAAACCAGAAAAATGAAGTTACACCCAAGTACATAAAATCCCCCCCCCCAAAAAAAAATGTTTTGAGGACCCCCACCACCCCCACATATACAAATGTATGAATGTAAACACAAGCGTCGGGTCACCTACACTTGAAAACTTTTATTGCGGTACACATGTTACATATCACCCGCACGCCGGAGTGAGAGCGATAATTCTATCACCAGACCTCCTCCATAACAATAATCTAATCACCTATAGGGGGCTTTTGAATCATCCCCTATAGAAAATTTGGGGTACTGAAGTTAGTCGCCATTTCACGGGAAAAAAACAAATAGAAGGTGTGACATGTTTGGTATCTAATTACTCGGTGCAACCTCGGCTTTTATATTTTACCAAATTGGGTATCCTTTGCCCTAGAATTCACTTTAGTGTATTTTTTTTTTTTTTTATTGTTTCCTAGATCTTTGTAGTAATATCATGTGATATAAAAATAGGAAATACCACTATTTCATTCTCTAGGGTGTCTGCTCTCAGAAAATGTATCATGTTTTGGGATTTGTATGTATTTTCAGGCCTACAGTGATTTTTTTTTTTAAACATATGTGAAGAAAATGCAAAAATGGCTCTGGCAGTGAAAGGGTTAAAGTTGATTAAAAACATAAAAAAAATCTGTGGAGGTCACATGACTCCTATGGAGGGCGGAGCTCCAGTATGTAGCCAGATACCATCAGGAAATGCAGATGTGACCGGAAACATTGTTTCTAATGTCTATTGAATGTTTTTACATTAAAGTTCATTAAACACAAAAAAAAAAGTGGAGGCCACATGTTTCCTGTCAAATGTGGAGCTCCACTCTCAGAGACAGGAAGTCTCTATGGAAGACAGGAAGTGATGTCAGGTACAGACAGGAAGTTCCGGGTGAGAGGTGAGTCGGGAGGAAGTAGAGAGGAGACATTGCTGGAAGACGCAGCAGAGGAGGTAATAAGATCTTATCTTCTATTTACACCCAGTAACCCCCCCCCCCCGTCATGTCCGTCCTCTTCCTCCATAGTCACTGTGACGTCTTTTATCTCCAGCAGATGATTATACACACATATATAGTGTGGAAATACGTAGATTAACCCCTTCAGGGAGAATCAGTTGATGATGAATAGTGATGGGCTCGGGTGTGTGGAAACCCCACATTCCCGATCCCACCAGGAAACTGACACTGCACAGCGCTAATCACAGGCAGTGAGACCTTTCCTGGTCCTCAGCTGTACAGATCGGGAAATGTCTCACTGCCTGTGATTAGCGCTGTGCAGTGTCGGCTTCCTGGCGGGATCAGGAATGTGGGGTTTACAACACACCGGAGCCCATCACTAATGATTTATATATCTTCCCTCCAAAGCTGGCCATACATGGTTCAGTTTTATTGTTCAGCAGGCGGGATGAGAGGAAAAAACTGAAGTGATTCCCCCATCCACACATTGGAGGGGGATGGGGGAATCCTCCCCACTGCACTATTGTATTCTGACAATGGGGGGCGCTCCTCCGCTCTCAGAATACACAGATCAGTGATGAAGCTATTGGCTGCAGCCGCTGATCGAGTGACCACACATGGATGGAAATGTGACCGATCCCTGCTGAACCAGCTGAATTTCCATGTCTCTATGGTCACCATAAGTGACTTCCTCCCCTCCCCCTCATCTCCTTCATTATGTAAGTCATGCTGAGATAATCTCCCATTGGCTGAGCAATATTCTCATTTGTCTCTGAGCTCCTTCTTGCTATTCCTCGTCCTGCCTGTTGTTTCCTTGAAATGATTTTCTGTGTAGTGACCCCGGCTTCATCTCTTGGATGCGCTCGTCTGTTGCTTGTCCTGACCTTTATCCTGATTCCTGGATCTCCTCCTCATCTCTCCTCCATATCCTCTTACACAGCTTTTCTCCACACCTGCAGTGATCCTGGGGGGTGGGAACTTGGCACCAGCACTCAGCAAAATCCATCCCCACCATTAGGAGCTCTGGAGAAAATTGTCTGCTATTTACACTCCGTTCCTCCGCACGTCACCTGATCACATCATTTGATTTTGCTATTTGTGCTCAGATCTAGAGTTTTCCTCCTGTGAAGTCTGGGGATCATATGACCATCACATTGCCTCCACCTCCCTCCCTGATAGAATAGAGAAATACAAAGAAGATTCTAGAAGTCACCAGAGAGATGATGGAGGAGAGGTGAGCGGTGCTGGGAATTCTGGGACATTATCCAGTAACAGACAAGGGATGTGTCTGGATGGTGACTGTATCATTGTGTGTGTCAGGTTCCTATAAGGTGTCAGGATGTCACTGTCTATTTCTCCATGGAGGAGTGGGAATATTTAGAAGGACACAAGGATCTCTACAAGGACGTCATGATGGACAATCAGACGCCCCTCACATCACCGGGTAAGAGGAGACTTTATTGTAAAGGAGAGAGCAGTACGGAGGCTCCACCTAGATCCCCCATCATCTGATAAACACATAGAAACAATGTATTCAGTCAGTGTGTGTGTTTCCTACAGATGGACCCAGTAATGGGAACCCACCAGAGAGATGTCCCCATCCTCTGTATTCCCGGGATTCCACACAGGAAGGTCCCACCATCCCCCACCATCATCAGGTAGATGAGGAACAATCACTGATAGTATCATTAGGATCTGTACATTATCTGCATTGTTACCATTGATGTCATTTTTATTATATATTCAGAGTGGAAACCTGAGAGATTCTAAAGTTGAAGTTAAAGAAGAGATAAAAGAAGAGGATGATGAGGATGGGGTGATGGAGGAGTTTCTAAAAGAACACAAAGATCTGTACACCATCCCCCACCATCATCAGGTAGATGATTGACAATTATTGGTAGTTCTGATTTATACACAGCATGATTGTTACAATGAATGTTTTATTATATATTCAGAGTGGAAACCTCGGGGTTGATAATATTGAAGTTAAAGAAGAGTATAAAGAGGAGTATGGAGTGATGGAGGAGTTTTCAGAAGGACACAATGATAAGATGGAGCCACCAAATACCAGGAACCCACCAGAGAGATGTCCCCGTCCTCTGTATTCCCGGGATTCCACACAGGAAGGTCACACCATCCCCCACTGTTACAAGGTTGGTGGGATGGAGCATCTAGAACATGAACTCCTAGAGATGATGTGTGGATTTTTTATGTGATGTCACAATATTAAATCTTATATCTTACAGATGATATTCTCTCTCATTCTCTTGATTTAGAGTGGAGATCCAATCGATATAGAATTTGAGGTTACATCAGAAGAAGAAGAGAGGTATGTGAGGGATGATCAGCAGTCTATGGAGGAGGATGGAATAACGGGGACATTTATAGAGGAGGACACTCCTACAGAGATCAGTACAGGTGGGTCATTAACACTAAATACATTCCTCCACCCATACTGCTCACTGATTGGTCCAGAGTAGGGCGGGGACTGGGTGATATCAGCCTGTAATCCCCTGGTCACTTTCCTGAGCTGTGTTCCCCGTCCTGTATTCCTGTATTTCTCTCGGATAATCTTCCTTCTCTGTGCTGCAGAAACAATTTATGTATCTAGACTGGATTTATGGAGATTCTGGGGATCAGCTGGCAGCAAAATGTTCATTTTCACCATAAATGTTACTAGACCTAGGCACCTGGGGTATGTGTTTTGGCTCTTCTGCCCCATACCCGGGTATGGCAAGATCTCTGACAGAACAATCCCCCCCAGGTTTACTTGTTCTGTTGTCTCCTGGCTGTGCCGGGTGGAGAGATATGTCTGTATAGTCTCAGACCCAAGTCACTGAGTGCAGTCTCAGGAGATGGGAGGCAGCGGTGTGGGACCTCTGCAACTTGTCTCATGTAAACATTTCATCTTCCACTGATTACTGAATACCAATAGTATGAGTCCTGACCCTTACACCAGGGCTCAGATTTCAAGTCCTGAGCTGCTAGCCAGACCTTAAGGGTTACTCGCCACCAGTTGCCCCACCCAACCAGTCTCCGCCCCTAAACACACCCTCAGAAATTATCTCATGAAATGACACTTAAATGTTTTATGCAGAATTAAGTTACAAAAATAAATTTTAACAATAACTTTATCAGTGCCCCTCAGCACAGCCTCACCAGTGCCCATCAATTAGGGGTGCAACGGATCAAAAAACTCACGGATCGGATCGATCCTCGGATCAGGAGTCACGGATCGGATCATTTTTCGGATCAGCAAATAATAATTGAATTTGCAAAAACCTGTGAAAATTCCGCCACCATATAGTCCCCACTGTAATATCCACGTCATCTCCCCCACTGTAATATCCACGTCCTCTCCCCCACTGTAATATCCACATCCTCTCCCCACTGTAGTATTGGCTGGGTATCGCAGAGTATATGCAGGGTTAATGCAGAGTATCGCAGAGTATTGGCTGGGTAATGCAGAGTATCGCAGAGTATTGGCTGGGTAATGCAGAGTAATGCAGAGTATCGCAGAGTATATGCAGGGTTAATGCAGAGTATATGCAGGGTTAATGCAGAGTATATGCAGGGTTAATGCAGAGTATATGCAGGATATTGGCTGGGTAATGCAGGGTATGTTTACAAGTGATCGCTCCGTCAAATTTGACGGAGCGATCACATTGTAAACAGTGGCCGGGTGTACCAAGATGGCCGCCGCTCCGGAGCTAGGCCGAAGCCGCGGCCTTTCCTAAGGCCGCCGGGTGTACAAAGATGGCCGCCGCCGCTCCGGAGCTAGGCCGAAGCTGCGGCCTTTCCTAAGGCCGAGGCCGCGGAGCGCTCCGCGGATCGCGGGGTGTGCCGATCCGAACGGGGTGGCCCGTTCGGATCACGGATCGGCGACGATCCGTTGCACCCCTACCATCAATACAGCGTGACTAGTGGCCATCAATATAGAGTGACCTGTGCCCGTCAGTACAGTTTCACCTGTGCCCGCCAGTACACTCTCACCTGTGCCCGCCAGTACACTCTCACCTGTGCCCACCAGTACACTCTCACCTGTGCCCGTCAGTACACTCTCACCTGTGCCCGTCAGTACACTCTCACCTGTGCCCGTCAGTACACTCTCACCTGTGCCCGCCAGTACAGTCACCTGTGCCCATCAATACAGTCTCACCTGTGCCCGTCAGTACAATCTCGGTAAAGTTTAAGTGAACGTAGACCATTTGATTGGTCTCACAATGATCAATGCAAACAATGTAAAGACTTAATTGAATAGATTCACTTTAATTCTACATTGAAAAGAAAAACATAAAGTCCTTAGGTGAAATAAAAACAAGTGTGTGGTGAGTCCAAATGTCCCTTAAAGGGACATGAGCCAAGTGTTCATGACATCAAAATTAGTGAACGGACGGTGAAACAATGGGGTTTATTTACTAAAAGCAAATCCACTTTGCACTACAAGTCCACTTGGAAGTGCAGTCACTGAAGATCTGAGAGGGAGATCTGATCTACAGCAAGTGCACTTGTAGTGCAAAGTGGATTTGTCTTTAATAAATAAACCCCTATGTGTAAAGGTGAGTAATCCGCCACCCATAGCATGAAGGCTCACCAAATGGTTTGAACTCAAAAAGGACGTACGTCCTCTGAGTCATACAAGCTTTTGGCGGGGGAAAAGGTTTACCTGTCAAAAGGTCTCCAGATCTGATGTTTCCAACTCTGGCGTTTGCCAATACAAGCTTGTATGTCTCAGAGGACGTACGTCCTTTTGAGTTCAAACCATTTTGTGAGCCTTCATCCTATCGATGGCGGATTACTCACCTTTACACATTATTTCACCATCCATTCACTAATTTTGATGTCCTGAACACTTGGCTCATGTCCCTTTAAGGGTCATTTGGACTCACCACACACTTGTTTTTATCTCACCTAAGGACTTTATGTTTTTCTTTTCAATGTAGAATTAAGGCGAATCTATTCAATTAAGTCTTTACATTGTTTGCATTGATCATTGTGAGACCTATCAAATGGTCTACGTTCACTTGAATTTTACCGAGATTGTACTGACGGACACAGGTGAGACTGTATTGATGGGCACAGGTGACTGTACTGGCGGGCACAGGTGAGAGTGCACTTTTACCTCTACTACTGTTATTGCAATTGTCTGTTTAGCTGCTGTTTCATATTTAAGAGTGTAGCGCAGAATTATATTTTCACTTTGACGTCAGTACAGTCTCACCAGTGCCCGTCAGTACAGTCTCACCTGTGCCTATCAATACAGTCTCATCTGTGCCCGTCAGTACAGTCTCACCGGTGCCCATCAATACAGTCTCACCAGTGCCCGTCAATACAGTCTCACCAGTGCCCGTCAATACAGTCTCACCAGTGCCCGTCAATACAGTCTCATCTGTGCCCGTCAGTACAGTCTCACCTGTGCCCGTCAATACAGTCTCACCTGTGCCCGTCAATACAGTCTCACCTGTGCCCGTCAATACAGTCTCACCTGTGCCCGTCAATACAGTCTCACCGGTGCCCGTCAATACAGTCTCACCGGTGCCCGTCAATACAGTCTCACCGGTGCCCATCAATACAGCCTCACCCATGCAGAGGAAGAGTCGAGCTGGCCGATCATCATAGAGCGGGGATTACCCACTGTAACAGCTTTCATTTGAATTGCTGGGTTCCCGGTGCCGCTCACCGTCAAATGCAGTCCTGCCTCCTCACCGCTCACATCACACAGTCCTGCCTCCTTGCCCGACACTTGCCAGCATTGGACTGGTGTTCTGTCTACCCAATGCGACGGGTGAGGACCGGGGATTGTGTGACGCGAGCAGTGCTGGGTGAGGAGGCAGGGCTGTATGTGACAGTGAGCGGCGCCGGGAACCCAGTATTTCAAATGAAAGCTGTTATAGTGGGCAATCCCTGCTCTCTGATGATCAGCCAGCTCGACTCTTCCTCTCCTCTCTTCCCCTGGCTGGGAGAATGGCTCCCGTTCAACCCCCGCCTGCCGGCGGTGCTCGTCCCCCTCCTCCCAGGCAGCCCACGCTTGCCAGCAATCATTTTCCACTCGCAAAATGCGAGTGGAAAATTTGAGAGCTGCCTTACACTATAGAATTTATATTGTACATTACATGCTCTTGACCCCTGCACTATATACTCTTGTTGTAAATTACTTTATTCTGATACTATATAGTCCTATCTGTTGTATCCTATATAATAAGTTGTACATTACATAGTCCTGACTTCTTTTACACCCATTTACTACCAGCTGGACTTTATATCTGATGATTTGATTGGAGCACAGACTTTTACATGTTGATAATAATGTGATAACATCCTCAAACTTTGGAACCTTAAACAGAAAGTGATAATGAGGGAGGAGTCAATAACCCAATGATGGTGGTCTTCAGGATCAGTCCAGTCTTCATCTTGGTTGTTCTCCCCCATCCTCACTCTCTGACCTCTGGTGGGGCTCAGCCCCGCTGTTATTCATGACTAAATCATGGACTAAATAAGGAAGTGCAGGACTTCTTGTGTTGGGAAGATGGCAATGAGGGATAGAGGGGGTGGGGTCACTCGTCCTATAATCCCCTCATCACTGTCACTCCCTATAAAAGACAGTTCTCGTTGTTTCCTCACTCTCTGACTAAGGTCCATGAATAAAGAAATGAACTGGTAGGAGATCAGAGGACCCATTTACTAGTTACCTTGAGGGGGGAATTGTAAGATCCTCAGAGACAAAGCTGCCTGATGTGGGCGGAGTCCTGGTTTAGGGGAACCAATCAGCTCATGTCTAGTAATAATCTTTTTATTTCTATTTTAGTAGATGGACGGGAGATGAGGAAAACCTCAGAGGATTGTCTCACTTTGTCTCCAGACTGTAAAGTAGAAGATGAGGACATCACACAGTATAGTCCAGGAGAAAACCCGACTACCTCAAATGTCCATCCGGCACCACACAGTGTAGATGGACCATCGTATTCCTCTTATCCTGAGGAACCTCAGACTGTGAGGGACGGGGCCGTCCTTCCAACAGAGAAGAGCTTTTCCTGTACTGAGTGCGGGAAGTGTTTCCGTTATAAATCCAAACTTAATGAGCATAAAATATCTCACACAGGGGAGAAGCCACATACCTGCCCTGAGTGTGGGAAATGTTTTTTACATAAGGGCAATCTTTACAGACACCAGAATTCCCACATGGGGGAGAAGCCCTATTCATGTGCTGAGTGCGGGAAATGCTTTTCACAGAAAGCCAATCTTTACAGACATCAGATTTCCCACACTGGAGAGAACACATATTCCTGCCCTGAGTGTGGGAAATGTTTTTCAGACAAGTTGAGTCTTTACAAACATCTGAGATCTCACACTGGGGAGAAGCCCTATTACTGTTCTGAGTGTGGGAAATGTTTTTCACAGAAGTCCAGTCTTTACACACATCAGAGATCTCACACGGGGGAAAAGCCGAATTCCTGTCTTGAGTGTGGAAAATGTTTTTCACGTAAGTACCATCTTTTCAGCCATCAGAGAGTGCACACAGGAGAGAAGCCGTATTCCTGTCCTGAGTGTGGGAAATGTTTTTCACAGAAGTCCGGTCTTAACACACATCAAAGATCTCACATGGGGGAGAAGCAGTATTCCTGCCCTGAGTATGGGAAATGTTTTTCAGATAAGTCTGGTCTTTCCACACATCGGAGATCTCACATGGGGGAGAAGCCGTATTCCTGTCCTGAGTGCGGGAAATGTTTTTCACAGAAGTCCATTCTTAACAGACATCATAGATCTCACACAGGAGAAAAGCCGCATTCCTGTCCTGAGTGCGGGAAATGTTTCTCAGATAAGTCCGGTCTTTCCACACATCAGAGATCTCACACGGGGGAGAAGCCGTTTTCCTGTCCTGAGTGTGGGAAATGTTTTTCACATAAGACCAGTCTTTCCACACATCAGAGATCTCACACGGGGGAGAAGCCGTATCTCTGTCCTGAGTGTGGGAAATGTTTTGCACATAAGACCGGTCTTTCCGCACATCAGCGATCTCACACGGGGGAGAAACCGTATTCCTGTCCTGAGTGCGGGAAATGTTTTTCACAGAAGGCCAGTCTTTCCACACATCAGAGATCTCACAGGGGGGTGTCAGGGACTTGAACCAGACATCTGAATAACTTCCCCCAGGATCCTGTGGATACCCAAATGATACACACGAGATGAGGTCAAAAACATGTCTGTTTATTAAGGGGAATGTTACTTTGTTTTATACAAAATAAAGGAAGGATGGATTACAATATATTTAGGGTTTGGTTACAGAGAAAACGGATGGCAATTCTAAGAAAAGATGTTTACCTCCAAATGACGTGCAGTCTCATAAAAAGTAAAGGTCAGGCCGTCTTCGGCCTGAGGAACCAGCCAATTTATTAGCCTAAACCAGGGCTCTCAGACTGGCGGCCCTTCATCTGTTGCGAAACTACAAGTCCCATGAGGCATTGCAAGGCTTTTAAGCATGACTCCCACAGGCAGAGGCATGATGGGACTTGTAGTTCCGCAACAGCTGGAGGGCCGCCAGTCTGAGACCCCTGGCCTAAACATATCTAGCAAGTAAACACATTCCAAGTCAAACTCAGATAATAGAA
Source organism: Lithobates sylvaticus (assembly GCA_028564925.1). NCBI lineage: Eukaryota > Metazoa > Chordata > Amphibia > Anura > Ranidae > Lithobates > Lithobates sylvaticus. The sequence continues at coordinate 559,265,362 of CM053028.1, read as the reverse complement.
ATAACATGGAAATATACAGAACAGAAACAGCATTAACCCTTCAATCCCCTCTTTTATCATGAATATGATCATTTTCTCCATATTACTTTGGAAATAAGCTTGCCCAGGCTTTATCATCAGCCTTATTGATCATTCCCCCCTGTGTGAATTGGTAATGGACTACAGATGTACCCCTACCATTTCACAAAAAAAAGTGTCAAAAATGTTTTAAAAAAAAAAAAAAACAATAGCCGGTTTTTGACAATTCCCCTTAATATCCATACCAGACCTGAAGGGCCTGGTAATGCACTGTGAGGAAGTGTTCTGTGACTCCTTCTAACATATCATTTTTCCCATGGCAATGCAAAAGTGAAACATTGTGTATGCAGCCTGAAAAGGGCAAATGAGCATCCACTGCAGTGAGGTTTATTCCTACCTCCGTTGCTGAGCATACCTGCTGTGGGCCTACTTCTATAAAGTCCAAATACACATGTTAACATTTGGCTTAGATAATAGGCAGGGTTCAAACACAGGAGACCTATGTGTACAAATGAGACCCTTATCAGCTTTCTGGCAGTCATCCAAGTTATAAGTGTTGTTTGAACCCACAGCTATATACGATCCATCATACCTTGGTTCCCACCATGCAACAGTGTCAGTGATTACCTTTGGCATAGGGATAGGGAGAATAAAGAATTTCCATAATCTTTAGGGACAAACACCTTATAATGTCTCATACAATAAAAACAAGATATGTTGATAAACATCTCGGTGTGACTGAAATATCTTTAAAAGTCTGAGAAGAGATAAATTCCCTGTCTCTGTACAACTACTGTAGGTGCCAACACAACTGAGCATGCTTGTTACTCTCCATCTCACAAAAATCTTTACCCAATCTCACACAGGTGTCTTTACAAACCACAAACAATACCATTGCTGAGGCAAATGTAAAATAAGTCACAATTGTGTATGTTTTTTTTATTATTTCCAAATAATCATAATTTGAGCCCAAAAATGTGATATGTGTACCAACATCAGAAATCAAAATGTAATTCCCCAAAATTAGAGGGTAACATCACTATCCTACACTCACCCACCAAGAACCACCAAATATCACAGAATAAATCAAGAAGAATAACTCTTGCATAATGTAGATCCACCACCTATATGTCCAAAGAAATGCAGTATATGTGTATTTATTTGTAGGAGCTTTCCACATGTGGCAGCTCCGTGGCTTAGAGGTTAGAACTTCTCCTTAGAATTCCTGAGGGTCTGGGTTCTAATCCCAAGCATGCTGCTTCATGTAGAGAAGTTATCTCATCTCTCTATGTTATTAAACATAACTCCTGTCTCATGTCCCAAAACTATGTCTAAATGTAGTATTTATGTGTAAGAGGGTTCCACCACCATTGTAGATCTTGCCAGATACACTATTTAGCCAAAAGTATTGGGACACCTGCCTTTACACACACATGACCTTTAATGGCAGCCCAGTCTTAGTCCGTAGGGTTAAAATTTGATTTGGCCCACCCTTTGTAGCTATAACTGCTTATAGGAAGGCTGTCCACAAGGTTTTGTGTGTCTATGGGAATGTTTGACAAATTCTTCCAGAAGCGCATTTGTGAGGCCAGGCACTCATGTTGGATGAGAAGCCCTGCTCTAATTCAGCCAAAAGGTGTTCTATCGGGTTGAGGTCAATATTCTGTGCAAGCCAGTCAAGTTCCTCGACCCCAAACCCGCTTATCCATGTCTTTATGGACCTTGTTTTGTGCACTGGTGTGCAGTCATATTAGAACATCCTGTTCTAATATGACTGCACACCAGTGCATCCCCAAACTGTTCCCAAAAAGTTGGGAGCATGAAATTGTCCAAATGCTGATGCCTTAAGTGTTCCCTTCACTGGAACTAAGAGGTCAAGCCCATCCCCTGAAAAACAAGCCCACAGCATAACCCCCCCTCCACCAAATGATTTGGACCAGTGCACAAAGCAAGATCCATAAGACATGGATGAGTGAGTTAGGGGTGGATGAACTTGACTGGCCTGGGCAGAGTCCTGACCTCAACAGAACACATTGGGGATGAATTAGAGCAGACTGTAAGCCAGGCCTTCTCGTCCAACATCAGTGCCTGACCTCACAAATGCACTTGAAAGAATGGTCAAACATTCCCATAGACACAGTCCTAAACCTTGTGGACAGCCTTCCCAGAAGAGTTTAAGCTGTTATAACTGCAAAGGGTGGACCAAATAAATTGTGAACCCTAGGGACTAAGATTGGGATGCCTGCCCTGTACAGTTCATGTGTGTTTAAAGACAGGGGTCCCAATACTTAGGCCAATATATTGTATATTGCTTGTGACACTGAGCATGGCTATGGACTTAGGGCTGGTTCACACCACAGAGATGCAGAGAACGTGTGTGAGGCTGCCTGCTGGCTAAGTGGGTAGCAATTCTGTCTAGCAGCACTGGAGTTGCTGGTTCAATTCCCCAACAACCTAATGCTTGTGTTGAAGTTTATATGTTCTCCCTGTGTGGGTTTCTCACCCCAATCCAAAAACATGCTGGCATTTTATTTGTCTCCTGTCGAAATAGTCTCTAATCTAAGAAAGTTCGTTTTGGACTTTAGATTGGAAGCTCATTGCAGCCAGGGACTGATGTTAATGTTTGTTAGCACCAATCATGCCCAGGGACTTGGACATTTCAAATTGTAGGGTTTACACTGCACAGGTACATATGCTTAGAAAACTGATGCTTTGTTTATGTGCATGCAAATGGACTTCAATCTTTGGCCTGTAGTTGGATATTTGATGCACATAGCCAAGGGCTAACACAGTTGTAAATAGTATTATATGCTCCTGCTCTTCAGGTGCAATCACTTTAGACATACATGAAGAGACAGATTGAAAGATACTGGTGGGCGTGTACTTCTATTGGGCATGTGTCAGTGTGCTAACAATACAACCTCTCTTATATAAAGGGCTGCAGTAGGGGGGGGGGGTTGTTTGGCCTGAGAAGGTCAGGTTTTTTGCTGTGATTTGTGGTGAAGAAATGATAGTGTGCCTATTGACAAACGCCCAACTAGGGCTGTTTGTTTGCTGAAATTCTTGTGCATTTGTTAAGTCAAAAGTGGGTTTATTTTTCCATGCTGTCAATGTTGTGTGTATTGTTCCTGTCTGACCGTGAAAACATGGTTTGGGAGTATGTGCTGACCTTCTACTCTTTGATCTCATTGCTTAATTGTGTATGCAGAAATGAAGCTTCCAGCAGAACCAATGTGTGTGTGGGAATTTGTGGGGTGGTGGTGGGTGTTATATTTTGAGCAGGTGGCTTTTTTAATATTATGTTGGAATGCTTTGTAAGAATAATGACTGTTAAGTATGTTTCTATAATCTTGCAGATAAAAATGTGATGTGTTGCCCGTTATACAGTACACTGAAAGTAAAGCTGTGTCCACTCTAAAGCCCCATACACACGTGCGGATTATCCGAGGACCAGGTCCGTCGGACCATGTCCGTCATACTTTGTCTGATGTGGGTTTTGCGTACACACGGTCGGACAAAGTTGTCGGAAAATCCGATCATTCTGAACGTGGTGACGTTTGTTGCCTACGACGGGACTACGTAGAGGCTAGTAGCCAATAGCTTTGGTCTTGTAATGTGATCTGAGCATGCGTAGCACTTTGTCCGGTCGGACAACCGTACACACGATCGGATTTGGTGTGATCGGACCGTGTTGTCGGCAAATCTATCCAGCAGGAGATAAGACTTTGTCCGTCGGACAATCCGACGTACACTGTCCGATGGTGCATACACACTGTCTGATTTTTCAACAACATTGTCCGATCGGACAGAATCCATGAAAAAATCCGACCGTGTGTATGGGGCTTAGGGTTTAGACACATTTTAGATGGTAAGCTCCTATGGGCAGGGCCCTTAAAATCCTATTGCTAGCTGTTTTGCTAAATGTAGCACCATATATCATGTACAAATTATTTTGAAGCTAGTAAATGAATGTACATAATTTTGTTTCTGCTGGCAAAATAAAAGTAAATTATTGAGCTTTGTTGTTGTTTTTTTTTAATTTTTTTACCTTTTTCTCTTTTCTTTCTTCTTTTTAATTAGTTTTGGGGGTGGTGGTTTTTGGGAAGTGCAAGATCTTTTACATCTTATGCCGCGTACACACGATTGGAATTCTCGTCGGAAAAAGCTCTGACGTTTTTTCCGATGGAATTCCGACGGAATTCCGCTCAAGCTGTGTTGCCTACACACGGTCACACCAAATTCCGATGGTCAATAACACCACGGCATACAACACGTTCGACTGCACTATAAAAGGGAAGTTTAATGCTTCTGAGCATGCGTCGAATTGTTTCTGAGCATGCGTCGAAATTTTGCGTGTCGGAATTGCATACACACGAAAGGTTTTTCGTCAGAAAAATTAAGGACAGGTTCACAATCCAAAGTCCGTCGGAAATTCCGACAGAAAAAGACCGATGGGCATACACATGGTCGGAAAATCAGATGAAAAGCTCCCATCGGACTGTTTCCATCGGAAATTCTGATCGTGTGTACGTGGCATTAGGCTGCTTTCACACTGGAGGCGCTTTTCAGGTGCTAAAAATAGCGCCTGCAAAAGGGGCCTGTAAAGACCGTCTCCTCTCACTGCAGTGTGAACTGGCCCTGACCCTAGGTTTACACCTATGCATTTTTTTGTGCAGTTTTCAGAAACACTCTACAGTCCATTTAACATGGTTTCCTATGGTACTAGTTCACATCTATCCGTTTTGCGGCAGTGCGTATTTGGAAATGGTAGGAGGGGCCACGCCCCATAGTTATATATGAAATGTGCGCTATGGAAGTGGACAGATCGTCTGGCCGCAGCGTCGGAGGTGGCTCGTTTTAATAGCAGGTCGGTGGCGGGAGCGGCAGAGGAGAAAGACCGGAGCCAGAGGAAGATGGAGAAGACCGGAGGAAGATGGAGGAAGAAGCAGGGGAAGAAGAAGCCGGAGGAAGATGGAGAACACCGGAGGAAGAAGCGGGGAAAGAAGAAGACATATTAAATTTTTTCCAATTGATACAGGCAGGACCCAGGTTTCTATACACTTTTTATGTACATTCCTTCTGTGTGAATGGGATGGGGCGAACAAAAGTTGATAGACTTTTTGCCAATCTGTTTAAATGGTTTATACTGATTTAAAATGGAAAATACCATATTTACAATTAGATGGTGCACCATCTAAAGGCCAAATGCAGAGGCCAATTTCTTGGGCTTGTGTATCCTTTTTTTTTCTTCTGTTTCCTCTACCCGGGTAAGTAGGTGGCCTAAATCAGTCCGTAGTGCGGTAATTTCTGTTTTTATAAAGGTTTCCATCCTTATATCTTCTTTAGGTTGATCTAATATTTCTCCTTTCTTTTTTCCAGGGGCTTTTTTCTTATCTTTGTTGCCTTGTTTTTGTTTCTGTGGATCAGATTTGTCTGGTACTGGACTCTTTGGGCTCCCTTTTTTTGTCAAATATTTCTTGATCGTACTTGTATTTGCAATATCTTTTGGGGTTTTTGGTTCATTGTTTTTTATAGTTCTACCTCACATGATGATTTTTAAAAGTCCCCGTTTCCTCTGCTCCCCGGGTCGCTACCCGGTAGTCACGCCCTGCCTAATGAAGACATTAAAACATTATGGGGAATTATCAAATTTAAAAATAAATCCCTCTAAATCGGAAATCCTAAATATAAATGTAAATAACTAAGAAGAAAGGTGTTACAGCAGGAGTTCCAATTTAGTTGGAAGACAGAAATAAAATATTTAGGAATAAAACTGACGTCGTCCCCGGGGAAACTATACCAGGCAAACTATCTCCCACTATTAAACGAAATAAAAACAGAAATAAAAAGAATGGCAAGTAGATCTCTCTCATGGACAGGTAGAACAAACACCAGAAAAATGGTAATAGTACCAAAAATCATCTACAAATTTCAAATGCTACTTATCCCACTACCCCAGACATACATTAAAACATTAAAAAGTATGATATCTAAGTTTATCTGGCAGAACAGCAAACCAAGAATTGCATTCTGATTATTAAAGAGAGATAAAGTGCCAGGAGGGATAAAAGTACCAAAAATATTACAAGGCGGTGTTAATCTCACGGGTGATGGAATGGTCTAAGGCAGTAAATGAGAAAAGATGGGTACAAACTGAGAAGACAATGAGGGACACACGGGGGTTGAGTAGCATTATTTGGATCCCACCACAATTTAGAGAACTGGGGGAAGATACACATATTATGACACGTAATATACACAGAATATGGGATCTAATACACAAACAAAGTCAATGGAAATAGAATTCACCACGAATCTCACTGAAAGAAACTAATTCTTTTTTACCTGGTAAAGGGAAATTATTTGGAGAGTGGATTAAACATGATAATGGATAACCTCCCTGTCCTCGGAATGCTGGAGATGTACAGGGGATCCGGGTGACTTTATTCATATCTTCTGGTCCTGCCCAGCAATTAAAAACTACTGGTCACAAGTACTATCTGTAGTACAAGAAGTGGTGGGAATAGATATAGCCCTAACCCCGCAGATAGGCCTTCTAGGCCTAGTAGAAGAACTAGCACCCAGGATCGCAGAGAGAACTCTGATAGGACTCCTGCTTTTCTATGCCAGGAAAATGATCACTCTATGTTGGAAAAAACGTGCCCCACCGTCCATAATGCTATGGAAAACACATGTCAATAAAGTACTATCACTATATAAGAAAACATACCAAAATAGGGGATGCCCCAAAAAATACGATAGAGTGTGGGCCAAATGGCTACCGGAGGCCTCCACGGCAACCGCGGACTGATTGAGCATGTACATAACACCACTATACGGGTGGATGAGGTATTGCTACATTGAGTGCCTTTTTGTGAGTTATAAACTCTGATACAGGTTCATCTGATATCTATTATGGTCCCTTGGGTCTTCACTGAAAGATCTGATCCTTAAATATTTCAATTGAGCGGGAGCCAACACAACACTAGGTTGTTTGTATGTTCTTTTCTTGTAGATGTGCTACAGCTGTTTGTCACTAATAATGGAAGCAGTCCAATTGCCGGCTGGCACTGACTCCTGCGTGGGTCTATTCCAAAGCTGTGGCAGGTTTAACTGATGTTTGTTATTTGTTTGTATGTTTTTATACTCAATAAAAAGATTTTCAAAAAAAAAAAAACACGATAATGGACAATTAAAGGATATAATGACAATGGGGAAAATATACACATTTCAAGAATTAAAACACAAGACAGAAATGATGAGGATGAATGAATGGCGGCATCTCCAGCTGAAACATTTTGTCAGTACCCTACCTCAACCAATAAGATCGGGGGAAGATCTCAGACCGCTGGAGCACTTGGGTTTGGCGTCAAGCACAACAAATGGGATAGGACATATCTATAAAATCTTGCTGGCAGCGGACGGGCTGGAGGCCCCGCCATACATGAAAACATGGGAGGAAGAATTAGGAGTTAGAAGTAATAAAGTTACATTAGAAAATATGATGAGATTCGCACACACCTCTCCACATGGATCCCAACACAGCGGAGATGAAGTAAAAATGTCTATCAAGGTGGTATAGAACCCCAGATAAAGTAAGCAGGTATCAAACAGAGAAATCACCATTCTGTTGGAGGGGTTGTAAAATAGTGGGAACAATGGCCCATTTACGGTGGGACTGACCAAAAATGAAAAATGATTGGAGGGAGATAATACAGCTAATAAAAGAAATGACTACAAAGGAAATCTCAGAAGGGCCATGGATGTGCTTATTTCATGGGACAGTGGGCTCAATAAAACAATAGAAAGAATATTTCATACCCCATTTATTAAATGCGGCTAAAAGTCAGATTCCAAGATATTGGCAAGCAATAGAAAGTCCTACAATAAAAGATTGGATTGGAAAAGTAGAAGCCACATATAATATGGAAGATGTGAGATATAGTGGAGAGGAAGAAATAGAGGGAGTGATAAACAGATGGAAAGACTGGAAGGTGTTTAAGAAAACCAGGAGATATGTGGAGGTTATAAGTGGAACACAAATGGTCTAAACTAGGAGTACCGGGCAAAACAAGGAGATTTCGTTTCAGTGAAGGATGGGAATAGAGGGGGTGGGGATGTGTTTTAGTAGTTGGGTGAAGGGATGGAAAATGTATACTGTATTTATTCGCATATTGCACTTTATTGGTGTGTTTGTATATGGATGCAAATGAAAAAATAAATAAATATAGAATAATAAAAAATAAAGGTCAAATGCAGAATTTCCCATTTTAAATCAATGGCTGGTTTGTTTAACTGGTTGCTGACCGCCGGCTGTCAATTGACAGCCAGGCGGCGCAGCTCTCGTGGTGGGAGGGTATCATATAGACGCCCTCGCCTTTTCGGCCCACCTGGGGGCGCGCGCGTGCCCGCCGTATTACTGGGGACTCGATGCGCGTGCCCGGCGGCCGCGATGTCTGCCGGGCACCCGCGATTGCCTGGTAACACAGCAGGACCGTGGATCTGTGTATGTAAACACACAGGACCGTGGAGCTGAGAGGAGCCGATGATGTGTTCTAAGTACAGAGAAACACCAATCGGTCTCCTCCCCTTGTCAATCCCCTACCCCTACAGTTAGAATCACTCCCAGGGAACATATTAACCCCTTCAGCGGCCCCTAGTGGTTAACCCCTTCCAACCCCTTCCCTGCCAGTCACATTTATAAAAAATGTGAAACAATACTAATATTTGGCGATTGAATAACCTCAAAAATATTAGAGTAAAAATAAAAGGGGGAGCTCACGGTATGAAGATTAAATGGCAAACTTGAAATAAAAACCTGTAATAGCTCAGCCAAGCCTGTGGTAGCACATATCTATGGAACTTCACTCACCACACAAACATGATTAGCAAAAAAGATTTATTGGTGTCAAAGATAAGAAAGACATTAAAACACATCATGCATACATTAGTATTATGCCCCGTACACACGGTCGGATATTCCGATGGAAAAAGTCTGATCGGATTATGTTGTTGGAAAATCCGATCGTGTGTGGGCTCTAGCGGGCTTTTTCCGTCGGAATTTCCAAAGGAAAAAATTTGAGAGCAGGATCTCAAATTTTCCGACAACAAAATCCGATCTGACTTTTTCCGATCATGTGTAGGGAATTCCGACGGACTAAGTGCCACACATGCTCAGATCAAATTACGAGACCAAAGCTATTACTAGCCTCTACGTAGTTCCGTAGTATGCAACGAACGTCACCACGTTCAGAACGATCGGATTTTCCGACAACTTTGTCCGACCGTGTGTATGCATCACCAGTTTCGGACAAAATCCGTCAGAAAAAATCAGATGGATTTTGTGGTCGGAATTTCCGACCATGTGTACAGGGCATAAAAGCTATAAAAACAAAAGGACATCTCTGGACAGGTGGTGCAATTCCATCCGAGTTGTAAAAATACAACTGGGATAATATATCCAGGTCTAAGCCACCTCTGAAGAGTAGGGATGAGCTTTATGTTCGAGTCAATCTCATGTTCGACTCGAACATTGGCTGTTCGCAAGTTCACCGAACAGCAAACAATTTTGGGTGTTCGCGGCAAATTCGAAAGCCGCGGAACACCCTTTAAAAGTCTTTGGGAGAAATCAAAAGTGCTAATTTTAAAGGCTTATATGCAAGTTATTGTCATAAAAAGTGTTTGGGGACCCGGGTCCTGCCCCAGGGGACATGCATCAATGCAAAAAAAGTTTTAAAAACGGACGTTTTTTCGGGAGCAACGATTTTAATAATGCTTAAAGTGAAACAATAAAAGTGTAATATTCCTTTAAATTTCATACCTGGGGGGTGTCTATAGTATGTCTGTAAAGGGGCGCATGTTTCCCCTTGTTTATAACAGTCTGACAGCAAAATTACATTTCTAAAGGAAAAAAACTCATTTAAAAGTACTCGCGGCTATAATGAACTGTCGGTCCGAAAATACACATAAAAGTTCATTGATAAAAATGGCATGGAATTTCCCAGCAAGGGAACCCCGAACCAAAATTAAGAAAAAAATGCGTGGGGGTCCCCCCAAATTCCATACCAGCCCCTTCAGGTCTGGTATGGATATTAAGGGGAACGAAAAATAAAACAATAAGCGAACAATATGATCCAAGTGATCAAAAAACTGTGAAAACTAGTTCAAGATCATCTGTGGTAAATAGTTGTCTAAAGCACGCGCTTGGGGGTGTGATCCTAACCAAATGCGATTAAAACATCGCAAGGTATCAAACTGGTTAGGCTGGAGGAGAAAAACACGAGGCCTCTGGTTGAAGGGGGCTTGTGCTTAGTCCTCATAGGTGGAAAAACGTAAGTGTTTAAATATGTTAACACAACATGCGATTTTCGGAAAAACGCAGCAAGAGATATAATGAAATCTCACATTAATCTAAACATACACGAAGTGAAACAGATATGCACTATGAATCATTCACAATTCCAAGGCATTAAATGATAAAGTGTATAATAGTTGTGATATTGTCACTAAAGTGAAAACATGGCATTCGGTGTAAGATTGTGCACTATGGGTAGTATAAAATTCCAGAGAATCGAATGATATAGTGTATAATAGTTATAGTGTTGTCACCAAATAGAAAAAGTTAGGTATTCAACAATAGTCAATCTCCAGCAGACATCCTACTGGACCTCACACTAATCCAAAGGTGAACACCGTGAAAATATATGCACTATAACCGTCTCAACGTTCTAAGACATTAGATGACATAATATATCATGAATTGTATTATTACAGTTAAAGTGTGAGTCAGCATTAATGGGTAAGCATCAAACAGACTCTTATGCTATAAATCACAGTGTGTAAAAATGAGAAGATTAATTCAAAAATCAGTAAATAAAATAAAATAGGAAGAGTCCATTTTCATAATGTATCTCTCCACTAAGGTGATGCGACCGTATACATATAGTCCCCAGGGAATGAGATGTATCGCTGTGGGTGCTCTAGATTTTTCAATCCACTTGATCTCTATACATATGTGTAATGGTCTAAATACCCTTACCGGAACCGTTGGACTCACAGACCTCTCGGTGGTGAGTCAGATAGGCTTGGGCCGGATGAACCGGATCTATGGTGGGCACGTTGCAGTCTGCCAAATAGACTGGAGCGTTGTTCTAGATAAGCGTGTCCACTTACCAACGCCTTGTTGGAAGATCCCGGTAGGGTGGTAGTGAGCGGAGTCCTTGTGAAGGTCCTCACCAGCGATGGTTCAAAAAAGGAGATAAAAGAGAAAGAGGCAACTCCTCATAGTGTAACTCCAATATTTCAATTGGTGTTTATTAGTTTAAAAGAAGGGTTAAAAAGTTTTGCGCAAAAATATCTTGTAGTGGCTCAGGTAGACATCCAACCCGACATGTTTCGCCTGCTGTAGGCTTCAACTGGGGTACATGCCTACAGCAGGCGAAACATGAAATATTGGAGTTACACTATGAGGAGTTGCCTCTTTCTCTTTTATCTCCTTTTTTGAACCATCGCTGGTGAGGACCTTCACAAGGACTCCGCTCACTACCACCCTACCGGGATCTTCCAACAAGGCGTTGGTAAGTGGACACGCTTATCTAGAACAACGCTCCAGTCTATTTGGCAGACTGCAACGTGCCCACCATAGATCCGGTTCATCTGGCCCAAGCCTATCTGACTCACCACCGAGAGGTCTGTGAGTCCAACGGTTCCGGTAAGGGTATTTAGACCATTACACATATGTATAGAGATCAAGTGGATTGAAAAATCTAGAGCACCCACAGCGATACATCTCATTCCCTGGGGACTATATGTATACGGTCGCATCACCTTAGTGGAGAGATACATTATGAAAATAACACACAAGAAAGGCACAAGAGGCAGTTTTTGACAATTCCTTTATTAGTTTCTTCTTCTTTCATCTTCTTTCTTCTGGTCTTCCTTCAGTGTTCTTCTTGTTCCTCCAACTTCTTATTCTCCATCTTCTTCTTTCTCCGCTCTTCTCGTCCCGCATCTTGCTCCAGGCTTCTTCTCTGCTCCAAGATACGGGACGAGAAGAGCGGAGGAAGAAGAAGATGAAGAAGAAGATGGAGGAACAAGAACAACATCGATGGAAGACCAGAAGAAAGAAGATGAAAGAAGAAGAAATTAATAAAGGACTTGTCAAAAACCGGCACTTGTGTTTTTTAACAATTTTGTCACTTTTTTTGGGACATGGTAAGGGGTACATTTGCACACCATTACCAATTCACACGGGGGGGCGGGATCTGGGGGTCCCCTTGTTAAAGGGGGCTTCCAGATTCCGATAAGCCCCCTGCCCGCAGATCCCCACAACCACCGGGCAAGGGTTGTGGGGATGAGGTCCTTCTCCCCATCAACATGGGGACAAGGTGCTTTGAGGGGCTACCACAAAGCATCCTCCCAATGTTGAGGGCATGCGGCCTGCCAGGGTGCGTGCTTGGATAAGGGTCTGGTATGGATTTTTGGGGGGACCCCACGCCATTTTTAAAAAACAATTTGGTGTGGGGTTCCCCTTAAAATCCATACCACACCTGAAGGGCTTGGTATGGAATTTAGGGGGACTCCCACGCATTTTTTTTATTTTGGTTCAGGGCTCCCCTGTGGGGAAATCCCCATGCCGTTTTTATCAATGAACTGTTATGTGTATTGTCAGACCCGACAATTCATTGTAGCCGTGAGTAGTTTTAACCACCTTGCGCCCACTATACGTCATATGACGTCCTCTACTTCCCGGCTGTATATCTGAATGATGCCTGTAGCTACAGACATCATTCAGATATTGCCGTTTTCAGCCGGCGATTCCCTGCACCATAAGAATGATCATAGCGGCTGTTCCGCCGCTTGATCGTTCTTACAGGCTGCGGGAGGGGACGTCTCCCCCTCCCGCCGCCCTCCGGTGCTTCTACCGACTCTCCGCTTCCATCGGTGAGTCGGACACAGGATCCGCCAGCCCCTGAATCGTGATCATAGAGATTTCCGGCGGACCAGATGGTCGCCGGAATCTCTATGATCGTTTGGAGGCCGGGCGTGATGTTATGACGTCACGCCCAGCCTCTGCATTCAAATAACAATAATAATTGGCTGAGAAGCCGTGATCGTTTTTTTTTTTTTTTGGATTTTAGGCTTCCCAGCCTAGAGGTGAGATGTGGGGTCTTATTGACCCCACATCTCACTGTAAATAGGTCCGATCGTGCCATATTCCTATTACAAGGAATGTTTACATTCCTTGTAATAGGAATAAAAGTAATCAAATTATTTATATTTTTAAAGGTGTGAAACTAAAAAAATAAAAGTAAAATTAACAATAAAAAAAAAAAAAAAATTTAAAGTGCCCCTGTCCCCGTACGCAGAAGCGAACGCATACGTAAGTCCCACCCACATATGAAAACGGTGTTCAAACCACACATGTGAGGTATCGCCGTGAACGTTAGAGCGAGAACAATAATTCTAGCCCTAGACCTCCTCTGTAACTCAAAATATGTAACCAGTAAAAAAATTTAAAACGTCGCCTATGGGGATTTTTAAATACCAAAGTTTGGCGCCATTCCACAAGCGCGTGCAATTTTGAAGCGTGACATGTTGGGTATCTAGTTACTCCGCGTAACTTCATCTTTCACATTATGCAAAAAAATTGTGCTAACTTTTTTTTTTAAAGCACGAAACTGTTTTTTTTTCTGAAAAAAACGTGTTCGAAAAATTGCTGCGCAAAAACCGTGCGAGATAAAAAGTTGCAACAACCGCCATTGTATTCTCTAGGGTCTTTGCTAAAAAAAAACATATATAATGTTTTTTGGGGGGTTCCATGTAATTTTCTAGCAAAAAAAAAATTCAGAATTTTACATGTAGGAGAGAAATGTCAGAATTGGCCTGGATGCAAGGTGGTTAAATTAGTTTTTTTCCTTTAGAAATGTAATTTTGCTGTCAAACTGTTCTAAACACGGTAAACATGCGCCCCTTTACAGGCATACTATAGACACCCTACAGGTACAAAATTTAAAGTAATATTACACTTTTATTGTTTCACTTTAAGCATTATTAAAATCACTGCTCCCGAAAAAACTTCAGTTTTCAAAACTTTTCTTTTGCATTGATACATGTCTCCTGGAGCAGGACCCGGGTCCCCAAACACCTTTTATGATAATACCGTGCATATAAGCCTTTAAAATTAGCACTTTTTATTATTCATGTTCATGTCCCATAGACTTTAACAGTGTTTGCTTTTTTCGAACAAATTTTGTGCCTATTCGCATGTTCTGGTGCGAACCGAACAGGAGGCGGGGGTTCGGCTCATCCCTGCTGAAGAGTGACCCAAGTGTTGAACTGATATTGAAAAAGGGAGGATGGATAAAGTCAAACCAAGTGGAAGCTATGAGATGATATGATTGGTTCTCCGATCTGCATTGGAAAAAGGTGGACAAGTAGATGATTGTATTGATCTGGAAGGTAGGTGTAAAGAAATAGGGGGGCGTTGCTGGGTAACAGAGGTCAGGAGGAGATGTACAAGTGGAATAGTAATGAATATGGGGGTCCAATAAAGTGATGTGGGGATCACTAAAACCAGAAGAACATGGTCCTCCTTGGCCTCCCTCTCACTGTACCAATCAGAGTCCCTATGAGGACTCGCTCTCAAACCCCAAATGAAAGAGCAATGTGAAGAGGTGATCCTTTCCAGAAAGTAATAGTCCTTTCCAAAGAATGGTAAATGTATTTATACTGTACTTATCAGCTTGTCATCAAGTCCACAGCTCCAGGGTCCCGGGGGAAGGGCCTCCCTTGTCTGTGAAAACCGCAGTCTTGTAAAGTGTGTAGAACCATATCTGGGTCAAAGGCATGTAGTCCAGAGATGGGCCGCGCTGGCCTGACCGCTTTCACCCATCTCTGTCGTCTTCATCAGAGGCTGGTTACCAATGCGCTCCATTGTACTTTTATCCTTCAGTGTCTACTTAACTCACAAGTGCCGAGTCCAATCTCACATATTACAATCAAACCATGCCTGACAAATGAAAATTAAGGGCTCTACTAGCCAGAAGTTACCTCAGTGATTTCCTATGACCATCAGCTCCATCTAGTGACCATAATGGGGTATTTATCCTGAAATACCTCAATAAAAATACCACATTATGGCCACTAGATGGAGCCAAGGAAATCAGTGTATGAAATAAAATACATCAAATATTTATCACAGCCGGGTGAATGCGGCTCACATTCATTCAACTATTTTTTTTTTTTTAATAGACCTCTAAGTGTCTGTGAAATCTTCCACCACAAAATGTACTCAGCCAATGAGAGGTAATGACTGAATTTTCTCCTGCTATCAATGGGCAACACTTCATCCATGTCTTTGGTGATCTCTGATCTCCTTATCAACTGTTTCTTCCATGATGAAGATCAGCCATGGAGTATATCTGAGGTGTATATCAGGGTGTGCTTCTTCCCCACATGAGAGCTGTGATGTCCAGCAACATTCATATAGAGGACATTTCCCACACTCAAGGCACTAATACACCTCGAGGGTTGTGTGGGATCCCTGATGTACAGGAAGACAGGACTTCAGTGAGGAACATTTCCCGCACTCAGGACAGGAATACGGCTTCTCCCCCGTGTGAGATCTCTGATGTGTGGAAAGATTGGACTTCACTGAAAAACATTTCCCACACTCAGGACAAGAATACGGCTTCTCTCCTGTGTGAGATCTTTTATGCACATCTAGATTGGATTTAAAAGGGAAACATTTCCCGCACTCAGGACAGGAATACGGCTTCTCCCCTGTGTGAGATCTCTGATGTCTGTGAAGATGGGACTTCCGTGAAAAACATTTCCCGCACTCAGGACAGGAATATGGCTTCTCCCCCGTGTGAGATCTCTGATGTGTGGAAAGACTGGACTTCGCAGAAAAACATTTCCCGCACTCAGGACAGGAATACGGCTTCTCCCCTGTGTGAGATCTCTGATGTCTGTAAAGATCGGACTTCAGCGAAAAACATTTCCCACACTCAGGACAGGAGTACGGCTTCTCCCCCGTATGAGATCTCTGATGTGTGTAAAGATTGGACTTCTTTGAAAAACATTTCCCACACTCAGGACAGGAATACAGCTTCTCCCCTGTGTGAGATCTCTGATGTCTGAAAAGACTGGACTTATCTGAAAAACATTTCCCACACTCAGGACAGGAACACGGCTTCTCCCCTGTGTGAGATCTCTGATGTCTGTGAAGATGGTACTTCCGTGAAAAACATTTCCCGCACTCAGGACAGGAATACGGCTTCTCCCCTGTGTGAGATCTCTGATGTCTGTAAAGATCGGACTTCAGCGAAAAACATTTCCCGCACTCAGGACAGGAGTACGGCTTCTCCCCCGTGTGAGATCTCTGATGTGAGTAAATATTGGACTTCTTTGAAAAACATTTCCCGCACTCAGGACAGGAATACGGCTTCTCCCCTGTGTGAGATCTCTGATGTCTGTAAAGAAGGGACTTCTGTGAAAAATACTTCCCGCACTCAGTACAGGAAAACCTCTTATCTTTTGGAAGGACGGCACCGTCCCCCACAGTCTGAGGTTCCTCAGGATAAGAGGAATACGATGGTCCATCTACACTGTGTGGTGCCGGATGGACATTTGAGGTAGTCGGGTTTTTTCCTGGACTATACTGTGTGATGTCCTCATCTTCTACTTTACAGTCTGGAGACAAAGTGAGACAATCCTCTGAGGTTTTCCTCATCTCCCGTCCATCTACTAAAATAGAAATACAAAGATTATTACTAGACATGAGCTGATTGGTTTCCCTAAACCAGGACTCATCAGGCAGCTTTGTCTCTGAGGATCTTACAATTCCCCCCTCAAGGTAACTAGTAAATGGGTCCTCTGATCTCCTACCAGATCATTTCTT
This sequence comes from Lithobates sylvaticus, assembly GCA_028564925.1. Lineage (NCBI taxonomy): Eukaryota > Metazoa > Chordata > Amphibia > Anura > Ranidae > Lithobates > Lithobates sylvaticus. The sequence goes on along the minus strand of CM053028.1, from coordinate 559,248,441 downwards.
TATTCATGGACCTTAGTCAGAGAGTGAGGAAACAACGAGAACTGTCTTTTATAGGAGTGACAGTGATGAGGGGATTATAGGACGAGTGTCCCCACCCCCTCTATCACTCATTGCCATCTTCCCAACACAAGAAGTCCTGCACTTCCTTATTTACTCCATGATTTAGTCATGAATAACAGAGGGGCTGAGCCCTACCAGAGGTCAGAGAGTGAGGATGGGGGGAGAACAACCAAGATGAAGACTGGACTGATCCTGAAGACCACCATCATTGGGTTATTGACTCCTCCCTCATTATCACTTTCTGTTTAAGGTTCCAAAGTTTGAGGATGTTATCACATTATTATCAACATGTAAAAGTCTGTGCTCCAATCAAATCATCAGAAAATGTCCAGCTGGTAGAAAATGGGTGTAACAAAAGAGAATCCATATTATGTGTATATATAGCAGTGGGTAGAGGGGAGAGAGCAGAAGTCAGGACTATGTAATGTACAACATATTGTATAAGATACAACAGATAGAACTATATAGTATCAGAATGATGTAATGTACGGTACACCATAGAGTATATAGTGCAGGGGTCAGGAGTATGTAATGTACAATATAAAGTATACAGTGTAAGGGTCAGGACTCATAATATTGGTATTCAGTAATCAGTGGAAGATTAAATGTTTACATGAGACAAGTTGCAGAGGTCCCACACCGCTGCCTCCCATCTCCTGAGACTGCACTCAGTGACTTGGGTCTGAGACTATACAGACATATCCCTCCACCCGGCACAGACAGCAGACAACAGAACAAGTAATCCTGGGGGGATTGTTCTGTCAGAGATCTTGTCATACCCGGGTATGGGGCAGAAGACCCAAATCACACACCCCAGGTGCCTAGATCTAGTAACATCTATGGTGAAAATGAACATTTTGCTGTCAGCTGAACCCCAGAATCTCCATAAATCCAGTCTAGATACATAAATTGTGTCTGCAGCACAGAGAAGGAAGATTATCCGAGAGAAATACAGGAATACAGGACGGGGAACACAGCTCAGGAAAGTGACCAGGGGATTACAGGCTGATATCACCCAGTCCCCGCCCTACTCTGGACCAATCAGTGAGCAGTATGGGTGGAGGAATGTATTTAGTGTTAATGACCCACCTGTGCTGATCTCTGTAGGAGTGTCCTCCTCTATAAATGTCCCCGTTATTCCATCCTCCTCCATAGACTGCTGATCATCCCTCACATACCTCTCTTCTTCTTCTTCTGATTTAACCTCAAATTCTATATCGATTGGATCTCCACTCTAAACCAAGAATATGAGAGAGAATATCATCTGTAACATATAAGATTTATTATTGTGACATCACATAGAAAACCCACACATCATCTCTAGGAGTCCATGTTCTAGATGCTCCATCCCACCAACCTTGTAACAGTGGGGGATGGTGTGACCTTCCTGTGTGGAATCCCGGGAATACAGAGGACGGGGACATCTCTCTGGTGGGTTCCTGGTATTTGGTGGCTCCATCATATCCTTGTGTCCTTCTGAAAACTCCTCCATCACTCCATACTCCTCATCCTCCTCTTTATACTCTTCTTTAACAACAATATTATCATCCCCGAGGTTTCCACTCTAAATATATAATAAAACATTCATTGTAAATAGAGATGGGCTGAACACCCCCCTGTTTGGTTTGCACCAGAACTCCCGAACAGAGAAAAAGTTGTGACTGAAACAGCGAACCCTAATAAAGTCTATGAGACCTGAACTTGAAAGAATCCCCATTTTGAAAACTTATATACAAGTAATTGGCCATAAAAAGGGTATGGGGGCCGGGTACTGCCCTGGGGGACATGTATCAATGCAAAACATTGTTTAATTTTTTCCAGGAGAAGTAATTTTAATGATGCTTAACCACTTGTCTACCGGGCTCTTATATCCACTTCCTGCCCGGGTCAATTTTCAGCTTTCAGCGCTCTCACATTTTGAATGACAATTACTCAGTCATGCAGCACTTTACCCATATGACATTTGTGTCCTTTTTTCACACAAATAGAGCTTTTCTTTTGGTGGTATTTAATCACCACTGAGGATTGTATTTTTGCACTATAAATAAAATAAGACAGAAATTTTGGTTTAAAAAATGCATTTCTCTTCATTTTTCAGTTATAAAATTTAGATTTTTTTTTATATTTTTTCATAAATTTGGGCCAGAATTTATACTACTGCACGTACAACAGGACTAGAAAAAGGAAGTTCAATAGCCAGTAGCCAATAGCTGCCGTCTCGTACTTGCTTCAGACCATCTCTTCTACCCACTGAATCCCATGGGGCAACCCTTACCAGTTTTCTCAGACTTTTTTGGGATGTGGTAGAAGCTGTCAGGAGCTCTCATTGGTTGTTTTTCTCTGTTTTTCTTTACTCTCTTTTCTCTTACTTCAGAGAATGCATTGTTTTTTGTACGTTGGAAGAGCATACAGACGAGCGGTTTTCCTGATAGGAATTGGTTCAGTCGAAAATATTTAAAACATGTTCTATTTCTAGGTCTGTCAGAGTTTTTGAAAAGAAAAGTCCGATGAGGCCCACACACGATCGGAATATACGCTGAAAAGCTTCCGTCTGACTTTTTCTGTCGGAAATTCCGCTCGTGTGTACGCGGCATTAGTTGTGATTTCATGAGTATTATGCTACACATCATTTATGTATTTTGTCTAATTGTATTTTCCTTGACATAGTTAATTCTGTGTCCCATTTTATATTTTGCAATATTAAAATCCATATTTTACATATTGAACTGGTCTGCGCCCAATTGGAGTCATTGTCCTTCAAAGTCCCACCAGAGGGTCTCTTTTTGTTTTGTGGTTAACAGGTTATTTCTCTCACATGACATATGTAACTACACCCCAAAACACATTCTTCTACTCCTCCTGAGTATGGGGATACCACATGTGTGAGACTTTTGGAAAGCAAATATCCCAATATAGTAATGGCAATGATGGCACTGTAGGGGCACAGGGATGGCACTGTAGGGCACTCGGGATCATGCCAACTCACGGTGCTGTTGTGTTTCTCTCTCCTCACACTGATACAGAGTGTAAGGAGAGGACAAAGAAAACACAGCAGCTGCGTGAGATTTATCGGGAATGATTTGTTGACAAAGTTATCGCTCCATCATTGGACAGAGCGATCACATGGTACAGGGCCACTGTGATTGGCCCTTTACCTCGATCCATGATGCGCTGGGTCCCACAGACCCAGCAATCATGGACACTTCCAGGTGCGCACCCCAGGGGGGACATGTGAGAAGCCTGAGCACGGGAGAACATCAATAGACGTCCTCCCAGAACTAGCCAATCATGCTGTAGCCATCATTTAGCTATAGGAAAGTATATGGAAGTGCGGTCGGCAAGCGGTTAAAATAAAACATAAAAGATAAAAAATTCCTTTAAATATAGTGCCTGGGGGGTCCCCTTAGTCTGCCTGTAAATTGGCGCATCTGTACCATGTATAGAACCTGCAGCAAAACTGACATGTCTAAAAAAAAAAATAATGAATTAAATGACATATAAAATTTACAGCAATAGAGTAATATATATATAAAAAAAAAACAGCATGGTGGTCCCCCCCCCCCCCCAATCTATACCAGGCCCTTCTGGTCTGGTATAGATTTTAAGGGGAACCCCACGGAAATTAAAAAGCGTGGGGTCCCCTCAAAATCTATACCAGACCCTTATCCGAGCATGCAGCTCTTCATAAACACTCAGAGCTCCGCCTCTTCATCCAGCTACCGAAACCACGGGCGGCTTCCCGACACCACTCCTTAATAACCAGCTATTCACTGCACCCTGATTGGGCAAGGCATTACCCAATCAGGGCTTAGAATGCACTGTGCAGGACGCAGTGCATTGCAGAGCGTTCAGGGTGGGGTGTTCGCCAAACGGACAAACAGGCAATGTTCAGACCAAACTTTTTGCTCGGCCCAAATGGTTTACCCAACTTTAATTGCAACAAACCGGCTGTGTATAAATTATAACTGTCAATCATCTACCTGATGATGGTGGTGGATGGTGTGACCTTCCTGTGTGGTATCCCGGGAATACAGAGGACGGGGACATCTCTCTGGTGGGTTTCTGTAGCTGGATGACTCCACCATGGTGTCCTGGTACAGATCTTTGTGTTCTTTTAGAGACTCCTCCATCACCCCATCCTCATCATCCTCCTCTTTTATCTCTTCTTTAACCTCAACTTTAGAATATCTCAGGTTTCCACTCTGAATATATAATAAAAATCACATCAATGGTAACAATGCAGATAATGTACAGAGCCTAATGATACTATCAGTGATTGTTCCTCATCTACCTGATGGTGGGGGATGGTGTGGTGGGGGATGGTGTGATCTTCCTGTGTGGAATCCCGGGAATACAGAGGGCGGGGACATCTCTCTGGTGGGTTCCCATTACTGGATCCATCTGTAGGAAACACACACACTGACTGAATACATTGTTTCTATGTGTTTATCAGATGATGGGGGATCTAGGTGGACCCTCCGTACCGCTCTCTCCTTTACAATAAAGTCTCCTCTTACCCGGTGATGTGAGGGGCGGCTGATTGTCCATCATGACGTCCTTGTAGAGATCCTTGTGTCCTTCTAAATACTCCCACTCCTCCATGGAGAAATAGACAGTGACATCCTGACACCTTATAGGAACCTGACACACACAATGATACAGTCACCATCCAGATACATCCCTTGTCTGTTACTGGATAATGTCCCAGAATTCCCAGCACCGCTCACCTCTCCTCCATCATCTCTCTGGTGACTTCTAGAATCTTCTTTGTATTTCTCTATTCTATCAGGGAGGGAGGTGGAGGCAATGTGATGGTCATATGATCTCCAGACTTCACAGGAGGAAAACTCTAGATCTGAACACAAATAGTAAAATCAAATGATATTCCCAGAATCCTCCTCACCTCACCATTCAGGTCTCCATTTTATTAAAGCTCCACCTCAGACTGAGGTATAATTTACCCACACAGGACCCCCACACTATGCAGGTTAAAAATGTGTTGCAGGTATTCTGATGTCATTACATACAATGCAGGACCAACAGTCCCACTTTGCTAGCGAGGATGCCAAGGGTCCGCCCACATCCTAAGAGCTTTAGAAAAAAAGCCAGAGGGAGGGACATTGGGAGGAGGAGCTGTGAGGTCAGTGTGATGTCATAGGACATATAGACTCTGGATGGAGGGACATTTGGATGGGGGGATTTGCGGGGTCCTCTATATGAGGCTCCCATACAAACCAAATCATTGTTCCTGGGTGTGTCCTTCCTCTCCTAAACTGAAGAGTGAACTTTGACCTTTACCATACAGAAATCTGTCAGGAATCTGTGTAGTAAGCTCTCATGTGATCAGGTGACGTGCGGAGGAACAGAGTGTAAATAGCAGACAATTTTCTCCAGAGCTCCTAATGGTGGGGATGGATTTTGCTGAGTGCTGGTACCAAGTTTCCACCCCCCAGGATCACTGCAGGTGTGGAGAAAAGCTGTGTAAGAGGATATGGAGGAGAGATGAGGAGGAGATCCAGGAATCAGGATAAAGGTCAGGACAAGCAACAGACGAGCGCATCCAAGAGATGAAGCCGGGGTCACTACACAGAAAATCAATCCAAGGAAACAACAGGCAAGACGAGGAATAGCAAGAAGGAGCTCAGAGACAAATGAGAATATTGCTCAGCCAATGGGAGATTATCTCAGCATGACTTACATAATGAAGGAGATGAGGGGGAGGGGAGGAACTCACTTATGGTGACCATAGAGATATGGAAATTCAGCTGGTTCAGCAGGGATCGGTCACATTTCCATCCATGTGTGGTCACTGCTGGATAAAAGTCACTTGATCAGCAGCTGCAGCCAATAGCTTCATCACTGATCTGTGTATTCTGAGAGCGGAGGAGCGCCCCCTATTGTCAGAATACAATAGTGCAGCGGGGAGGATTCCCCCATCCCCCTCCAATGTGTGGATGGGGGAATCACTTCCATTTTTCACTCAGCCCTAGGGTTGTCACCTCATCCCTTTAAACCCGAACACATATGAATTACACGGGATCTGAGGCTAATTTAATGCAGATAAGGCACCAAGTGAGTTTAATTACCACCATAATCAGCCACAGAACCTGTGTAATTCATATGTGTTCGGGTTTAAAAAGATGAGGTGACAACCTGACTCATCCCACTGGATGAACGATAAAACTGAACCATGTATGGCCAGCTTTGGAGGGAAGATATATTAATCATCGACTGATCCCCCTGAAGGGGATAATTTACATATTACCTCCTCTGCCACCAGATCCTGCAGTGTCTTCTCTCTATGTCCTTCCAAATGGAATGTCCTGTGCACATGGCATCACTTCCTGTCTGTATCTGACATCACTTCCTGTCTGTATTCCATAGAGTCAGTCTTCCTATCTGGGTAGAAGTGAGATCACCACCTTTTGGAGCTCAGAGGAACTGCAGCCCCGAAAAATGTCTCGTAGTGTGAACAGGGCCTTGTGCTGTGTGTGTATGTACTGTATATCCTTCCCCTTTCTCTCCTCTCTGAGTGTGTATGAAAACGAGGAGCTCTGAGTGTGTATGAAGAGGTGGAGCGCTGAGTATGTATGAAGAGGCGGAGCTCTGAGTGTGTATGAAGATGCGGAGCTCTGAGTGTGTATGAAGAGGAGGAGCTCTGAGTGTGTATGAAGAGGCGGAGCTCTGAAGAGGCTGAGCTCTGAGTGTGTATGAAGATGCGGAGCTCTGAGTGTGTATGAAGGGGCGGAGCTCTGAGTGTGTATGAAGAGGCGGAGCCCTGAGTGTGTATGAAGAGGAGGAGCTCTGAGTGTGTATGAAGAGGCGGAGCTCTGAGTGTATATGAAAAGGAGGAGTCTAGGAGGGAGACTGACAGAAAGTGCAGCAGACTTGCAGGGGTGAGCGAGGAGGATCCAGTTCCTTTGCCATCGGAGGTGAGGAGAGTGTGAAGGATGTTGGTGACTCTGGTAGATGAAAAGCTGGGAGTCATATTGCTCTGGTGAGTGGGGAAGCACCACTAAGGGGGCGCCCTCACCATCACGTGTGGAAGAGGTGGAAGAAGGCGTGGCTACACTACAGCTGGCACAGTTTGGAGCACGAGAACTTTACACCTTATCAACTTTTCATTGATTGGTGGATTTTTTTTTTTTTAATAAGTTCATTGAAATAGATGTAAAGTGGAAGTAGTGGACTTGCAGAGAACATTATATTGAGCACAAAATATTGTATGATTACATTATTTTTTTTTACAGGTTTCTACTTTAATAAAGCAGCAAACATTATGAGATTAATGAAGTAGGTGTAAAGTGGAAGCAGTGGATCTGCAGGGAACAGCATCTTGAGCACAAAGCACTTTATGTTGTATATGAATTTGCACATGGATCAGTTTACTTCATTTATTGATAAACACCATAAGATCAATGAAGTAGGTGTCAAGTGGAAGCAGTAGATCTGCAGAGAATATTATTTGAGCCCCTAGCACTTTATATATGAATGTCTCCACATATTTTAGTGTATTTGTGATGATTTATGTGCACACACAATAGGACAGCGCTGTGACACATAATGCTCTTCTAGGTGATAAAGGGAATACTTACCTTTGTTACAGCAGCAGTCCGGTATAAGTTATTTTTGTAGGTATTTGAGTTGGAATCATCACAAGTACCGATCACTCACTGTGTGTGTTCATTCAGAAATAGAAGGGGCTGGTAAATAACATATTTAATGGCCCCTTCCCCCACTCTCTATCCTGAAACATCCCCCTGTGTGTTTACAGCCACTGACAGGAGGGGAAATGACAGCACTTGGGGGGCACACGGGGGGCTGGCAAGCAGGAAGAATCAAATAGTGGACAGGAGCATGTGATCTGTGTGGTGGGGTAAAAGGGGGGGCAATTACAAGAACTGATCTCCTTGGCTTCTCTCCTTGCAGTCACTGAAAGCCGGCAGGAGGGAGAGGAGGAGAAGCAGCTTTCAGCAGCTGCAGGGAGAGAGGCACAGGCGATCATTTATTGTAATTGCCGCCCTTCCCCCACCACACTGATCATATGCTCCTGTCCACCATGATTGCTCCTGATGCCCTCTCTTATCTGTGGAGGCACACATCGCTCCTATCACTGCCTGTCACATGGAGTGCAGAGCGGGGATGTTAGTTTCCTTCAGTTTAGGTGTGGAAAACTGCAGACATGTTGCATAACCCCACACAGCACCACACCGCACATCACCGCACCGCACATCACCACACAGCACCGCACCGCACATTACAGCACCACACAGCACCGCACATCACACGCGGGTTTTGGTGTGAATCAGACATAGAAAACAATTGTTTTCTATGTGTCTTGCACAGATCTGCATTTCCCTAGAGCAGAACAATGCGGATCTCAGCAGATGGTGTGAATAATGACCCCCAACTCTAAACTGATGACCTGTAAAGGTTTCTAAAGTGTCACCGATGAGAAATGTTTGATATCACAGATCTTCATCATTACACGACACACACTCTTTATTTTTCTTCATTCAATACATTTTTTTATACTTTTAACAAGATCGCAGTCATAAAATCAGGAAACAGGAAGAAATCCAATTGGTCAGGAAAATGACTTGTCTGGAATGTGGAGGCGGAGTCATTATTAATTTGTGTACAATACACAATGTGATACGTAAGAAGGCTGGCCGCAGGCTAGCCTGTATTTGAAGGAGGAGTCTGAGGGGTATTTATCCCTCCTCCTCTGTCTGATTCTGCATCGGCTCGTATTCTGGGTTACAGCCGACGCACGTCGGTTCCGGGTGGCCGTGTCACTTCCGTTTTTCCCTCACAGAGCGGCGGTCGACTGCAGGGGTCATGGAGGTTCTTCTCCAGGTGCTATGCCCAGCTTCATTCAGGGGAGCCGCCTGCCGCCACTTCTTCCGGGCTCACGCTGGGCTTCATTCGGGAAGGGGCTGCCACTCACCTGCTCAACTCTCCCAGGCTCACGCGGCATCATCAGAGGGAGGGCTGCCCGCACACTGCTCCCGGTACTCACACCGGGCATCATGGGGGTGTTCACTCCTTCCGCTCACACCTCCCACTTGCCGGGAAGCATGGGGGGGCATCCACCCGCCCCGCTTACTCCTCCCAGTGCTCATCATAGACCTTGGGGTCACAGATCTAGGGGAAGGGGGGTGCAATACAACAGATGGGGGGCTGATTGGTGGGGTAGCTCCACTTCCATGGTCATTTCATGATTCATGCCTCACATCGTTTTCTGTTATAGCGGTACTGTCAGTGTGCTCTGTCACAGCCGTTCTGTCAGTTGAGTGTTCGGTCATTAGCGTGTTTCTGTCTTAGCGTGTTCTGTCAGTAACGGGTTTCATCATTAGCGTGTTCTGTCATTAGCATGTTCTGTGGTAGCGGTTCTGTCATTAGCATGTTCTGTGGTAGCGGTTCTGTCATTAGCATGTTCTGGAAATGGATAAACTGCGCTTAGTGAGAATGGAGAGGACAAAAAGAAGGAAAGGGGGGGGGGGGGAGGGGGATAAAAAAAAGAAAATAAATTGGGAAGGACCCTAACCCAGAAAAAAAGGCTGCTGCTAGAAAGTGGGATACTCACACCAAAAAGCAAATGGAAAATACATAAAGCTGCGCCAATTTAAACAAAAATTAAAATAAAAACAGTAAATAAAAAGAAAAAATCAGTAAAAAATTTTTTCAATAAAAAACGAATGTCCCATCAGAAACAACCGTGAAGGGTTACATAAATCAGTTTGAACAGTCTATGATTTGATATAATAGTCCAGTTTAAATAATTAATTTCCTAACACCAAAAAGATGAAATTGGCGTGTAGCTGGTTCAAAAAGGAAAAAGACACCTCAGTGACAGTTCTATAATCTTCACGCTGTGACATGCAGAAAATATAGTAGTATCCCGGCCACCTATTTGATTGGAGGCTTACCAAATGGCTATATGTTTAGGCATTGTACACAAAATCCTGTAGTTGTCCCCGTGGGCGAGCGATGGTAGGAACAGTCAATCCGGGACGGATCACTCAAATGGAGGAGGAGAGAAAACAACACACCATCCGTTCCTGATATGAATATCCAGCCAGTTCCCACTAGTTTCCTCCAATTACAGAAAAACAGATGGGGCCGCCCATAGCGTAATACTGTATACAACTTTTATTTCATAAAGGTTAAGAACACTTACATGAAATTGTAGAAAAAACGAGCGTATTATAAAACACTGCCGGCCGGTCAGTGTAAACCCGTCCCCTGTTGGATGCGGTCTGCGTGGTGGCGTAGCTGCGTGCCTTCCCATACGACGTTTCGTCAGATGTGACGTTTTCAATGGGGAACGGGCAACGCAGCGACGCACCACCTCTAAATAGCCGACCTCCACCTGAATTGCATGAGGTCAGAAACGGCGCCGCCATCTTACTTATGGGAAAGGATACCATAACCCGAATGGCTAAAGACGCCTATTGGAAAAATGTAACTAAATAAATACAATTAAATTGAGTTACTGAAGGTTTGGTCTGGTTTATCCACACTTTAACCTATTATTGGACATAATGACTTGTCAGAACAACACCCCAAATGGATATAAAAGAACCACAGGAAAGTCCCAATAGATATCAGTCTATCACATAATGTGCCAAGGAAAAAAAAGGGGTTGAAGTGCAATAGAGTGTTTAATCTAGAATGTGGTCAAACGTGATAAATAGTTATATAAGCTGCCCACGAAGGAAGCTCAATAGTGAAACATTGTAAAAGTATGCTAAAAGCATAATGTATTTATCTACAAATACTAAAAAGGATATTTTAATCCAAAAAGTTATATCTATGTATTTCTTCGTGAAAAAGAAAGGCATAAGGTTCGAGTAACCCCCTCCCCCCTTCACACCATTTTTAACATTATGGATGTCTTTGAATTTAGAACCTCTAAGGTCCTTGATGTTGAAGGGGTTTTTGAAGTTTATAGACAGGATGAGAGTGACCTAAATGGCACCTTCCTTCGTTTAAAAAATTTGATGATTTCAGAAAATCATACTAAATGGGATATTGCTTACCTGGAAACGTACATTAAGTACTCCATGGTACCCAGGAGCCTTAGATGGGAGGTAGCCCCCCAAAAGGGCAACTTAGACTTGGAAGAATGGTATAAGTATTTTAACCAAGCAGGGGTCTCCTTCCTTAAATTTCTTGTAGAAAGGAAAACTATTAAACTATCTAAACTTGATGAGGAAATTAAAAACATTCAAACTAAGTTGGATAACGTTAAAGATAGTAACGAATATCGAGATAAGTCACAAAATCTCCTTAGGATCCTTGAAAAGGAAGATAAAGACCAGAAAATAAAGAAAAAAAAGAAATATAATAGGGACTTTGCAGACTATACAGGGAATATAGTCTTTGAGTGGCAAAAAAAACTGTTGGAAGAGCAAACAAAATCCAGTGACCCCTCAATGGAGGTTACCATCCCCACTATCCCTGTGAGAGGGGGTATACCGATTCAACCTCCCCTACCCAAGCGAGGCGTTCCAACTGCCAGTACCCAAGGGAATGGGACATACCAGGCCTACCAATCCCCCCGTAGGGGGCGTGGGAATAACAGAAGTTTGCCTTCTCATCGTGGTAACTTTAAACCAGGGGGCCCCCCAAGATCCAATTATGGACCTTATGAAGTAGGACAAGGTTACACATATCCTCCACCATCTCAGAATCCCCCCCCCCTTGGGAGGTAACTACCGGCCCCGTAACAGAGGGTGGGGGCAACCCCCAGTTCTATCAACAAAGGGTAATCAACAGAGTGGATGGGGACAACCCACTAATAGGGAATTTGAACCCCATTCCCCTTTTTTTGATCCCACGAGAAGAGCCTCAGATTGGGAATATGGCGTTCCTACCAATAACGCTTTTTACCCCTTGAATGATGCTAATGGCCCTTACGAGGAGCCGATTTCCAATCCTTTTTCCCAGCCCCACCCTAGGACTGACCCAATTCAGGGCCAATATTTGGGTCCTAATGGGGAGAGTGGAATACGGGTTTTACCCCCCTTACTACCAAATGGTTGGGGTTTTCCCCGTCCACCACAAGGAAAAAACGACAGGGCGAAAGAGGAGAGGAACCAGAGGGGGGAGGCGGGCCCGAGCAATTAAAGAGGGCGAGGGTATGATGGGGAAGGGAATTTTTAATTTAAGCTCTAAACTTTTATCTGATTCAGAACTATCTATCCTAGATAAGGGTTTAAAATTTGCACCTCCAAAGGGCTTAAATAAATTCCATACCTATATGGATATACATAAATTTGTACGTAAGCTTAACATTAAACGTTATATGAGTAATAACCCTTTTCCTGTTAAGGTTACCCCAACCAATTCCGCAACCCCCATCTTTGTCCATTCAGGATTGGCTAACGCCTCCCTCTTTAACCCTCCAGGAGGTTTACCACCTCCTCTCCGTGTTTATTCGTGATGTCCTACTGCGCGACCTCGAACAAGTTGAAAATAAAAAAGTTAGAATGAATAAGACCCTGCAAGAGGGCCTTGATTCGTTATGTCAAAGAAAAGATCTGGTCATTCGGCCAGCTGACAGGGGGGGGGGGGGGTATTGTTGTGTTGGATAGGGATACTTACCTCACAGAAATGCATAGGATTGCAGACGATGAGACCACATATATAAAACTGCCCTCTGACCCGAAAGTTAAATTTGTTAGAGATCTGGAGAAATTAGTCCAAGTAGGTCAAAATACAGGGATCTTAAACAAGAAAGAGGCTCTATATCTTATTCCAAGAGCCCCGAGGACTCCAGTTCTTTATTACCTGCCTAAGGTGCATAAGAACCCCACTTGCCCACCCGGACGCCCCATAGTCAGCGGGATTGACTCTGTCACGGCCCGGGTGGGCAAGTACATTGATTCTTATTTGCAACCTCTAGTTGCCAAGATGCCATCCTTTATTAAGGACTCCAGGCAGGTCATTAATATGTTGAACAATATTATAGTTAAACCAGGTACTTGGATGGTGACGGCGGACGTCACCTCTTTATACACCATCATCCCCCATGAGTTGGGCTTTAGAGCGGTACAGAAATATTTAAGTCAGGAGTCCAACCTCCCTGACGAACAAGTGACTTTCATTATGTCCCTTTTGAAATATGTGGCCACACACAACTATTTCTGGTTTAACAATCAGTTTTACCTACAGATAGTTGGTGTGGCTATGGGGGCTAAATATGCCCCCAGTTTGGCCAACCTTTTCATGGCCCAATGGGAGGAGGATGTCATCTATGCCCAGAACATACCCCACCTTGTTTTATGGGCTAGATATATTGATGACATCCTCCTCCTTTGGGATGGCCAGGCCAATGAACTTCAAACCTTTATGCAATCCCTCAATAACAATACTAGGGGGATTGAGTTAACATATGTCATGCATCAGGAAACCATCCATTTTCTGGATCTCAACATCTCAATAGAAAATGATAAATTCATAACTTCTACCCATTTCAAGACTACAGATAGGAACTCATTTATTCCTGTAAAAAGCTGTCACCATTCCCCATGGTTAAGCTCGGTCCCCAAGAGCCAATTTATTAGACTTAAACGGAATTGTACTAAGCAGGAAGAATTTTTGACACAGTCTAATACACTGATCGAACGTTTTGTCGAGAAAGGGTATAAAATAGATGACCTGACAAAAACTTTGAATGAAGTAAAGGATCTTGATAGATCAGTCCTGTTGACAGAAAGGGGGCCACATAGAAGGGATGCTTTTGCGAGCGGAGTTCCCTTCATAACAACATATTCATCACAACATAGGGGTATCAAACACTTAATCTATAAGCATTGGCATATAGTAAAAAGCGATACTGTTCTGAAAGACTTATTACCTGAAAGACCCCAGGTGATCTTTAGGGGTTTACCATCACTGAGGAACCAGATCGCGGTTAATGCTATAGATCCCCCGAGAAACACTAGTGGTTTCTTTGACCAACTCTCAGGATACTACAAATGCGGACGATGCAGAGTATGTTCTCTCAACAGAGATGTTGAGAGACGCACGACTTCTTTTATCTGCACGGCCACTGGGGAGAGCCACACTATAAAACCCTGCATCACTTGTTCTTCCAAAGGGGTGGTATATATGTTACAATGCCCTTGTGGCCTTCAATATGTGGGGCGCACTAAGCGCCCCTTGCATGTGCGTTTGGGGGAACATATTTCTAATATTTTAACTGGTTTCCCCAAACACTCAGTGTCCAAACACTACCTCCTGGCACATAGCAAGAATCCCTCTAAAACTTTATTTTTTGGGATTGACAAATATAAACCGCACTGGCGAGGAAGCTCTCTAGTTAGGGAAGTCTCAAAATTCAGGTGGAGGTCGGCTATTTAGAGGTGGTGCGTCGCTGCGTTGCCCGTTCCCCATTGAAAACGTCACATCTGACGAAACGTCGTATGGGAAGGCACGCAGCTACGCCACCGCGCAGACCGCATCCAACAGGGGACGGGTTTACACTGACCGGCCGGCAGTGTTTTATAATACGCTCGTTTTTTCTACAATTTTATGTAAGTGTTCTTAACCTTTATGAAATAAAAGTTGTATACAGTATTACGCTATGGGCGGCCCCATCTGTTTTTCTGTAATTGGAGGAAACTAGTGGGAACTGGCTGGATATTCATATCAGGAACGGATGGTGTGTTGTTTTCTCTCCTCCTCCATTTGAGTGATCCGTCCCGGATTGACTGTTCCTACCATCGCTCGCCCACGGGGACAACTACAGGATTCTGTGTACAATGCCTAAACATATAGCCATTTGGTAAGCCTCCAATCAAATAGGTGGCCGGGATACTACTATATTTTCTGCATGTCACAGCGTGAAGATTATAGAACTGTCACTGAGGTGTCTTTTTCCTTTTTGAACCAGCTACACGCCAATTTCATCTTTTTGGTGTTAGGAAATTAATTATTTAAACTGGACTATTATATCAAATCATAGACTGTTCAAACTGATTTATGTAACCCTTCACGGTTGTTTCTGATGGGACATTAGTTTTTTATTGAAAAATTTTTTTACTGATTTTTTCTTTTTATTTACTGTTTTTATTTTAATTTTTGTTTAAATTGGTGCAGCTTTATGTATTTTCCATTAGCATGTTCTGTCATTAGCGTGTATCTGTCATTAGCGAGTCTGTCAAGCATGTCGGTGCCATTCAGGTACGGAATCTGCCGGTAGCCGCTTCCTCTTCATTTGTTTCCATTTCTCATTGTACTTTCGCTCAGATTCTTTGCATACCTGGTTTTAGTTAGCTAGGGCTCACATCTTAGGATCTGTCACATCTACAGATCCATATGGGCTGAGGTTTCGTTTTAATGATTGTTTACCACAATCTTTGCGCCCGTATGCCTTACGATGCACGTTTATTTCTTTACACCTGTACGACTACCCACCACGGTCTGTGGGTACACTAGTCCTGAGTATTCAGGTTCAGCTACCTGTCTTTGTGCTGCAGGTTACTTGGGCTCACTTACTTCATAGAATAGGGTGGGGGTCTTCATCAGGTTCATTCATGCACTGTGGTCTCTTCATCACTGACTGCTCATGTCCTCACACTTGGGTAGGCACAGAGGGGTGTTGTTGTTTTTTTTTCTGTCATAACGTGTTCCATCTTAGCGTGTTTAGTCTCAGCATATTCCAGTCTCAGCGGGTGCTGTCATAGTGGGTTTGGGTTCAGTCGTAGTATGTTCCAGTTATAGTGTCATAGCATGTTCTGTCATAGCATGTCGGTGCTATGCAGTCACGGCATACACCAACAGCCATTGCATCTTCGTTTTGTTTCCTTGTCTCATCGTACTTTTCATTCAGGTTTCTTGTATACCTGGGTTTAGTTAGCCAGTGCTCACATCTCAGGATCTGTCATGTCTACAGATCCATACGGGCTGAGGTTTTATTTTTAAATGATTGTTGACCACAATCTTCTCGCCTGTATACCACACTTCATACGATGCATGTTCATTTCTTACATCTGTACGACTACCCACCATGGTCTGTGGGTACAATGGCCCTGAGTGTTTTGTTTTTAATCACCTGTCTCTGCACTCCAGGTTACTCGGGCTCACTTACTACATACACTAGGGTGGGAGCTGTCATCAGGTCCATTCACGCGCTGTGGTCTGGTCATTACTGCTCATGTCCTTATGCTCAGGTAGGTACAGAGGGGTGGTGTTCTCATGTCCGGTTGTCTGTTGTCACTTTCTTTGTGTTTTCCTTGGGTTGGGCATGCCGCACGTTTTGGGGGTACATATTCACGTTCATCCCTTCTTCTCCACGTGGGGGTACTGAACATGATAGCACTCCGTCACCAAGGAGTTGGTCCATACTTAAGCACAGTGGAGCTTCGGCACAGGGGTTTCCTTTTCTGGCTTCAGCCGGGAAGGCGGTGCACTTCGGATTGTTTTCAATTAAATCCCAGCTACTCTCATACACCAGCATGGTACATGTTCTGGGCATTATTCTTTAAGCACAGATTCATGCGGGCTAACCATGCTCTCCACGGCCTCTTACAATTACAGGACAGGATGGAGGTGACCGAAACTCAATCAGTCAGAGACGGGGTGTCAGTGCACCCTCAGCCCCTGCATTCCTACAGGCAAGGTCAGCATCTCCTTAGTTTACCGGTCTTGTCAAGCCTTCTGGTTAAATACGTCAGAGCCAAGCAATGTTTCTTGTCAGGGGCTGTGTTGGAATCTCTCATCCCCGGGCTTCAAATGCCGGAAGAATTTTTCAGGCCGGCACGCGGGTATCTTCATTATCCCATCGGAGTCTTTCCAATGTAGTATCTTGGCGTCAGCAGACAGTCATGCTTTCATTGTTAATCAAGGTACTGGAGGCAGTAATTTCCATGGGGCCCTTGGTCTGGATCTTCACCTTCGTTCCGAACAGGGTGGGTCCGCCCACCAGGGTGTCCAGTGGCAAGTTTTCAACATCGTTTCTTACATTTTGTCTTCTGTCTCTACTACTCGTCCATAGAGTTTGATGATTCAGCACTTTCTTCAGTTGGGGTGTTTTGGCTATCCAAGCTGATTTCACTAATTTGAAGCTTTCATCAGACCTGCCCGCTGCTAGGGTAAGATTAGTAGCACTAGAGTTGTTTTCACCGCTGGGTTACCCTTGTGTCAAAAGAAGTCCTTGCTTTGACCATAACATCTCTTTGTCGGCCCACAAAATGGTAGATCTGGGCCAAATATTGATTATATTTGGGTTCCACTCTTGGTGCTAATCTCTTGATTGCGAGGTTACCTGGTGAATTGGTCAGGTACGTCAGACCATTCATCTTTGTCCGATCCCCAGCCTGTTCCTAGGGGGGCTCACAGTCACTTGGGTATGCTGAATCAGGCCTTGAGATTTATTCCTCAGGATGGAGTCTGGCCCTCCTTCCCCTGTTTCAGGGGTCAGGTCACAAAAAGAAGCACGACCCAATTTAATTCACGTGGGACCAGTTTTCTGTGTTTCTGGTATGTTTTTCTCTATGTTATGGATGCATATTACCACAGTGTGTTGGCCTTATCCATCAACACCAGCACACATTTCTATCAGGTATCCAGCACTTCAAACCCCTGCAAACTCCTGTCAGTTCGTCCATGTTTGCAGTTCACCCTCTCAAACTTCCCAAGTATAGACAGACATGCCAGGGGTTTGTGGAAATTCACAGAGCTACTTGTCTGACGTCTGGTTTTCAAGTGTGGTCGACCTTTGCAATTATTTTGCAAGGCTTCTCTGGGTCAGCCCTTGCTCCCTTTTCCCCTATGTATCCTCTCGCTACAAGCAGTTTGTTCCCATGCCTGTGTTTCTCAGAAAGTTCCAAACAGGGGGGTCCCTTCTTATCATCAATTCATAGGATGCTGGTTTTCCTGCTGTTATAGCTGATAGATACCGGATCCATACACTGAGGCCATCCAGGCGTGTGCTGCTCTACTAGACGGATTGTTACCTACCCTTCATCAAGCTTTCTTATCACACCAACTTTCGTGTCTTTTTGCCCTCTTTCAGGCGTACTGACCAGCAAGGCCAAGGCACACCTCAGGCCTTGGTATTTAGGGTATTGCATTTCCAAGTGAAGACTCTGACTACAAATTATTACAACAAAGTATTGTAGAAAAGATCACACCATAGAAAATGGGGGGAAATAGAAAATAAACCCGGATATGAAGGTGACATTTTTGTATGAGGAACATTTTATTCTCCAGGGCCTCTGCTTTCAGAAAATATATGTTTGAGGGTTTTATCTAACCTTCAGGCCCAAAATCTGCATTTTACCATGTGTGAAAAAATAATGCAAAACCAGGTCTGGCAGTGAAAGGGTTAATGTGAGCTAGATGGGATCACTCTGCTGTGGTCACACTCTAATCATTAGGGCTCCCCCTAGCTGCAGCCTGGTAATACCATTGCTAGGAGGTCTATTCATTTATCTGCTACATACTTCCCATCTTTATATAAACGTCTCCTGACATTTAGGGGTCTAGTCATAAATAATTTACATAATAATTCACCCAATGAAAATACATGTACATTCCTTCTGTGTGAATGAGGGGGGATGGAGTTTAATTGGCTATTTGCTGGTCAAATGATTTCAATTGATTTAAAATAGAAAATACTACATTTGCCACTAGCTGGAGATAATTGCTATTATACTTAGCGCCATCTAAAGTCCAAACATAGTATTTCTCATTTTAATTCAATGGTTAGTCTAATAGTGTTGGCTTATTTAAGTTCTATCCTTCAGTGTGTACTGTACTGATAAGTGTATGAGTATGATCTCAGGTATTAGTATGAAGACATGTCTGATGAAGGAGACTAAGAAAAAAATATTAGATTAATGTGACAATCATTCATCCAGCTGTTACAATTTCTGGCTGTGACTTAACACAGTGATTTCCTATGATCATCAGCTCCATCTAGTTGCCATAATCGGGTATTTTTCCTGAAATACCTCAATTAGTGCAATATTGCATTATGGTCATTAGATGGAGTCAAGGAAATCAGAGTATGAAATAAAATACGGCCAATATTCATCATGGCTGGACGAATGCTGGTCATAACCGTTCAACTATTTTTTTTAATTAGACCTCTAAGTGTTTGTGAAATCTTCCACCACAAAATGTACTCAGCCAATTAGAGGAAATGATTCCATTTTTATTTTTCTACTGCTATCAATGGCCAAGACGGTACAACACTTCATCCATGTCTTTGGTGATCTCTGATCTCCTTATCAACTGTTTCTGACATGATGAAGATCAGCCATGGAGTATATCTGAGGTGTATATCAGGGTGTGCTTCTTCCCCACATGAGAGCTGTGATGTCCAGCAACATTCATATAGAAGACATTTCCCACACTCAAGGCACTAATACACCTCGAGGGTTGTGTGGGATCCCTGATGTACAGGAAGACAGGACTTCAGTGAGGAACAATTCCCTCACTCAGGACAGGAATACGGATTCTCCCCTGTGTGAGATCTCTGATGTCTGTAAAGACTGGACATCTGTGAAAAACATTTCCCGCACTCAGGACAGGAATACGGCTTCTCCCCCATATGAGATCTTTGATGGCTGTAAAGATGGGACTTCTGTGAAAAACATTTCCCGCACACAGGACAGGAATACGGCTTCTCCCCTGTGTGAGATCTCTGATGTCTGTAAAGACTGGACATCTGTGAAAAACATTTCCCGCACTCAAGACAGGAATACGGCTTCTCCCCCGTATGAGATCTTTGATGGCTGTAAAGATGGGACTTCTGTGAAAAACATTTCCCGCACACAGGACAGGAATACGGCTTCTGCCCCGTGTGAGATCTCTGATGTGTGGAGAGATCAAATTTCCTTGAAAAACATTTCCCGCACTCAGGACAGGAATATGGCTTCTCCCCCTTATGTGATCTCTGATGTGTGTAAAGATTGGATTTCTGTGAAAAACATTTCCCGCACTCAGGACAGGAATATGGCTTCATCCCCGTGTGAGATCTCAGATGGCTGTAAAGATGGGACTTCTGTGAAAAACATTTGCCGCACTCAGGACAGGAATACGGCTTCTCCCCCGTGTGAGATTTCTCATGTTTGTTAAGATCGGACTTCACTAAAAAACATTTCCCGCACTCAGGACAAGAATACGGCTTCTCCCCCATGTGAGATCTCTGATGTGTGGAGAGATCGAATTTCCTTGAAAAACATTTCCCGCACTCAGTACAGGAATATGGCTTCTCCCCCTTATGTGATCTCTGATGTGTGTAAAGATTGGACTTCTGTGAAAAACATTTCCCGCACTCAGGACAGGAATAAGGCTTCTGACCCATGTGAGATCTCCGATGTGTGGAAAGACTGGACGTCTGTGAAAAACATTTCCCGCACTCAGGACAGGAATACGGCTTCTCCCCCATGTGAGATCTCTGATGTGTGGAGAGATCGAATTTCCTTGAAAAACATTTCCCGCACTCAGGACAGGAATACGGCTTCTCCCCCTTATGTGATCTCTGATGTGTGTAAAGATTGGACTTCTGTGAAAAACTTTTCCCGCACTCAGGACAGGAATATGGCTTCATCCCCGTGTGAGATCTCTGATGGCTGTAAAGATGGGACTTCTGTGAAAAACATTTCCCGCACTCAGGACAGGAATACAGCTTCTCCCCCGTGTGAGATCTCTGATGTTTGTAAAGATCGGACTTCGCTGAAAAACATTTCCCGCACTCAGGACAGGAATACGGCTTCTGACCCGTGTGAGATCTCCGATGTGTGGAAAGACTGGATGTCTGTGAAAAACATTTTCCGCACTCAGGACAGGAATACGGCTTCTCTCCTGTGTGAGATCTTATATGCACATTAAGATTGGATTTAAAAGAGAAACACTTCCCGCACTCAGTACAGGAAAAGCTCCTCTCTGTTGGAAGGACGGCACCGTCCCTCACAGTCTGAGGTTCCTCAGGATAAGAGGAATACGATGGTCCATCTACACTGTGTGGTGCCGGATGGACATTTGAGGTAGTCGGGTTTTCTCCTGGACTATACTGTGTGATGTCCTCATCTTCTACTTTACAGTCTGGAGACAAAGTGAGACAATCCTCTGAGGTTTTCCTCATCTCCCGTCCATCTACTAAAATAGAAATAAAAAGATTATTACTAGACATGAGCTGATTGGTTCCCCTAAACCAGGACTCCGCCCACATCAGACAGCTTTGTCTCTGAGGATCTTACAATTCCCCCCTCAAGGTAACTAGTAAATGAGTCCTCTGTAGGGCGGCAACTAATGATTATTTTCAGAATTAATTAGTTGGCTGATTATTGTTTTGATTAATCGACTAATTGGATAAAAACCTAAAAAAAAAAAGGTTGGTGTATAATTGAGTTAATATTCTTGAATATCTATATACAGCGGTAAATATAAATATCCAGATATATAGTAGGATAATTAATCCACTCTGAGAATAACAGACAGATAGATGTATTATTAGAGGGAGAATCTGCTACATATCAGAATCAGAGATCAACATTATTAAAATGTAAAAAAAGAGGTAAAACGCTGTTTTGCAGATGATCAGACAGGAGTGTAACATAATATGATGGATGACAGACTCCCTTGTCATATACAGGTAGGTGGGTACAAGCTCCCTGCACCTGATGTCACTTATGCTGGCCGAACACAAACTAATTTTTCTTTCAAAAAAACATTCATCCAATTTTCTAACCATTAGTGGGGTCAAATCGGCGTTCATTTTCCACCACGGTGACCGGAAAATTCAAAGGAGCAGAACATAAAACTTTTCTTCATCGAACAAATTTTCACATCGTGTATGTGGTTTGTGGTCAGAAGTTACATTCATTTTATAATTGATTGTTAAAAGCAAGTGAAATTTTCTAATTACACTCGTCCATTCATCGAATGTACAAATAATTTTCATGCAAATATTTGTATATCAAAAATCGATCCATGTATGGGCAGCATAGGACATTTAGTAGCAGCAGCATGATTTTTTTTTAATCATATGTTATAATGGGGTTAAAAATAATCCTTTATAGTACAAAAACAGCAGGTAATCACTACTATAAGGGATTTATTTATACTGTGAAATAGTGAAAGTAATATATCTTATATCATATATATAATAATAAATATACCCAGAAGTAGGATATATGGGGATTTTACCTGGGAGTCACACATGAAGATATATGGAGGTTAGAGGGGAAGGAGGGACTTTTATATTAAAGTAATACTGAAAGCTGAGACTTTTATTCATGGTTATAATAATTTTATATATAATGCACAATACTAGTAAACTTTTACTTTATATAATAGTAATGCCTTCTATCACCTCCAGTCTATCAGCCTCCACCTTCTCTGGGGTCAGATGCTGATCTTCCCTGCACAGAGACCTTAAAGTCATTGTAAATGTTGGATTTCTTTTTTAAACAAACTTGTCATACTTACCTCTAGGGATGCACAGAAATTTTGGCGGCCGAAAAAAAAATGCCAAAAATTGTGTTTTCGGCACATTACCGAGAGGAAAATATTGCCGATAATCGAACAGAAAATGGTGCCACCCATTGCGGGGGTGTCATCCTGGCATGCCCCAGTCCTACCCTCCCTCTTCCTCACCACCCTCCCACAGAGCGGTGATCTCTGTGTGCCAAGGAGCAGAGTTGCCCGGGTTGCAGTAACAACATCCCGCCTCCTGTGATAGACATCACAATGATCCAATGGTGGGACATTGACTCTGTGACGTGATCACAGGAGGCGAGATATGGTTACTGCGACCCAGGCAATTCAAATACAGCTCCGTGACAAACAGAGATCGCAGCTTTAATCCGGGCACTGGCAGGCTGCATGACGGGCACTGGCAGGCTGCATGACGGGCACTGGCGAAGCTGCATGACAGGCACTGGCGAAGCTGCATGACAGGCACTGGCGAAGCTGCATGACAGGCACTGGCGAAGCTGCATGACAGGCACTGGCGAAGCTGCATGACGGGCACTGGCGAGGCTGCATGACGGGCACTGGTGTAGCTGCATCTGATGGGCACAGGCAGGCTGCATGATTGATACTGGTGAGGCTGCATCTGACGGGCACTGGTGAGGTTGCATTGATCTCCTGTATCATGTCTGCAGTCTCTGACCATATCCTGTATTATGTCTGCAGTCTCTGACCATCTCCTGTATCATGTCTGCTAGAGGTGCACCAAATGGACATTTTGCTAATACTATAGCAGTGTGTTTAAGTAAGAGATTGCAGACATGATACAAGATATATCAGAGACTGAGGACATGATACAGGAGATGGTTATAGACTGGTGACATGATACAAGAGATGGTTAGAGGCTGGTGACATGATACAAGAGATGGTCAGAGACTGGTGACATGATACAAGAGATGGTCAGAGACTGCAGACATGATACAAGAAATGGTCAGAGACTGCAGACATGATACAAGAAATGGTCAGAGACTGCAGACATGATACAAGAAATGGTTAGAGACTGGAGACATGATACAAGACATGGTTAGAGACTGAGGACATGATAAAAGAGATGGTTAGAGACTGAGGACATGATACAAGAGATGGTTAGGGTCTGGGGACATGATACCAGAGATGGTCAGAGACTGCAGACATGATACAAGAGATGGTTAGAGACTGGGGACATGATACAAGAGATAGTTAGAGACTGAGGACACAAGAGATGGCTATATATAAATGGTGGTTGTATATAAAAATATAAATATTTTTTCAAAAACTGTCACTTTCAGTATCGGTTTTCTGCCTAGTGCATCCTTCATTTTCCATTTTGGCACCAAAATTTCCATTCGGTGCACCCCTACTTACCTCCCCTGTGTAATGGTTTTGCCCTGATTCTCCTCTTCTGGACCCCTCCCCCCGGACTTTTGGCTCCTCTTGCCTTCAGAGTTCTCCTATAGGAAGCTGCAAAGTATAGCATAGAGTTCTCCTATAGGAAGCCACAAAGTATAGTATAGAGTTCCCCTATAGGAAGGTACAAAGTATAGTATAGAGTTTCCCTATAGGAAATTACAAAGTATAGTATAGAGATCCCCTATAGGAAGGTACAAAGTATAGTATAGAGTTCTCCTATAGGAAGGTACAAAAAACTTCTGCCCTTAGAATCACTTGCTTCCTTCTCTTGCCCAGTACTACATGTCCCATGAGGCATTGCTCCTCACACATTTAAGTTCTCAGGCATTTACTGACATGCATGGATGGTCTACTGAGCTGTATTTTCTATATGCAGGCCAATTAATTGACTGACCAACTAATCGATTATGAAAATAGTTGACAACTATTTTCATAATTGATTTGTTGTTTCAGCCTTACATCTCTGAATCTCCTCCCAGTTCATTTCTTTATTCATGGACCTTAGTCAGAGTGAGGAAACAATGAGAACTGTCTTTCATAGGAGTGACAGTGATAAGGGGATTATAGGATGAGTGTCCCCACCCCCTCTATCAATCATTGCCATCTTCCCAACACCAGAAGTCCTGCACTTCCTTATTTAGTCCATGATTTAGTCATGAATAACAGAGGGGCTGAGCCCCACCAGAGGTCAGAGAGTGAGGATGGGGGAGAACAGCCAAGATGAAGACTGGACTGATCCTGAAGACCACCATCATTGGGTTATTGACTTCTCCCTCATCACTTTCTGTTTAAGGTTCCAAAGGATGTCATCACATTATTATCAACATGTAAAGGTCTGTGCTCCAATCATATCATCAGATATAAAAAGTCCAGCTGGTAGGAAATGGGTATAAAAGAAATCAGGACTATGTAATGTACAACTTATTATATAGGATACAACAGTTAGGATTTTATAGTATCAAAATAATGTAATGTACAACATAGAGTATATAGTGCAGGGGTCGGGAGTATGTAATGTACAATATAAATTATACAGTGTAAGGGTTTAGGACTCATAATATTGGTATTCAGTAATCAGTGCAAGATTAAATGTTTACATGAGACAAGTTGCAGAGGTCCCACACCGCTGCCTCCCATCTCCTGAGACTGCACTCAGTGACTTGGGTCTGAGACTATACAGACATATCTCTCCACCCGGCACAGCCAGCAGACAACAGAACAAGCAATCCTGGGAGAATTGTTCTGTCAGAGATCTTGCCATACCCGGGTATGGGGCAGAAGAGCCAAAACACATACCCCAGGTGCCTAGGTCTAGGAGCTCCTATGCTGAAAATGAACATTTTGCTGCCAGCTGAAACCCAGAATATCCATAAATCCAGTCTAGATACATAAATTGTGTCTGCAGCACAGAGAAGAAGGATTATCACCCAGTCCCCACCCTACTCTGGACCAATCAGTGAACAGTATGGGTAGAGGAATGTGTTTAGTGTTAATGACCCACCTGTACTGATCTCTGTAGGAGTGTCCTCCTCTATAAATGTCCCCGTTATTCCATCCTCCTCCATAGACTGCTGATCATCCCTCACATACCTCTCTTCTTCTTCTGCTTTAACCTCAAATTCTATATCGATTGGATCTCCACTCTAAACCAAGAAAATGAGAGAAAATATCATCTGTAAGATATAAGCTTTATTATTGTGACATCACATATAAAATCTACACATTGGTGTTGATTTACTAAAGGCAAATCCACTACACACTACAAGTGCACATGGAAGTGCAGTCGCTGTAGATCTGAGGGGAAGATCTGAAATGAGGGGAAGCTCTGCTGATTTCTATCATCCAATCATATGCAAGCAAAAATGCATTTTCTTACATTTTCCTTCTATGTTCCCCTCAGATCTACAGCGACTGCACCTCCAATTGCACAGTGGATTTGCCTTTAGTAAATAAACCCCCCTGTCTCCTCAAGTTCATGTTCTAGATGCTCCATCCCACCAACCTTGTAACAGTGAGGGATGGTGTGATCTTCC
The DNA here is from genome assembly GCA_028564925.1 of Lithobates sylvaticus. Taxonomy (NCBI): domain Eukaryota; kingdom Metazoa; phylum Chordata; class Amphibia; order Anura; family Ranidae; genus Lithobates; species Lithobates sylvaticus. The sequence goes on along the minus strand of CM053028.1, from coordinate 559,222,465 downwards.
TGTGTGGAATCCCGGGAATACAGAGGATGGAATCTCTCTGGTGGGTTCCTGGTATTTGGTGGCTCTATCATATCCTTGTGTCCTTCTGAAAACTTTTCCATCACTCCATACTCATCCTCCTCTTTAACATCAATATGATCATCCCCAAGGTTTCCACTCTGAATATATAATAAAACATTCATTGTAACAAACATGCTGTGTATAAATCAGAACTACCAATAATTGTCAATCATCTACCTGATGATGGTGAGGGATGGTGTGATCTTCCTGTGTGGAATCTCGGGAATACAGAGGACGGGGACATCTCTCTGGTGGGTTCCCATTACTGGATCCATCTGTAGGAAACACACACACTGACTGAATACATTGTTTCTATGTGTTTATCAGATGATGGGGGATCTAGGTGGAGCCTCCGTACTGCTCTCTCCTTTACAATAAACTCTCCTCTTACCCGGTGATGTGAGGGGCGGCTGATTGTCCATCATGACGTCCTTGTAGAGATGCTTGTGTTCTTCTAAATACTCCCACTCCTCCATGGAGAAAAAGACAGTGACATCCTGACACCTTATAGGAACCTGACACACACAATGATACAGTCACCATCCAGACACATCCCTTGTCTGTTACTGGATAATGTCCTAGAATTCCCAGCACCGCTCACCTCTCCTGTCAGCAGCTCCATCATCTTCTTGGTGACTTCTAGAATCTTCTCCATGTTGTGTCTCTCAGGTTTTAGGGAGTCACATGGAGGGACTGTGATGGTCATATGATCACCTGACTTCACAAGAGGAAATCTCTGTATTGAGAAACCAATAGGAATATCATGTTAGAATCCCAGAATCCTCCTCACCTCTCCGGTCAGGTCTGTGTTTTATTAATAGAGATAAGAGTGATGTCATGTGACCTCCCAGAATCCTCCTCACCTCTCCGGTCAGCAGGTAGATGATCTCCAGGGTGAGGTTTAGTATCTTCTCAGTCATGTGACTCCGGTCCTCCTCCATCCTCATTGGTGCCGTCATCTATGAAGGTTTCCCTGTAGACAGATAACATTGATAACAGAGAATTATCTGTATTGGTTGTACAATAATGGGATGAGGATATCAGGAGGTAATATGAAGGTCAGTATGAATTTAACTAGTTGCTGACCGCCCGCCCACCCGCCACAATTGTACGGTGGCAGGTTGTCTCTCCTTAGCAAATTGCCGTTCCTGCACATAGTGGGAGCCTGCCCGTGGGTAAGGTGGATTCGATCTCTGCCGGCGACCCGCGATTGCCTTGTACACAGGCAGAATGTAAAGACGGCATTCCCCGTTCTGCCTAGTGACATGTCAGAGATCTATTGTTTCTAGTGATCGGGAAAAGTGATCTCTGTCATGTCACTGGTAGTGCATCCCCCCTACAGTTAGAACACGCTGAGGGAACATAGTTAAGACATATGCGGTTTTAAATCTTTGATCTTGTAAGTGTGCCTGTTTTGAGGCTGTTTTCATAAAGTAACAAGCAGAGATCACTATGGAGTCTATGTTTGTGATTACATGTCAATAAGGGATTTGAGAGAAGCGGAGCTGAGCTGTAGGCGGACAGAGAAGGAGAGTTTCCTGAATGAAATCTATGTGAAGTTATCAGCACAAACACCCAGTGGGGAGAGGGCAGGAGGATCGGTTGTTTTGGCATGGATGAGAGAGATCGTGAAGGAGCAAAAGAGTGACCATTATTTGATTTTTTTTATACTCATCTGTGAGGTCAGCCGGCAATCTGGCTGGTGGTGGTGTGCAGATGATACTGGTCCCAGTGAGGACGGATGAGCACAGCGGGGCAGTGCCATCTTAAGAGCATTATAGGCCCCCGAACAATACAATGCACTGGGCTCTGTCTACACAATCACGGATGATTGCCCATCAAATCAAGCTTTACTGTGCCCATGAATGCAGCCTCACGGTGTCCATGAATGCAACCTCACTGTGCCAATCATTGCAGCCTCACTGTGCCCGTGAATGCAGCCTCACTGTGCCCATGATTGCAGCCTCACTGTGCCCATGAATGCAGCCTCACTGTACCCACCAATGTAGCCTCACTGTGCCCATGAATGCAGCCTCACTGTGCCCACCATTGCAGCCTCACTGTGCCCACCATTGCAGCCTCACTGTGCCCACCATTGCAGCTGCACTGTGCCCACCATTGCAGCCGCACTGTGCCCATAAATGCAGCCTCACTGTGCCCACCATTGCAGTTTCACTGTGCCCACCATTGCAGTCTCACTGTGCCCGTGAGTGCAGCCTCACTGTGCCCACCATTGCAGCCTCACTGTGCCCATGAATGCAGCATCACTGTGTCAATTAATACAGACTCACCATTGCCTGGTGACACACCCACAGCGGGCATCTCCTCCTGTGTATCATGGAGCTGGGTGGGTCTGTGTTCGGCAGCCGCGCTGTAACAAGTTCCCGCCCCTAGACCCGCTCGTTTGATAGGCAGAACACTGATTCAATCTACAATTACACAAGCCAGTCTAGAAGAGGCGGGACCTTGTTACAGCGCGGCCGGCGAACACAGACCCAGCCAGCACAGTGATACACAGGAGGAGGAGGAGAGATGGAAAGAGCGAAGCGCTGAAGCCACAACTCAAAACGGCCCCAAGGCAGATGGCCTACTGGGAAATTTCCTGGTATCCCGGTAGGCCAGTCCGGCCTTGACTGGAGTCGCTGGACAGGTGGGGCCCCCGGGCAGCTGCCCAGCGTACCCATGCAAAAAGACGGCCCTGCAGCGGGGGATGGTCTCCCACACGCAATGTGTCTGGTGGTGGTGTGCACATGATACTGGTCCCATTGAAGACGGATGAGCACAGCGGGGGATGGTCTCACACACTGTTTGATATAAACTAGTTCTCTATCAACACTGATGTTATTTAACACATGAAATCTTATATATATGGACTGCTTGCACTGTGCTTTTAATTACGTATATAAGAATACACTGTAGGGAATATTGCATTTAGTTATTTCCATTTTATTTATTGGTGTTTCAAAGATTGATATATAGGTTATACAGCGCTGCACTATTATTATTATTATTATTATTTAAGGTACTTATATAGCGCCATCAATTTACGCAGCGCTTTACATATACATTGTACATTCACATCGGTCCCTACCCTCTTACAATCTAAGGTCCCCAACTCACATTCATACACTAGGGCCAATTTAGACAGCATCTAATTAACCCACCAACATGTAGACATGTGCGATTAGTTTTGTACGAATCGAAAATTTGTACGAATTTCCGTAAATTTGTACATTTGGGAGGATCCGAAATACGAATTGCGATGCTTCCGAATTTTGTACGAAATACCAAATTTTGTTTACGAATTTCGGATCCAAATTCCGTTACAACGGAAACGTGACTGGTGTTTTGTCGACCAATCAGAGGTTTTCTTCTGCTGCTGAGTGGGGGGCTGGGAAAATTACCTTTTATAATATGGGAGTGGGACACTGGTACTGGTAGATGGGAGATTCAGAATCGGACAAAATAAGAATGTTCGTTAATTACGATTATTCGTTATGATGAAGTTAAAAAACCCAGGAAGTCATCACAGCACAGGGATGGGGGGAGCCCCTCATAATGATAAATTCATCATAACGAACATTTGTTAAATTACGAAAAGTTTACGAACCTAATGCAAATTCGTATTTCGTACGAATCCGAATTGAATTTCGGACACGAATTACGAAATACGAATTAATTTTAATACAAAACAAATTTATTGACGGTGCACCTGTCTACCAACATGTCTTTGGAGTGTGGGAGGAAACCCACGCCGGCACAGGGAGAACATGCAAACTGCAGGCAGGGAGTGTCGGGGTTGGGACACTACAGCAACTTTTACTGCTAGGCGAGAGCGCTACCCACTACACCACTGTACCTCCCGTATAAGAATAGAACTGTGTAAAATGTGTGTGGTGGTTATTTATTATTATTTTTATTTGTTATAATTGTTGCCTTTAGATTGTTATTATACACTTTATATTAACCCCTTGATCCCCCCCCCTAGTGTTAACCCCTTCCCTGCCAGTGTCATTTTTACATTGATCAGTACATTTGTATAGCTCTGACCAACGTAATAATGTCACTGCTTCCCAAAAAGTGTCATTTGGGGTCAGATTTGTCTGCCGCAAGTGTCGCAGCCTCCTTTAAAAATCGCAGATCGCTGCCATTGGTAGTAAAAGCAATAAAAAATAAATAAAAGGTCCCGAAATCTATCCCCTATTTTGTAGAGGCGATAACTTTTGCGCAAACCCATAAATATACGCCTGTTACGATTTTTTTTTTACCAAAAATATTTAGAAGGATATATCGGCCTAAACTGAGGAATACATTTGTTTTTTATATTTTTTTTGGGATATGTATTATAGCAAAAAGTAAAAGAAAAATCGGTTTTGTTTTTTCAAAATTGTCGCTTTGTGAAAAAAAAAAAGACGCAGAGGTGATCAAATACCACCAAAGAAAGTTCTATTTGTGGGGGAAAATGGTCATCAATTTTGTTTGGGTACAACGTCGCACGACCGCGCAATTGTCAGTTAAAGCGACGCAGTGCCGAATCGCAAAAACCAGTGTTGCCAACCGCCCGTAGATTTACGGGCAGCCCGTTAAAACGAGGTATTTTTACGGTGCCCGTAAATGTCCGTGGTAAGGGCAAAGTGCCAGTAAAAATGGCGTTGATCCGCTCCGGTAAGAACTGCGCATGCGCCGCCGGAAATCCCCGAGAACGAGAGGAAGTTGCGAATCGATTCGCCGAGTCGCCGACGCCGCCTCCGACGCCGCCTCCGAGTCTCAGCCTGCCCCACCTACCACGCACAGCCAGCCAGCCAATCATCTAGGCGCATTTTCGCGCCACACCGCCGCCAAGCCAATAAAGAGCCTGGACGCGAGCAGGCTGACTGAGAGGAGCCTCGTGGGAGAGAGAGAGAGAGACCTGAGCGGCGGCGGGCCGGGGGGAGAGTGTGACGTTTTTCACGGCCGGGGGGGAACCGACCGGACCAAGCCGACCGAACCACACAGAAACAACACCGGACCTAGTAGGCCTGGCTGGCACCACCACGGCACCACCACCACCACTCGCCCACCCCCCGAGCAAGTGACGGACCAGCAGCACCGACCTCACCAACCCAGCCCTGCCGTCGCTGTGCCCGGTGTCTCTCACTCAGTGGTGAGTCCGTGAGTGACGTTGTGTTATGTTACTAATTGAATTTACCCTAGGTGAGGTGAGGTCTGTCAGACAGTCAGACAGTGACTGGGGCGAACTGGCCTGGGGAATGTGTGTGGGCCTGTGGGGCTGTGTGTGGGCCTGTGGGTCCTGGAGAATGTGTGTGAGCTTGTGGGGCAGTTACTGTGGGCCTGTGGGGGCCTGGGGGGGAGCGAACTGGCCTGGGGAATGTGTGTGGGCCCGTGGGGCAGTGTGTGGGCCTGTGGGTCCTGGAGAATGTGTGTGAGCTTGTGGGGCAGTTACTGTGGGCCTGTGGGGGCCTGGGGGGGAGCAAACTGGCCTGGGGAATGTGTGTGGGGCAGTGTGTGGGCCTGTGGGGGGGGGCTGGGGAATGTGTGTGAGCTTGTGGGGCAGTTACTGTGGGGGCCTGGGGGCTGGGGGGCAGTGTGGGGGGCTGGGGAATGTGTGTGAGCCTGTGGGGCAGTCACTGTGGGCCTGTGGGTGTGGGGGGGGTGGGGAATGTGTGTGAGCCTGTGGGACAGTCACTGTGTTTCAACTTGCCCTGAGTCTCTGACTGACCCTGACTGTGCTGCTGCTGTGCTTGTGCCCTCCACACTGTTGACTGGTCTGGTGGTGGTAGTAGATGCATGCCATTGCCTGCACCCTGCAGCAGAGCAGACTGCACTGTAGTACAGTAGAGTAGTGTAGTACACTAGGGGACTCTGTGGCAGTGGGGGGGGGGATGTTGGGGGGGAAGCAGTCTCTCTGTGGTTTGCTTTGGGGACAGCCTTTCTGTTTCATGTAGATTTTCCTCCTCTCCAGTCTCCACCCCAGTGAGTGACCCCACTGTGACCAGCCTGCCTGCTCCTTCCATCCAGCGTCTTGGACCAGCCAGCTCCATCCAGCCGGCAGCTGCCTTGGACCAGCCTGCTCAATCCAGCTGCCTTGGACCAGCCTGCTACTTCCAGCCTGCTCCTTCCAGCCGCCTTGGACCAGCCTGCCCTGCTCCTTCCAGTCTTCTTGGACAAAGTTTTACTTCCCTGGGGAAAGGGCTGCCTGTAAATACCACAGCTACAGATTACGGTAAGTATGCAACTTTATTTGTGAGGGGGGGTTTAATCACTTAGCTGTTCTCATTTTAGGTTTCCTCCCTGTTTTATGTATGTAGATTTTACCAGTCTTCTTGGACCAGCCTGCTCCTTCCAGTGACAGTCTTCTTGGACCAGCCTGCTCCTTCCAGTGACAGTCTTCTTGGACCAGCCTGCTCTTTCCAGTGACAGTCTTCTTGGACCACCCTGCTCCTTCCAGTCTTCTTGGACCAGCCTGCTCCTTCCAGTCTTCTTGGACCAGCCTGCTCCTTCCAGTCTTCTTGGACCAGCCTGCTCCTTCCAGTCTTCTTGGACAAAGTTGTACTTCCCTGGGGAAAGGGCTGCCTGCAAATACCACAGCTACAGATTACGGTAAGTATGCAACTTTATTTGTGAGGGGGGGGGGGGGGTTTAATCACTTAGCTGTTCTCATTTTAGGTTTCCTCCCTGTTTTATGTATGTAGATTTTACCAGTCTTCTTGGACCAGCCTGCTCCTTCCAGTGACAGTCTTCTTGGACCAGCCAGCTCCTTCCAGTGACAGTCTTCTTGGACCAGCCTGCTCCTTCCAGTGACAGTCTTCTTGGACCAGCCTGCTCCTTCCAGTGACAGTCTTCTTGGACCAGCCTGCTCCTTCCAGTGACAGTCTTCTTGGACCAGCCTGCTCCTTCCAGTGACAGTCTTCTTGGACCAGCCTGCCTGCTCCTTCCAGTCTTCTTGGACCAGCCTGCTCCTTCCAGTCTTCTTGGACCAGCCTGCTCCTTCCAGTCTTCTTGGACAAAGTTTTACTGCCCTGGGGAAAGGGCTGCCTGCAAATACCACAGCTACTGATTACGGTAAGTACACAATTTAATTTCTGGTCGAGGTTTTTAATCACTTAGCTGTTTTCTCATTTTATGTTTCCTCCCTTCTGTTTGTTGTTTTATATAGGTAGATTTTCCTGGACTTGGCTTTTTTTTGTTCTCTCAGATCAATTTTGATTTTGATGTTTTTTCCTCCCATAGAAATCAACGTATTGAGTGAGAAGATAGCTAGCTGTATGGCTCTACAGCCAACACCGCCGCCACCACCAGATTAGAGAAAACGATCTACTAAACTGTAAGTATTTTTGTATTATACTAGCACCACACATTTCAAGGAAAATGGGCAACATAGACTACATTATTTCTTTTTGTTTTTGTTTTTTTGTAGACATCCACCTGCAGAACTTCACATGTGATGCCTCTCGGTGTTAATCTTTTAATAAATTCCTGTGATCAGTTTTCATAGCTATTGGGTTTTTCTGAGGCAGGCATCTGCAGCACACAAGGCAGTTTTCTATTAGTTCATGGCACATTCTTTTAAGATTTGTTCAAAGCAAGTTTGCACCTTGTAATACAACACATTTCTGGGCTTTAGTTTGCCATAGGTTGTGGTGTTGCGGTTGCGCTGTCTGTATTCTGCAGTGCAGTTCTGCTTTAGACATGATGGAAGAGGCACCACCACAACCTCGTGCAAAAAAACCTCACAAAGCTAGGCTTTGTTCTTTTGTTGCTGCTTGGCTGACAGATGTTGAGTTTAAATTCTGGTTAAGAGCAGATGCTGAATCAAAACACAATGCAAAGTGTGCGTGGTGCAAAAAAGTCATCAGCATTGCATATGGTGGTGTTCGTGATGTACGCAGTCATTGCACAAGTTCTAAACACAAAGCAATTGCTGCAGCTAGGCAAGCCAGTGCTGGCATTGTTAGTTTTGCTAAGCAAACACTACCAGATCCAGTATTCTTGGCTCATAAGAAAAGGACTTTTGAAAGTGAGCTAGAAATGGTAAATTTTATTGCACAAAAAAATTTACCATTAAGCCTGTTAGATGATCTTAGCATTAATGTCTCTGACTGGTTTCCAGACTCCAAAATCGCAAAATCCATCAATTGTAAGCGAACTAAAGGTTCCATGTTGGTTAAGAATGTCATTGGCAAGTGTCTCAAAGAGGAGTTGTGCAAAAGACTTGCATATTGTCACTTTTCCTTACTGATTGATGAAACTACTGACATATCAACAAGCAAAAAATTAGCTATGGTTGTTATTTATTTAGATGAAGAAGCTGGTAGAACCAAATACCAGTTCTACCGCCTCCTTGATCTTACTGAAGCAACTGCTGATGCTATTTTTGAGAAAATTAAACAGGCTTTTCTAGAAGATGGTATACCCGTAAGAAATGTAATGGCTCTTGGTACAGATGGTGCAAGTGTAATGGTTGGTCCTAGAAACTCTGTACTGTCCCGCTTCAAAGTAGAGCAACCTTATATTTTTCACATTCATTGTACCTGCCATGTTGCTGCCTTGTGTGCTGCAGATGCCTGTAAAGCCATACCAAAAACTATTGAGCAACTTTGCAGAGACATACATGGCCACTTTGCACATAGTTGTAAACGTTTACAGTTGTATCGTGAATTTCAGGAATTTGTAGATGCAGATTGTCTAAAGATTCTACAGCTTTGTTCTACCAGATGGCTTTCAATGCTTGATTGTGTCAACCGCATTCTGAATCAATATGATGCCCTCTTAAGTTATTTTCAGTCAAGTGATGATTCAGATCGCTTGGTAACTGTTGACAGAATAAGCATTAGGCTACAGGATCCTATCACAAAGTGCTACTTTTTGTTTCTTCAAGCAGTTTTGCCAAATTTCACACAGTTCAATAAAATTTTCCAGAGTAATTCACCTATGTTACCTGACTTGTACTTCAAGTATTGCCAACTGCTGAAAAGTCTCATGGGCTACTTTATCAAGCCAGAGCTGTTAATTGCCATTCACAATGATGCACTGATTCGATTTGACCACACTAATAGTGCAAACTTCAAATCGACAGATGCCATTTTTATTGGATACCAAACAAAAGAACAGTTGTCTACAGTAGATGATTTGTCAGCTGTTCACCAGTTCATGGTGCAAGTAACGACATTTTACACAAAAGCTGTAACTGCAATTAAAAAACGAATGCCTATTGGTAACCGAATCATTCAGCTGTTGGCTTTACTAAAACCTTCAAACAGGTGTAGTGCAAGTTCTGGGGACATTTTAGAACTTGCCAAGCATTTTCCTCAAATTGTTCCCCCATCTGAATTTGATCCTCTGCATACTGAATTTATAGAATACCAAGTGACAGATTTTAGTGATCCTGAAACTCACACTTATGATTCTTTTTGGCACATGGTAGGACAAAGCTGTACTATCGATCCGGACAATCATAAAGTACCTAACTTCCCACATCTGGTTAAATTTGCAAAAAATATGCTTTCCCTTCCCCATGGGACAGCTGAGGTAGAACGTGTGTTCTCTTCTGTAAAGTTAATGAAAACTGATCATAGGAATAAACTTTCAACTCCAATGTTGGAAGGACTGCTGTCAGTAAAGAGTGGCCCAGGAAAGATTACTCAGCACATGATTGAAAAGGTTGACGTTACAATGTATGACCACAAGGTTCAAACTTTATCAGACCGTAAACGTAAGCCACTGTGTGTGTCTTCTGCTGCTGGCAAGGACAAAGATGATCTGGTGGTGCTGGTGGAAGAAGAGGAATAACTGCAGAAATGTGATTCTTTTCTGATGTAACATGTAATTGTAGCTGTACAACACATTTTTAGACAGGAAGATTCTGTTACATTTAAATTTAAGCACATGGATTACTGTTATGAAAATGATGGGGGATAACCTTGTCTACACAAGCTGCTAAATGTGTCTTTAACAAAATGGGAATTTTGCTTCAGGTTTTTGGAAGCTGTTTGTCACTGTTAGGAAAGTGTTAAAAGGGACAAAAATTACATATTGACAAAATGGCAGTTGTCAGTGGAACTGGAGGGGGGGAGCCAATCCTTCACATGGGGACACCTGTTCCATTGTCCACTGCTGCAAGGTTGAAGTACAAAACATTTCTATTTTGCCTGTTATGTTGAAAAGACTATTTGTTATTGCTGTTTGTGACAGTTGGAGAGTGATTCTCTATTTTGTACTATTTTTTTCTATCACCAAAGGAGAACTTGATTACATATTGGTACTAGGTAGGGTACTGGTCCTGCTGATAACCAGGGGGATGTAACTGGGTTTGTCCCCCATTGACAGCCAATGTAAGAGGGGTAATTGGGGTACTGGGGTTTCCCACTGACAGCCAATGTAACATTTCACATTACCCTCTAACATTGGTTGTCCATGGGAAAACCCCAGTACCACCATCACCCTTACATTGGCTGTCAGAGGGGGAATGTTGCTGGGATTTTCCCACTGACAGCCAATGTAAAATTTCACATTACCCTCTTTCATTGGCTGTCAGTGGGAAAACACCAGTACCACCATCCCCTCTTACATGGGTTTTCCCACTCCTCTGTAAGGATGGATGCTTAAGTAAGTGGGCTTTTTTTTCTCTTTTCACTTGTACGTTTACGTTGCACTAAGTAAATGCAGCTGGCTAAAACTGCATCGGTCTTCATTTCATTTGTTTAAGGGGGAGTGATTCTGAATCTATACCCACTGCAGGTGACAAAAAGATGGGTTATATTAACCCGCTCTTACTATTTAATAAATATTATTTTATTTTTGAGCTTGAAATCTCCTCTATATTATATTGTTTTATTTGTTTGTAGCATAAATACAATAATTTGCATTAAAATATGTAATTTTGTGAAGTTTTGAAAGTGCCAGTAAAAATTGGGTTTTGCCAGTAAAATTTGTGTGTTGTGTCAGTGAATTTTATTCTGGTGGGTTGGCAACACTGGTCACTACACAGAAAATCAATCCAAGGAAACAACAGGCAGGACGAGGAATAGCAAGAAGGAGCTCAGAGACAAATGAGAATATTGCTCAGCCAATGGGAGATTATCTCAGCATGACTTACATAATGAAAAAGATGAGGGGGAGGGGAGGAATACAATAGTGCAGCGCGGAGGATTCCCCCATCCCCCTCCAATGTGTGGATGGGGGAATCACTTTAGTTTTTTCCTCTCATCCCGCTGGCTGAACGATAACACTGAACCATGTATGGCCAGCTTTGGAGGGAAGATATATTAAAGCACCGAAAAGTGGAACTTCCGCTCATCTGATTCCTCCCCCCCTCTGGTGCCACAATTGGCACCTTTCAGGGGGGGGGGTGCAGATACCTGTCTAATACAGATATCTGCACCCACTTCCAGGAATAGACTCCCGCCAGAGTCATGCCCCTTCCCGCACCCCCCACTGTCTCCGGGGAAACACACAGGTCCCAGGAGATAGTGGGGACCACTTACAATGTGCACTAGGGAACCGGAAAGTGAAGCCGCAATGCTTCACTTCTTGATTCCCTCAATGAGAATGGCGGCGGCAGAAGCTGAGAACTGAACGACTGTGCGACTTTGGCTGCCGACATCGCTGGACCCTGGGACAGGTAAGTGTCCATTTATTAAAAGACAGCATCTGCAGTATTTGTAGCTGTTGGCTTTTAATATTTTTTTTTTAGGTGGACTCCCTCTTTAATCATCAACTGATCCCCCTGAAGGGGTTAATCTTCGTATCCACACTATATATGTGTGTATCATCATCTGCTGGAGATAAAAGACATCACAGTGACTATGGAGGAAGAGGACGGACATGACGGGGGATTACTGGGTGTAAATAGAAAATAAGATCTTATTACCTCCTCTGCTAATTCTTCCAGCAACGTCTTCTTTCTACTTCCTCCCGACTCAACTCTCACCCGGAACTTCCTGTCTGTACCTGACATCACTTCCTGTCTTCCATAGAGACTTCCTATCTGGGTAGAAGTGAGATCCCCACCTTGTGGAGATCAGAGGAACTGCAGAAACATCTCAGTGTGAACACAGCCTTGTGCTGTGTGTATGTACTGTATATCCTTATATATGGGGTCATCTCCACTCCCACCAAGGGGGATAGAAATATATTACTGCTCGGGGGGGAGGGGGGAGACATTTTGGCCCCTTTGATTTTGAAGTAAAAATGTCAGATTTAGTCATGTAGAACATCTGTTATATGGATACAAAGATCCCCAGCCGAGATTAAAGGGTGGAAATGGCTCCTGATCCCCAGATTTGGGCAATTATGTCACCAATATAAATAGAATAAAACCTGCGCTATGTGTAACAACTCAAATACCTACAGAAATAACTTATACCGGACTGCTGCTGTAACAAAGGTAAGTATTCCCTTTATCACCTAGAAGAGCATTATGTGTCACAGCGCTGTCCTATTGTGTGTGCACATAAATCATCACAAATACACTAAAATATGTGGAGACATTCATATATAAAGTGCTAGGAGCTCAAATAATATTCTCTGCAGATCCACTGCTTCCACTTTACACCTACTTCACTGATCTTATGGTGTTTATCAATAAATGAAGTAAACTGATCCATGTGCAAATTCATATACAACATAAAGTGCTTTGTGCTCAAGATGCTGTTCCCTGCAGATCCACTGCTTCCACTTTGCACCTACTTCTTTAATCTCATAATGTTTGCCGCTATAGTAAAGTAGAAACCTGTGAAAAAAATAATATAATCATACAATATTTTGTGCTCAATATAATGTTCTCTGCGAGTCCACTGCTTCCACTTTGCATCTATTTCAATGAACTTATTTTAAAAAGAAAAAAAAAAAATCCCCCAATCAATGAAAAGTTGATAAGGTGTAAAGTTCTCGGTGCTCCAAACTGTGCCAGCTGTAGTGTAGCCACGGCCTTCTTCCACCTCTTACATACGTGATGGTGAGGGCGCCCCCTTAGTGGTGCTTCCCCACTCACCAGAGCAATATGACTCCCAGCTTTTCATCTACCAGAGTCACCAACATCCTTCACACTCTCCTCACCTCCGATGGCAAAGGAACTGGATCCTCCTCGCTCACTCCTGCAAGTCTGCTGCGCTTTCTGTCAGTCTCCCTCCTAGACTCCTCCTCCTCAGACCGCTGTTCCAGCAGGAGCTCCGCCTCTTCATACACACTCAGAGCTCCACCTCTTCATACACACTCAGGGCTCCTCCTCTTCAAACACACTCAGAGCTCCGCCCCTTCATACACACTCAGAGCTCCGCCTCTTCATACACACTCAGAGCTCTGCCTCTTCATACGCACTCAGAGCTCCACCTCTTCATACGCACTCAGGGCTCTGCCTCTTCATACACACTCAGAGCTCCGCCTCTTCATACGCACTCAGAGCTCCACCTCTTCATACACACTCAGGGCTCCACCTCTCCATACACTCTCAGTGCTCCGCCTCTTCATATACACTCAGAGCTCCACCTCTTCATACACACTCAGAGCTCTGCCTCTTCATACACACTCAGAGCTCTGCCTCTTCATACACACTCAGAGCTCCTCCTCTTCATACACACTCAGAGCTCCGCCTCTTTACACACACTCAGAGCTCCTCCTCTTCATACACACTCAGGGCTCCTCCTCTTTACACACACTCAGAGCTTTGCCTCTTCATACACACTCAGGAGCTCCGCCTCATTATACACACTCAGGAGCTCCACTACTTCATACACACTCAGAGCTGCGCCTCTTTATACACACTCAGAGCTCCGCCTCTTCATACACACTCAGGGCTCCGCCTCTTAATACACACTCAGGAGCTCCGCCTCTTCATACACACTCAGGAGCTCCGCCTCTTCATACACACTCAGAGCTCCGCCTCTTCATACACACTCAGGGCTCCGATTCATCATACACACTCAGGAGCTCCGCCTCATCATACGGACTCAGGAGCTCCACCCCTTCATACATACTCATAGCTCCGCCTCTTCATACACACTCAGGGCTCCGCCTCTTAATACACACTCAGGGCTCCGCCTCTTAATACACACTCAGGAGCTCCGCCTCTTCATACACACTCAGAGCTCCGCCTCTTCATACACACTCAGGGCTCCGATTCATCATACACACTCAGGAGCTCCGCCTCATCATACGGACTCAGGAGCTCCACCCCTTCATACACACTCATAGCTCCGCCTCTTCACACACATTCAGAGCTCCGCCTCTTTATACACACTCAGAGCTCCGCCTCTTCATACGCACTCAGGGCTCCTCCTCTTCATACACACTCAGAAGCTCCGCCTCTTCATACACACTCAGAGCTCCGCCTCTTTATGCACACTCAGGGCTCCGCCTCTTCATACACAATAAGGGCTATGATTCATCATACACACTCGGAAGCTCCGCCTCTTCATACACACTCAGAGCTCCGCCTCTTCAGACACACTAAGGGAGGAGAAAAAGAGGAAGGATATACAGTACATACACACACAGCACAAGGCCAGTGTTACAGAGTTACTATACAAATACAGTGACTCTATGGTAATATTGCATTGCTTGTACTTCCTGTTTCCTGTTCTGTGTTTGCTGTTACTGTAATAAAATTTAAAAAGACTCCTCAAACAGCTTGCAGTGTCTTCATTTCTATACATGAAACAGCCGTGTTCACACTACGAGACGTTTTTTCAGCTGCAGCTCCTCTGGGCTCCACAAGGCGGTGATCTCACTTCTACCCAGACAGGACGTCTCTATGGAATACAGACAGGAAGTGATGTCAGGTACAGACAGGAAGTGATGTCAGGTACTGAGAAGACAAAGGACATTCCATTTGGAAGGACTTAGAGACGTTGCTGGATCTGTCGGCAGAGGAGGTAATATGTAGATTAACCCCTTCAGGGAGATCAGTTGATGATTAATATTTCTTCCCTCCAAAGCTGGCCATAAATGGTTCAGTTTTATCGTTCATCCAGCGGGATGAGAGGAAAAACTGAAGTGATTCCCCCATCCACACATTGGAGGGGGATGGGGGAATCCTCCCCACTGCACTATTGTATTCTGACCATGGGGGGCGCTCCTCCGTTCTCAGAATACACAGATCAGTGATGAAGCTATTGGCTGCAGCCGCTGATCGAGTGACTTTTATCCGGCAGTGACCACACATGGATGGAAATGTGACCGATCCCTGCTGAACCAGCTGAATTTCCATGTCTCTATGGTCACCATAAGTTCTCATTTGTCTCTGAGCTCCTTCTTGCTATTCCTGCCTGTTGTTTCCTTGGATTGATTTTCTGTGTAGTGACCCCGGCTTCATCTCTTGGATGCACTCGTCTGTTGCTTGTCCTGACCTTTATCCTGATTCCTTGATCTCCTCCATATCCTCTTACACAGCTTTTCTCCACACTTGCAGTGATCCTGGGGGGTGGAAACTTGGCACCAGCACTCAGCAAAATCCATCCCCACCATTAGGAGCTCTGCAGAAAATTGTCTGCTATTTACACTCCGTTCCTCCGCACGTCACCTGATCACATGAGAGCTTACTTTCACAGATTCCTGACAGATTTCTGTATGGTAAAGGTCAAAGTTCACTCTTCAGTTTAGGAGAGGAAGGACGCACCCAGGAACAATGATTTGGTTTGTACAGGAGCCTCATATAGAGGACCCCTCAAATCCCCCCATCCAAATGTCCCTCCATCCAGATGTCCTATGACATCACACTGACCTCACAGCTCCTCCTCCCAACCTCCTCCTCCTCCTCCTCAAGCTCCTCCTCCCAATGTCCCTCCATCCAGAGTCTATATGTCCTATGACATCACACTGGCCTCACAGCTCCTCCTCCCAATGTCCCTCCATCCAGAGTCTATATGTCCTATGAAATCACACTGACCTCACAGCTCCTCCTCCCAATGTCCCTCCATCTAGATTTTTCTGATGCTCTTAGGATGTGGGCAGACCCTTGAAATCCTCTCTAGCAAAGACTGTTGGCCCTGCGTTGTATGTAATGTTATCAGAATGCCTGCAACAAACCTTTAACTTGCATAGAAAAAGAATTCCAAAAAATGAAAACCTGTTGTTAGACTTTTAAGGCACAACAAATAGTAGAAATATACAAAAATATTAGCATTTATTGACATACAGTATATATATATATATATATATATATATATATATATATATATATATATATATATATATATATATAATACAAACGACAGGGACAGGAAAGAAACATCGATAAAAATCATATACAAAAAACAATTTACTATATATCATATGAGCCCTAATGCGTCTACGCGTTTTGTTGTACACTTCTTCAGGACACATTCGGGGTTCAGTAGTTGCAAAGAAGAGAAAGGGGTCTCACTTGCAAAAAGAATCACATATTAATTAATCAGTGATCAAAAAAGTAATTTCCAGCAAAGGGAAAAAGCAAGGTGGCGCAATGAGGTCAGAGCGAATCACCAGGCAAACAAACAGGAACCACCTGTAAATCGATGATCACCAGTGTCTAGGTATGATACTTTCAAACAGGTGATGCTGTATCAAAGTGAATACTCATAGAAGACCGGATATAACCATAGATTGTTCATATCAGAGAATATAGGAATCCCTCAGTCAGAGGTAGCCACAGAATAAGAAATTTGAATCCAGATCTGGGCTGTTATCATCCAAGATAGATAAAGATACGGAAATGTAACAAAAATCCCCTGGGAGAGAGCAGGACACTCCCCTGTTTGAAAGTATCATACCTAGACACTCGTGATCGTTGATTTACAGGTGGTTCCTGGGTGTTGTTTGCCTGGTAATTCGCTCTGACCTCATTGTGCCACCTTGCTTTTTCCCTTTGTTGGAAATTACTTTTTCGATCACTGATTGATTAATATGTGATTCTTTTTGCAAGTGAGACCCCTTTCTCTTCTTTGCAACTACTGAACCCCAAATGTGTCCTGAAGAAGTGTACAAAGAAACGCGTAGACACAGTAAGGCTCATATGATATATAGATTGTTTTTTGTATATATGATTTTTATTGATGTTTCTTTCATGTCCCTGTTGTTTCTATTATATATATATTTCAATAAATGCTAATATTTTTGCCTTTAAAGTCTGACCACAGGTTTTCCTTTTTTGGAATTCTTTTTCTTTATTTCTTCACAAATTTACGGATGAGGCATTTTGAGTGCTGTTTCTTTTTTGTATTTAACTTGCATAGTGTGGGGGTCCTGTGTGGGTAAATTATACCTCAGTCTGAAGTTGGGCTTTAATAAAATGGAGACCTGAATGGTGAGGTGAGGAGGATTCTGGGAATATCATTTGATTTTACTATTTGTGTTCAGATCTAGAGTTTTCCTCCTGTGAAGTCTGAAGCCTGTGAATGACCATCACATTGCCTCCACCTCCCTCCCTGATAGAATAGAGAAATACAAAGAAGATTCTAGAAGTCACCAGAGAGATGATGGAGGAGAGGTGAGCGGTGCTGGGAATTCTGGGACATTATCCAGTAACAGACAAGGGATGTGTCTGGATGGTGACTGTATCATTGTGTGTGTCAGGTTCCTATAAGGTGTCAGGATGTCACTGTCTATTTCTCCATGGAGGAGTGGGAGTATTTAGAAGGACACAAGGATCTCTACAAGGACGTCATGATGGACAATCAGCCGCCCCTCACATCACCGGGTAAGAGGAGACTTTATTGTAAAGGAGAGAGCAGTACGGAGGGTCCACCTAGATCCCCCATCATCTGATAAACACATAGAAACAATGTATTCAGTCAGTGTGTGTGTTTCCTACAGATGGATCCAGTAATGGGAACCCACCAGAGAGATGTCCCCGTCCTCTGTATTCCCGGGATTCCACACAGGAAGGTCACACCATCCCCCACCATCATCAGGTAGATGAGGAACAATCACTGATAGTATCATTAGGATCTGTACATTATCTGCATTGTTACCATTGATGTCATTTTTATTATATATTCAGAGTGGAAACCTGAGAGATTCTAAAGTTGAGGTTAAAGAAGAGATAAAAGAGGAGGATGATGAGGATGGGGTGATGGAGAAGTCAGAGTTTTTAAAAGAACACAAAGATCTGTACCAGGACACCATGGTGGAGTCATCCAGCTACAGAAACCCACCAGAGAGATGTCCCCGTCCTCTGTATTCCCGGGATTCCACACAGGAAGATCACACCATCCCCCACCATCATCAGGTAGATGATTGACAATTATTGGTAGTTCTGATTTATACACAGCATGATTGTTACAATGAATTTTTTTTTATATATTCAGAGTGGAAACCTCGGGGGTGATAATATTGATGTTAAAGAAGAGTATAAAGAGGAGGATGAGGAGTATGGAGTGATGGAGGAGTTTTCAGAAGGACACAAGGATATGATGGCGCCATCAAATACCAGGAACCCACCAGAGAGATGTCCCCGTCCTCTGTATTCCCGGGATTCCACACAGGAAGATCGCACCATCCCCCACTGTTACAAGGTTGGTGAGACGGAGGTTATAAAACACAGTTATAGAGACAATATGTGGATTTTCTATGTGATGTCACAATAATATATCTTACAGATGATATTCACTTTCATTTTCTTGATTTAGAGTGGAGATCCAATCGATATAGAATTTGAGGTTAAAGCAGAAGAAGAAGAGAGGTATGTGAGGGATGATCAGCAGTCTATGGAGGAGGATGGAATAACGGGGACATTTATAGAGGAGGACACTCCTACAGAGATCATTACAGGTGGGTCATTAATAGGGATGAGCCGAACACCCCCCCCCCCCCCCCCCCCGGTTCGGTTCCCCACCAGAACCTGCGAACGGACCGAAAGTTTGCACGAACGTTAGAACCCTATTAATTACAATGGACACGAACGTTCGAAAGTGCTAATTATAAGGGCCAATATGCATGTTATTGTCCTTAAAAAAAGGTTTGGGGACCCGGGTCCTGCCCCAGGGGACATGTATCAATGCAAAAAGAAGTTTTAAAAACTGATGTTTTTTCTGGAGCAGTCATTTTAATGATGCATAAAGTGAAAAAAAATTGAAATATTCCTTTAAATATGGTACCTGGGGGGTGTCTAAAGTATGCCTGTGAAGTGTCATGTGTTTCCCGTGTTTAGAACTGTCCCTGCACAAAATGACATTTGTAAAGTAAAAAAAGCCATTTAAAACTGCTTGCAGCTTTAATGTCTTGTCCTGGCAATATGGATGAAAATCTTTGAGAAAAATGGCATGGCTACCCCATAACCCCCCCCCCCCCCATTACCAGCCCCTTTGCATGGATATTAAGGGGAACCCTGCACCCAAAATAAAACCCTATACCTAAAACCCTATATACTCTGAACAGCAGTATACAGGCGGTGCAAACAAGACAGGGACTGTAGGTTTGTTCTTAAGTAGAATCTGTTTGTAATTTTGAACAGGTAAATTTTTGGAGAACATAGGGAAGGGTTATCACCCCTGTAACATTTGTTTTGCTGTCTGTGCACCTGTTCAGAACATTTCACCTCACTTTCCGTCCCAATGACAAATGTTTTTGGAAAAGTGGGGTTTTTTATTGAAACAAGGATTGGTGATAAAGCATCAGTAGAGAGGAGACACCTTTTTCCCATATTAAATCTAACAGGATAGAATTTCCCTTCCTAGGGGTAGATTTCCTCTCACTTCCTGTTGTCTCCTTCCGTTTGCAAGTAGGAGTCGTTTGTAAGTTGGATTTTTGAAAGTAGGGGCCTGCCGTATATACTCTGCAGAAATTTGCCCCTTAGATGTTGCTCGTGCTACAACACTGTAAGCCCTCGCAGTTACTCTTGGTGGGCGCAGGAATGGGCCCTGCTGTGAATTATTAGATCAAGATTTGTAATTACACGCCCCTGTTGAACAGGGGCTGAAAAATTGGGCCTTAGGCAATGGTGCTGGTGCCACAACACTGCAACCCCTCACAGGTACTGTACTTGGAGCACAGCAATGAGACCTGTTGCAAAGCATTGCATAAAAAATTGTAATTGCATGTCCCTGTTAAACAGGGGCTGAAAAATTGGGCCTTAGCCACTGGTGGTGGCACCCAGAAACAAAAATGTTCTTCCAAGCTATCATCAGGATCATTGAGGAGGAAGAGGATAGTCAGTCAACATAACAGGACAGTCACTCAGCATCAGCATAGGCAGTCTTGAAGGGATGTGACATTTCAAAATAAATTATTCTGTTACATCAGCTTCAGGTGCCTGGTAGCTGGTGGTGATCCAAGACTGATTCATCTTCATGAAGCTCAGTCGCTCAACCGATTTGGTGGACAGGCGCATTCGGTGACAAAGCCTCCAGCAGCGCTGAATGTGCGTTCCGAAAGAATGCTGGATGCAGGACAGCCCAGTAGCTCAATTGCATACTGTGCAAGCTCTGGCCAGTGATCCATCCTCAAGACCCAGTAAGCCAGAGGATTTTCGGTGGGAAAGGTGTCCATGTCTGACCTTGCCCCTAGGTATTCCTGCACCATGTATATCAGACGCTGGCGATGGTTGATGGAACCGATCATACCTTAGGGCTGCGGACTAAAAAATTGTCTGAACGCATCAGTCAGACGTCCACCTCCTCCACCGCTCCTTCTGCTACTGACTGAAGCATCAGCAACTCGTTGTCCAGGACCAGGAGTTTGTAACCTTCCAGTCTCTGGGAACGCGTTGCACAGACCTTTCTGCAAGGCCTCCCGGAGATGTCTCATCCTCTGCTCCCTCTGCAATGGCAAGGTAAGGTCTGCAACCTTACCCTTGTACCGTGGATCAAGGAGAGTGACCAGCCAGTAATGGTCCCTCTCCTTGATCCGAAGAATACGAGGATCCTTCCGCAGGCTTTGCAGGATCAGGGAGGCCATGCAACGTAGGTTAGCTGAGGCATTCGGTCTAGAGTCTTCTGGGTCACTAAGGATGACATCATCCGCAGCCACCTCCTCCCAGCCATGTACAAGTCCACCGGTTTCTTGGGACTGTAAATCCCTAAAAGACTGCTGCTGCTGATGCTGAGTGCCAGGCTCCACCTCCATGCTGACACAATCCTCCTCCACCTCTTCCTGTGTGATCGGTTGGAGAGAAGGAACACTGTCTGGATAAAGGGGGCCTTGAAAGGCAAGGAAGTCCTCGTCTTCCTGCCTCTGTTCTGCCTCAAGTGCCCTGTATATTATTCCATGCAGCGTATGCTCCAACAGGAAGACTAGAGGGACAGTGTCACTGATGCATGCACTGTCACTGCTCACCATCCTCGTGGCCTCCTCAAATGGTGACAGAACAGTGCATGCATCCCTGATCATGCTCCACTGGCGTGGTGAAAAAAATCCAAGCTCCCCTGACCCTGTCCTGGTGCCGTAGTCACACAGGTACTCATTGATGGCCCTTTGCTGCGTGTGCAGTCGCTGCAGCATGGCCAACCTTGAGTTCCACCTGGTGGGCATGTCACATATAAGGCGGTTCTTGGGCAGGTTCAACTCCTTTTGCAGCCGAGCACTGGCATTATATGATCAGCGGAAATGCACACAGACTTTCCTGGCCTGCCTCAAGACATCCTATAAGCCTGGGTACCTGCCCAAGAACCGCTGCACCACCAGGTTAAGGACGTGAGCCATACAGGGCACATGGGTCAGTTGTCCCTGTCGCAAGGCGGAGAGGAGGTTGGTGCCATTGTCGCAAACCACCATTCCTGCCTTAAGCTGGCGTGGCGTCAACCACCTCTCAGCCTGCCCCTGCAGAGCTGACAGAACCTCTGCCCCAGTGTGGCTCCTGTCCCCCAAACACACCAGTGCAAGCACAGTATGGCATCTTCTTGCCTGCGTACTTGCGTAGCCCCTTAAACGCCTACTGAGCACCGCTGATTCCGAGGACAAAGGACAGGAAGAGGCCATGGAGGAAGAAGAAGAGGAGGGGGTGGAGGAGAGAGGTGTGTCACAACCAGTAGTAGCATTTTGGAGGCGTGGTGGTGGAACAACCTCCAACACTACTGCACCTTGTCCTGCATCCTTCCCAGCTGCCAAAACAGTGACCCAATGGGCTGTGAAAGATAGGTAACATCCCTGTCCATGCCTGCTGGACCATGAATCAGCAGTAATATGCACCTTACTGCTGACGTTTGGGAACTTGCCACTGAGGAACCGCACATTGCACAAACTCACGGAAGGGGGCCAAGTCTACCAACTGAAAAGGCAGCAGTTGGAGTGTTAGCAATTTAGCCAAGCTAGCATTCTACCGCTGGGCATGTGGATGGCTGGGAGTGAACTTCTTTTGACGGTCCAGCAGCTGGGGCAGGGAAATTTGCCTGGTACAATCGGAGTACTGCTAGCAGAGTGCCCGCAAGTACTTGGCTGTGACACACCTAATTATACACCTTCATTCCTCTCAGTGCAGCTTTCAGAGAAGACTGAAGGTATAGTGGGGTTGGAGATCCCAGATGATGAGGAGCAAGGAGAGGTCCGCTTTGGTTCTTTGGTGTGGGTCTTTAAGGTACGCTTGCCAACGAGCTGCATGGCAGGTCAACATATGTCTGGTCGTGCTTGTGGTGCCCAAGCGGCTGATGTTTTGGCCATGCGAGATACGCTTGAGACATATGTTGCAAATAGCAGTGGTGCGATCTGATGCACTCGTTTCAAAAAAGGCCCACACCAAAGAACTTTTGTAATAACGCGCAGAGGCAGCGCCCTGCACAGGCGGAGCTCTGCGGTGTGATTCAGTCGGTGTGCTGCCCTTAAGCTGGCCCCCGGAGGGCATCCTGCCTCATTGGAGATGTGCCTCCTCCTCCTCTCTCCGATCAGGCACCCATGTGGAGTCAGTGACCTTATCATCCCCTCCCTATTCACCACTGGAGCAAACCTGGCAGTATGCTGCAGCTGGTGGAACATGAATGCCAGATTGCTGTCCTTGAGCATCCCCTCTCTCTGCGCTCACGCTACTGCCTTCCTCTAGCTGGGTATCATCATCAGAGCCTTCAAAACGCTGGGCATCTTCCCTGGAGCATGTACCCAACACTGTGCTCAAACAGTTCGGGGGACTCCTCAGGAGGACATGGTGGGTCTAGGGAAGGAGTGACTGATGACATTGAGACGAGGGAAGAGTATGCATTGGCAGCTGCTTTGTCAGTACCCTGAGCCCGGGTGAGAGATGATGATGAGGAGGATGAGGAGGGCTTAGTCATCCACTCTACCAAGTCTTAGGCATGATGCGGTTCAACATGTCCAGCTGTCGAAAATAAGGACAAGCGTGTCCCATGTCCACGTGCTGATGACGATGCACCGCGTCCATGACCAGCACTGTTGTCTCTAGATACAGAGCCTGCTTGCCCTCTTTTTATTGGCTCGTGTCTGTCTGCCTCTCCTTGTTGGCCTTCCAGACATTGCAATGGCCTGCAGGGAGATGGGAAAACCAGCAATTGGGTAGTGTATATTGTGCTGGAGGCACACAACACCCACTAACTCCTGCAGATGACTGTATTAATAGATAACACCAGCAAAAGGCAGATACAGGTGCAGGTGTATACTGTGCTGTGCTGGAGTCACACAACACACACTAACTCCTGCAGATGGCTGTATTAATAGATAACACCAGTATAGAAGGGCAGATACAGGTGCATTCTGTGCTGTGCTGGAGTCACACAACACACACTAACTCCTGCAGATGGTTGTATTAATAGACAACACCAGTATAGAATGGCAGATACAGGTGCAGGTGTATACTGTGCTGGAGTCACACAACACACACTAAGCCCCCCCGTACACACGGTCAGAAATTCTGACCACAAAATCCGTCAGATTTTTTCTGACGGATTTTGTCCGAAACTGGTGTTGCATACACACGGTCGGACAAAGTTGTCGGAAAATCCGATGGTTCTGAACGTGGTGACGTTCGTTGTGTACTATTGCGTAGCCAATAGCTTTGGTCTCTTAATTTGATCTGAGCATGCGTGCCACTTTGTCCGTCGGAATTCCCTACACACGATCGGAAAAAGTCAGATCGGATTTTGTTGTCGGAAAATTTGAGATCCTGCTTTCAAATTTTTTCCGACGGAAAAAGCCCGCTAGAGCCCACACACGATCGGATTTTCCGACAACATAATCCGATCTGACTTTTTCCATCGGAATATCCGACCATGTGTTTGGGGCATTACTCCTGCAGATGGCTGTATTAATAGATAACACCAGCAAAGAAGGGCAGATACAGGTGCAGGTGTATACTGTGCTGTGCTGGAGTCACACAACACCCACTAACTCCTGCAGATGGCTGTATTAATAGATAACACCAGTATAGAAGGGCAGATACAGGTGCAGGTGTATACTGTGCTGTGCTGGAGTCACACAACACACACTAACTCCTGCAGATGGCTGTATTAATAGATAACACCATTATAGAAGGGCAGATACAGGTGCAGGTGTATGCTGTGCTGGACTCACACAACACACACTAACTCCTGCAGATGGCTGTATTAATAGAGAACAACAACACTAAAGGGTATATACAGGTGTATACTGCGCTGGAGGCACAGAACACACACTAAGTCCTGCAAATGCCTGGTAAAGAACACACTGTCCCTGCCTACCAAGCTCTTTCCCTGCACGCCGGAACACACTACACAAGGCCGCCGCGCCAGCGGCCTTATATAGTGTGGGGCGTGTACTAAACCCCCTGAGCTATAATTGGCCACAGGCATTCTGCCTGTGGCCAATTATGGCTCTCCTCGCTGCCAGCGCTGTGATTGGCCAAGCATGCAGGGTCACAGTGCATGCTTGGCCAATCATCAGCTAGAAATGCACTGCGACTGGCGCAGTGCATTGTGGGCCGTTTGTATCACACGAATTTGATGCGAACGGCCCGCAAAGTTCTGGTTTCGTCGAATGGACGGACGACCGATGTTCGATTCGAACATGGGTTTGAAACGAACACCGGGCCCATCCCTAGCCATTAACACTAAATGCATTCCTCCACCCATACTGCTCACTGATTGGTCCAGAGTAGGGCGGGGACTGGGTGATAATCCTCCTTCCCTGTGCTGCAGACACAATTTATGGATCTAGACTGCATTTATGGAAATTCTGGGGTTCAGCTGGCAGAAAAAGGTTGATTTTTACCATAAATGTTGCTCTACCTAGGCACCTTGGGCTTGTGCTTTGGGTCTTCTACCCCATGCCCAGGTCTAGCATGATCTCTGACAGAACAATCCCCCAGGATTACTTGTTCTGTTGTCTGCTGGCTGTTTCGGGTGGAGGGATATGTCTGTATAGTCTCAGACCCAAGTCACTGAGTGCAGTCTCAGGAGATGGGAGGCGGCGGTGTGGGACCTCTGCCACTTGTCTCATGTAAACATTTAATCTTCCACTGATTACTGAATACCAATATTATGAGTCCTGACCCTTACACTGTATAATTTATATTGTACATTACATACTCCTGACCCCTGCACTATATACTCTATGTTGTACATTACATCATTCTGATACTATATAGTCCTATCTGTTGTATCTTATACAATATGTTGTACATTACATAGTCCTGACTTCTGCTCTCTCCCCTCTACCCACTGCTATATATACACATAATATGGATTCTCTTTTGTTACACCCATTTCCTATCAGCTGGACATTTTATATCTGATGATTTGATTGGAGCACAGCGGGAACCAATCTGCTCATGTCTAGTAATAATCTTTTTATTTTGTATTTTAGTAGATGGACGGGAGATGAGGAAAACCTCAGAGGATTGTCTCACTTTGTCTCCAGACTGTAAAGTAGAAGATGAGGACATCACACAGTATAGTCCAGGAGAAAACCCGACTACCTCAAATGTCCATCCGGCACCACACAGTGTAGATGGACCATCGTATTCCTCTTATCCTGAGGAACCTCAGACTGTGAGGGACGGTGCCGTCCTTCCAACAGAGAAGAGCTTTTCCTGTACTGAGTGTGGGAAGTGTTTCCGTTTTAAATCCCATCTTAATGTACATCAGAGATCTCATACAGGGGAGAAGCCATATTCCTGTCCTGAGTGCGGGAAATGTTTTGCAGTGAAGTCCAGTCTTAACAAACATCAGAGATCTCACACAGGGGAGAAGCCATATTCCTGTCCTGAGTGCGGGAAATGTTTTTCAGTGAGGTCCAGTCTTGATAAACATCAGCGATCTCACACGGGGGAGAAAACATATTCCTGTCCTGAGTGTGGGAAATGTTTTTCACAGAAGTCCAATCTTTACGCACATCAGAGATCTCACAAAGAAGAGAAGCCGTATTCCTGTCCTGAGTGCGGGAAATGTTTTTTACAGAAGTCCAATTTTAACACACATCAGAGATCTCACACAGGGGAGAAGCCGTTTTCCTGTCATGAGTGCGGGAAATGTTTTTCACAGAAGTCCAGTCTTTCCACACATCAGAATTCTCACACGGGGGAGAAGCTGTATTCCTGTCCTGAGTGTGGGAAATGTTTTTCAGTGAAGTCGCGTCTTGACATACATCAGAGATCTCACACGGGGGAGAAGCCGTATTCCTGTCCTGAGTGTGGGAAATGTTTTTCAGTGAAGTCCAATCTTTACTTGCATCAGAGATCTCACACGGGGGAGAAGCCCTATTCCTGTCCTGAGTGCGGGAAATGTTTTTCAGTGAAGTCCAATCTTTACTTGCATCAGAGATCTCACACGGGGGAGAAGCCGTATTCCTGCCCTGAGTGCAGGAAATGTTTTTCACAGAAGTTCAATCTTTACAGACATCAGAGATCTCACACAGGGAGAAGCCACTTTCCTGTCCTGAGTGAGGGAATTGTTCCTCACTGAAGTCCTGTCTTCCTGTACACCAGGAACCCCACACAACCCTCGAGATGTATTAGTGCCTTGAGTGTGGGAAATGTCTTCTATATGAATGTTGCTGGACATCACAGCTCTCATGTGGGGAAGAAGCACACCCTGATATACACCTCAGATATACATATGTGACAGACCTAGCTGGGACACAGGCTTTTTGAGAGGACTGAATGCGAGCCTCTTGCCGACTGATTATGGGCCCTGGATTTTAAGGGGCACAGGGTGAATGAGAACCCCACTATAATCTGTGCTAGTCAGATTCAATGCTGTCTATATGTATATATAATGTGTGTTGTCTCATGCTGCTGGGACACACACTGTCAGATGCTAGTGTCATGAACTCAAGATGTTAATTGAGAGAGCTGATCACATTGTCCTCTGTACAATGTAGTAGACGGGCCGACTCCTAGTGGAGCTCCTGCTATTGTGATAAAATGTCTTGTGGTTGTACTTATGATAATGTATAATCTACTGTGTGAAGCTTGGTGACAACAAGTCTGTTAGGTCCTCTGTTAGGCCCTCTGCATCAGCTCCTCTTTCCCTCAACTGGACTTTGACGGTCAATGGAAAACTCTCGCCCCTTTCCCCCCTTGTCTGTCCAGACAGGCAAAAAAGACACCATACACCGTGTGTGGTTGATCGAAGAATACTTTTACTTCCCACTTCACAGAGCATATACAATAATAACAAAGGGGAAGAACGCAATTGAACAACCAATCACATTCAAGCATTTAAGCATTTTGTTATACAATTCAATATTGATCTGCAAGATTCATAATATTTCTTCCTTCAGACTCAACATCATATTTACTCTAAAAATGTCTCATGCAATATATGTCCTTGATAAGGTTCCCAGTATGTTTTGTTATGGGAAGTAGATTTGTTATTAGAAGTAAACTTGTTATTGGACTTAAACTTGTTATGAGAATGTGTGAGTGTAAGATAAGCAGCGTTACAGTGAGTTTCTACAGAAAAACAGAAAAACATCTTTGTACAATACTATTAAATCTTAAAGGGTAACTCTACACTTCCCACGTTTCCTTACAATCCCTCCTTTGATCATAGGAGACTTAAAAAGTCTCCGCTGATCACTCATTGTACCACCTATATCCTACCCTGAACATGGTCATGGCTGTTCCAGACTTATCAACTGGGTTCTTTGATTTTGCTACTTTACTTATCAGGCAGAACACCAATTTGATTGTCATATAAAGGGCCAGAGCTAAAATAAGTATCATGAGGAGTATCATACCCGCTTTCTTAAAGAAATTCTTAATGTTTTCCCAAATAGAACCGAACCATCCTCCTACACCTGAAAAGGGATTCCATGAGTGGCATTCATCCATGAATCCATTAACATCCCAAATCCATCTACCTTTGTGAGGGCATTGTATACGTCTACCCCACCGAAGGCTGCAAAAGTTTTGTCCCACCAAGTAGTTAATTCCCTCTTGTGTCTGCCAAATTCAAGGTGACTGTGGGCAGGTTTCATGGACACAAGTGTGTCTGACCCTGTGGTCCCCATTAGAGGGATCATTTCCACAATAGTACACCAACCTGAAGTTTTTCTGTCTGAAGGGACGGTGGTATGGCACCATAGTCCACGACAGACCATCCATCCGTGGGGAACATGAGGGGCTTGAACCACTTTGGGGGGGCTAAGTCTTGACCTTAATCCCACTAAACACATCCAATCCCCCAAAGAGGGAATGCTATCTCCACCTTGCCTTATCCAGGGGCTGTCCACCCAAAAAATAAGAGCAAGAATACAGTGATGGTCATTACAATTGAAAAAAGAAACTGTCCAGGTGGTGCATTTTCATGGCTCACGGGGAGAGTCTGTGGTCAAAATGGGGGGGGGGGGGTTAAGGGGTTTTGTGAGGGGGGCATGGGGCAATAGTGACTGAGTCTCTTGTACAGTTGTTGGTACATTTCCTTTCCTGTCTCCTTTATCTGTGGGCTCTTCTTCAACCTTGATGCATGGATCCATTGTGGGCTTTGATCCCTCAGTATTGCTGTCCTGGAGACCTTGAGGACTTCAAATGGACCTTGGAAGACGGGGCCTGGTTGTTTGCGGACTGCAAGTTGTTTGATCAGTACTTTATCCCCCGGGACGAAAGGATGTGTTGGTTCTGTGGAAAGAGGAAGAAAGGTGACAGCAACCTTGTCATAAGTTTCAGCAGAGCTACTTACCAGATATTTCACGTGCTCTTCCTGTAAGGAATACAAGTTAGATTCCTCGCCTATCTTAGGGGCTCTTTGAGCGGGTCTTCCCATAAGGATCTCAAAAGGGGGACAGTCCTGTCCTAGCATAGGGGGGTGGTCTTTGTCTTTAATGTTTCTATTCATTCTCTCCACTACTCCTGCACTCTGGGGGTGATAAGGATGTGGAGCTTCCATTGTATCCCTAGAACTCCCACTAATGCCTCGTACACACGGTCGGAATTTCCGATGGAAACAGTCCGATGGGAGCTTTTCATCTGATTTTCCGACCGTGTGTATGCCCAACGGTCTTTTTCTGTCAGAATTTTCGACGTACTTTGAATTGAACCTGTTCTCAATTTTTCCGACGGAAAACCTTTCTATCGGATTTTCCGATCGTGTGTATGCAATTTCGACACGCAAAATTCCGACGCATGCTCGGAAACAATTTGACACATGCTCGGAAGCATTAAGCTTCCCTTTTATAGTGCTATTAAACGTGTTTTATGCCGCTGTGTTATTGACCGTTGGAATTTGGTGTGATCGTGTGTAGGCAACACAGCTTGAGCGGAATTCCATCAGAAAAACCGTCAGAGTTTTTTCCGACGAGAATTCCGATCGTGTGTACGCGGCATTACTCTTTGGTAAGTTTTGCTGTAAAAGCGGGCCCTTAGTCAGAGTATATGGTAGCTGGCAGACCAAACCTGCTAATCCAATGATTGACCAAACACCTGGTAGCTATTCCTGCGGTCTCTCCTGTTACGGGAATAACTTCCGGCCATGAGGAAAATGGCAAAATGGCGTATTATTACGCAAAGATATTTGATATTACCTTTCTGTTTGGGCATGTGTGCCAAATCTGTAAGTCTTTTAATGGGCCTATGTGTCCCTGATCATTAGTCTGGACACAAGTTAAGCAAGTTGCTGTAGGGGTTTCTTACCTATGGGCCATGGAGATAAGATAAAATCAAAGGAGCTACTGTTTCTGGAATACCTATGATCCCCTCCTTGTTTGACCACAAGCCGTCCGGGTTGTGTGTCAAACCATGTGACTTCCAACAGGCAATGTCAGACAATTATTCTGGCTCAGGCTGGGAAACTTGGGGACGAAAAATCTGTAGAAAACAAGTGGAGGGTTGATTCCCACTTCTGAGGATTGTCTCCTCAGCAGCAATTTTGGTTGCTCTGACCCTTAAGTTGTTTCCCTTTTGAGGGTAAATGGAGTGCACTTAATAAATCCTCTACCCAGACTTGATTTGAGATTTGCTTAGTATCCGTTGTCTTGTACCCGCGGGCCCAAAAGACCCCAAAAGTGTATTTATTGTCAGTGTAAATGTTTACTTTTTGTCCTTTGAATAATTGACAGGCATGTGTCATAGCATAGAGCTCTGCCTGTTGGGCTGAAGTCGCTGCTGTTTTGTAAAAGGTGTACTACAGTATGTGTTGTGTACAATGTAGTATCAGTTCCTAAAGTGATTTTGGATGTTTCTTTTACTGTCATGTTTACTGCCACAGGCAGTAACAGCTTGTAGGCAAGCTGGCAGTCCTTGTATCTGAACGGGGAGTTTTTTGGATAGATAAGCCACGGGTCAGTAGTGGGTACCATGCACTTGGGCCAGTACGGCAGCCAGCGCAGGTCCCCTGACTATACAGTAAAGCACAAAGGATTTCTTATGATCTGGTAAACCCAGTGCTGGAGCACTGGCCAAAGACTGCAAAGGTCTGTGTCATTTCCTCAGTGTAACACTTGCCTGGGGGCAGTGGCTGCAGTAGAGGGGCGCAAGGATTAAATAAAAAAAAAAAGTACAATCTGGGATTCACTGCCTGCAGTAGACAATAGAGCCAAGAAAAGAAAGGAGCGCTGCCTTATCTTTGGGGCCGAGACAGGTCAGAGTATTGACTCTTTCTGGGGACACTTGCCTGGTCCTGCCTGAGATAATACATCCTAGGTATTCCACCCTCTTCCTGCACCACTGGATCTCTTTGCGAGACACCAAGTGACCCTCAAGGGATAAGTGAGTCATCAGGCTTTTAGAGTTTTCTGCACACTGTGCCCCACTCTAACTACATAACAGTAGGTCATCTACATATTGCAGGAGTACTGATCCCTGTGGGAGCACCCAGTCATCCAGGGTTAGTTCTAACGCCATGGAAAATGCTGCAGGACTGTCCACAAAGCCTTGAGGAAGACGGGCCCAAGTCAGTTGGCCCAAGCCAAACAGGCAAAGGCAAAGATCCTTTGGAAATTCTTGTGAACATCAATGCTAAAGAAAGCATTGGACAAGTCTAGTACCTTGGAGTTGGAGTGGAGGAAGCGGGGATGTTTATAAAAATTCCCGTGATGTATGAGGCTAGTGGTGGAAGTGGTTAAATACATTTGTTCACCCCTCTCAAATCCCCCTAGCCTCCACTCCCCGCTGGCTTTCTTTACTGCATGTATGTATTGACTGTGGGTTTTAGAATGCCTCTCTGCATGTATGTGGTGATCTGTGGTGTACCCTGTACTTCGTCAGCATAACGGTGGTATTGTTTCTGAAAGAATGGTATGATGTTTGGTTTGAGTAGGGACATAAGGAGTGCATTTGACATGTCCTACGTCTGTCTTTGACTTTTCCCATATTGGGTGAGTCTTTTATAAAGTAAAACGTCAAATCTTTTCTTTTTGGAAAGTCAAGTCACATGTTGCTGATTCGGTAGTCATTCCCCTTTGTAGGTCAAATTTAACGTTACCCCTAATGAAGACATGAGGTCTCTTCCCTTTAGACATAAGGGGCAGTCAGTGAGGATGGCAAAGGTTTGTGTGTAACATCTATCCCATTAATTCCCATAGAGTAGAGCAGCCCTCGGTACAATTTTTTGTGATAAAATGGGTGTCATTAAGACAACTCGTACTAGCCCCTGTGTCCACAAAAAAAACATACCACCCATTCCTCAACTTTAAGGACTACCTGCGGAAGTGTTTTCCAGTGGGAAGAGAAGAAATGCATTACCAAGGAGGGAATCTGTTTCGGGCACTCCTATGGATGTTGATGAAAGGGGTTATTACGAGGGTTGTTATCATTGTACTCTGCCCAATCCATTTGAATTAATTCTACAGTGTTCTCAAGGGGGTGGGGGGGCATGCTTGCCAGGCTGTCTTGACTACAGGCTATATTCTTGTTGCATTTGGCGGCTAGGCGGGGGCTGTGGACAGCCCCGCAGCATCCCCCACTGCGCCAAAACCAACCCCGGACGTTTAGGGAAGGTTAATTGTTGTGTTTGATAATTGGGAAAATTACGCTGACGCTGATATCTGCCTTTGGAAATACCCCAGCCCCTCCTTTGAAACCTACCCTGTCCATTTCCTTGGGTATTTCTTCTGTGAGGACAATATTTTTTCCAATGGGAGGGGTCTCCACAATGAAAACAGCCTCGATTTGGGTATTCTTGTGTTTGCAATGCGGAATTATCAAAGGCTGGGAGCATGGGGATGGGAGTCCCTGAGGTCTGGGCGAATAGTCCTTTTTTGGTATTAAAAAATCTGGAGGAGGCCCTTTTCTTTACATCATCCACAAACTGTGGGGTGGGGTCAGGGTAAGGGTTTGCCACTTAGTATCGACCAGTTTAATTACCTGGGTCACCTTTGGATCTCTCATAGTCAATTCCGTAGTCAATTCCAGTGAAGGATAACGTTTTTCCTTTGGCTTTTCCTCATTATCAGTTTTAATCATAGCATGGGGTGGCGGAGGTACTGGCACATAATCCTCTGAATCCCCTATGTCATAACAAAGGGGTTGGACAGGGGCAGAGACAAGTGTTGGTTTTTTAGGAGGCTTGTCTAAGGAAGGATGAGGCTTCTCTAATGGATGAGGGAATTGCTTCTTATACTCTTTCAATGCTTTACACCACATTTTATAACATTCAGTCATATATTCTTTATCATAAGGAAACAGTGGATAATTATACTGCTTATGTTGGCCACAAATTTTAGTGACTTCTTCCCCTTCCTCTGGAGAATATGGTCTGCACTCACTTAACCCCCCGCAATTTGTAGAGCATGTGCTCTGGTTAATATGTTTTTCCAGAAGGGTTCAGTATGATATGTTCCATAGTTTCCAGACACGAAATCTAAAGGAGTGGGCTGATCCGGCTTACCTTCCGAACCTCCCTTTCCCGGCAGATTTCCCATGTTTACAATTCTTATACTTTATCTTATTTTATAACTCTATTTATACACATCAGCTGCAGAACATACAGTTAATGACTTAGGACAAGCCACAAAAGTTTCACCCGTTCCACATTCAATAGTACCTATGACACCTTTAACAGTTAAAGCTTCTTGAAATCAAAAAGTTTTTATTTCTTGGCAAAATGCCAAAAAACACTCCCTCTGGCCAGAGGTTCCCCTGCTTATACGTAAGCTTTGTACGTTATTACTTTCCTTATTCTTATAACCAAACAATTTTTATTTATATTTCAAATTTCTTGGCAAAGTGCCAACAGGTTTAAACAGTGCTTTCAATTGCTGTAATACTAATGCCGCAAACAATTCCCCACTATCCGTTACGGTTGGTGAGATATTAGCATTTGAACCCTTGTTGGCAAAATGCCAAAATATCCAAAATTTGCACCTGACTTCCCCTGCGCAAGAGATGTCAGTGGCAAAAGGAATTATTCACATAGCATGTTTTGATCAAAAGTTAGCCTCACCAATCCATGTATTACCCCAGAAAAATGTTACAACGTCCCTGTTGTCACGATGTATCAAAGACCCTCCTGGAACACAAAACTATTATGTATATTAAACCTGGTAATAACCTCCGGGAATTCTAGTAACCAAATAAGTATTTGATCCCTTATGCACAAATAATAGGCTTGTTAAATACTCTGGGTAGCGTCCTGCCAAAAACATTTAAACATTATTTCAAATATGACATTAAAATGATTTAGAGGTTTCCAATGACCAGTCCTGGTTAAAAACAAGGTTTTCAACATGCTATGGTATTAATACAATATATGGGAGGGATCCTGGCCAATTTTAGCAGGTATCCTTGTCCCCTATATTTTGATACCTGGGATCCTGGCCTACCTAGACAGGTATATCCCGTTCTTTTATATTAATACCCGGAACCCTGGCCCCACCTAGGCAGCAGGCATCCCTGTCTATGAGCGAGCTGTGTTACAATTCTCCTGGAACCCCTCCAGGAACCCTGGCGCCCCACCTAGGCGACAGGCCTCCCGGTTTATGAGCAAATTCCTCTGGAACCCTGGCCCAACCTAAGCAGCAGGCATCCCTGTTTAATATCCCTATCTCTCAGGCAAGCTAATTAAATTAATCAATTATGCCTTGAGTTCTATAATGCGACGGGTTATAACATTGACAGAGTAAGCTGTTCAAAAATACTTTGAAAAAGTAATTTTAAAGAAAGCTTACCTGTAATGTACCCCACTTATTCTGGTACCATCTGTTAGGTCCTCTGTTAGGTCCTCTGCATCAGCCCCTCTTTCCCTCTAGGACTTTGGCGGTCAATGAGAAAAACTCTGTCTGTTTGTCCGGACAGGTAATCAGACACCATACACCATATGAGGTTGAAAAAAAAATGCTTTTACTTTCCGCTTCACATAGCATATACAATACACAAAAAGGGGGAAGAACGCAATTGAACAACCAATCACATTCAAGCATTTAAGCATTTTGTTATACAATTCAATATTGATCTGCAAGTTTCATAATATTTCTTCCTTCAGACTCAACATCATATTTACTCTAAAAATGTCTCACGCAATATATGTCCTTGATAAGGTTCCCGGTATGTTTTGGTACACTTGTTATGGAAAGCAGACCCGCTACTAGAAGCAAACTTGCCATGAGAACTAAAACTTGTTATGGGAATGTGTGAGTGTGAGATAAACAGAATTACAGTGAGTTTCTACAGAAAAACAGAAAAATATCTTTGTACAATACTATTAAATCTTAAAGGGTAACTCTACACTTCCCACGTTTCCTTACACAAACTGTGCCAGCTATAGTGTAGCCACGCCTTCTTCCACCTCTTACACACGTGATGGTGAGGGCGCCACCTTAGTGGTGCTTCCCCACTCACCAGAGCAATATGACCCCTAGCTTTTCATCTACCAGAGTCACCAACATCCTTCACACTCTCCTCACCTCCGATGGCAAAGGAACTGGATCCTCCTCACTCACTCCTGCAAGTCTGCTGCGCTTTCTGTCAGTCTCCCTTCTAGACTCCTCCTCCGACCGCTGTTCCAGCAGGAGCTCCACCTCTTCATACACACTCAGAGCTCCGCCTCTTCATACACACTCAGAGCTCCGCCTCTTCATACACACTCAGGCGCTCCGCCTCTTCATACACACTTAGAGCTCCGCCTCTTCATACACACTCAGGAGCTCCGCCTCTTCATACACACTCAGAGCTCAGCCTCTTCATACACACTCAGGGAGGAGAGAAAGAGGAAGGATATACAGTACATACACACACAGCACAATGCCG
Source organism: Lithobates sylvaticus (assembly GCA_028564925.1). Lineage (NCBI taxonomy): Eukaryota > Metazoa > Chordata > Amphibia > Anura > Ranidae > Lithobates > Lithobates sylvaticus. The sequence goes on along the minus strand of CM053028.1, from coordinate 559,186,896 downwards.
GTGTTATAGAGTTACTATACAAATAGTTACTATACAAATACAGTGACTCTATGGTAATATTGCATTGCTTGTACTTCTTGTTTCCTGTTTTGTGTTTGCTGTTACTGTAATAAAATTTAACATGACTCCTCAAACAGCTTGCAGTGTCTTCATTTCTATACATGAAACAGATGTGTTCACACTACGAGACGTTTCTTCAGCTGCATTTCCTCTGGGCTCCACAAGATGGTGATCTCACTTCTACCCAGACAGGACGTCTCTATGGAATACAGACAGGAAGTGATGTCAGGTACAGACAGGAAGTGATGTCAGATATACATGACATTCCATTTGGAAGGACGTAGAGAGGAGACGTTGCTGGATCTGGTGGCAGAGGAGGTAATATGTAGATTAACCCCTTCAGGGGGATCACTTGATGATTAGTATATCTTCCTTCCAAAGTTGGCCATACATGGCTCAGTTTTATCATTCATCCAGCGGGATGAGAGGAAAAAACTGAAGTGATTCCCCCATCCACACATTGGAGGGGGGTGGGGGAATCCTCCCTGCTGCACTATTGTATTCTGACAATGGGGGGCGCTCCTCCGCTCTCAGAATACACAGATCAGTGATGAAGCTATTGGCTGCTGCCGCTGATCGAGTGACTTTTATCCGGCAGTGACCACACATGGATGGAAATGTGACCGATCCCTGCTGAACCAGCTGAATTTCCATGTCTCTATGGTCACCATAAGTGACTTCCTCCCCTCCCCCTCATCTCCTTCATTATGTAAGTCATGCTAAAATATGTAAGTCATGCTGAAATAATCTCCCATTGGCTGAGCAATATTCTCATTTGTCTCTGAGCTCCATCTTGCTATTCCTCGTCCTGCCTGTTGTTTCCTTGGATTGATTTTCTGTGTAGTGACCCCGGCTTCATGGATGCGCTCGTCTGTTGCTTGTCCTGACCTTTATCCTGATTCCTGGATCTCCTCCTCATCTCTCCTCCATATCTTCTTACACAGCTTTTCTCCACACCTGCAGTGATCCTGGGGGGTGGAAACTTGGCACCATCCCCACCATTAGGAGCTCTGGAGAAAATTGTCTGCTATTTACACTCCGTTCCTCCGCACGTCACCTGATCACATGAGAGCTTACTTTCACAGATTCCTGACAGATTTCTGTATGGTAAAGGTCAAAGTTCACTCTTCAGTTTAGGAGAGGAAGGACACACCCAGGAACAATGATTTGGTTTGTACAGGAGCCTCATATAGAGAACCCCTCAATTCCCCCCATCCAAATGTCCCTCCATCCAGAGTCTATATGTCCTATGACATCACACTGACCTCACAACTCCTCCTTCCAATGTCCCTCCATCCAGAGTCTATATGTCCTATGACATCACACTGACCTCACAGCTCCTCCTCCCAATGTCCCTCCATCCAGAGCCTATATGTCCTATGACATCACACTGACCTTACAGCTCCTCCTCCCAATGTCCCTCCATCCAGAGTCTATATGTCCTATGACATCACACTGACCTCACAGCTCCTCCTCCCAATGTCCCTCCATCCAGAGTCTATATGTCCTATGACATCACACAGACCTCACAGCTCCTCCTCCCAATGTCCCTCCATCCAGAGCCTATATGTCCTATGACATCACACTGACCTCACAGCTCCTCCTCCCAATGTCCCTCCATCCAGAGTCTATATGTCCTATGACATCACACTGACCTCACAGCTCCTCCTTCCAATGTCCCTCCATCCAGAGTCTATATGTCCTATGACATCACACTGACCTCACAGCTCTTCCTCCCAATGTCCCTCCATCCAGAGCCTATATGTTCTATGACATCACACTGAACTCACAGCTCCTCCTCCCAATGTCCCTCCATACAGAGTCTATATGTCCTATGACATCACACTGACCTCACAGCTCCTCCTCCCAATGTCCCTCCATCCAGAGCCTATATGTCCTATGACATCACACTGACCTCACAGCTCCTCCTCCCAATGTCCCTCCCTCTTGCTTTTTTTCTGATGCTCTTAGGATGTGGGTGGACTCTTGGCATCCTCGCTAGCAAAGTAGGACTGTTGGTTCTGTGTTGTATGTAAGGACATCAGAATACCTGCTGTAAGCTTTTATCCTGCATAGTGTGGGGGTCCTGTGTGGGTAAATTATTTCTCAGACTGAAGTGGGGCTTTAATAAAACTGAAACCTGAATGGAGAGGTGAGGAGGATTCTGGGAATATCATCTGATTTTACTATTTGTGTTCAGATTTAGAGTTTTCCTCCTGTGAAGTCTGGAGATCATATGACCATCACATTGCCTCCAACTCCCTCCCTGATAGAATAGAGAAATACAAAGAAGATTCTAGAAGTCACCAGAGAGATGATGGAGGAGAGGTGAGCGGTGCTGGGAATTCTGGGACATTATCCAGTAACAGACAAGGGATGTGTCTGGATGGTGACTGTATCATTGTGTGTGTCAGGTTCCTATAAGGTGTCAGGATGTCACTGTCTATTTCTCCATGGAGGAGTGGGAGTATTTAGAAGGACACAAGGATCTCTACAAGGACGTCATGATGGACAATCAGCCGCCCCTCACATCACCGGGTAAGAGGAGACTTTATTGTAAAGGAGAGAGCAGTACGGAGGCTCCACCTAGATCCCCCATCATCTGATAAACACATAGAAACAATGTATTCAGTCAGTGTGTGTGTTTCCTACAGATGGATCCAGTAATGGGAACCCACCAGAGAGATGTCCCCGTCCTCTGTATTCCCGGGATTCCACACAGGAAGGTCACACCATCCCTCACCATCATCAGGTAGATGAGGAACAATCACTGATAGTATCATTAGGATCTGTACATTATCTGCATTGTTACCATTGATGTCATTTTTATTATATATTCAGAGTGGAAACCTGAGAGATTCTAAAGTTGAGGTTAAAGAAGAGATAAAAGAGGAGGATGATGAGGATGGGGTGATGGAGGAGTCAGAGTTTCTAAAAGAACACAAAGATCTGTACCAGGACACCATGGTGGAGTCATCCAGCTACAGAAACCCACCAGAGAGATGTCCCTGTCCTCTGTATTCCCGGGATTCCACACAGGGAGGTCACACCATCCCCCACCATCATCAGGTAGATGATTGACAATTATTGGTAGTTCTGATTTATACACAGCATGATTGTTACAATGAATGTTTTATTATATATTCAGAGTGGAAACCTCAGGGATGATAATATTGATGTTAAAGAAGAGTATAAAGAGGAGGATGAGGAGTATGGAGTGATGGAGGAGTTTGCAGAAGGACACAATGATATGATGGAGCCACCAAATACCAGGAACCCACCAGAGAGATGTCCCCGTCCTCTGTATTCCCGGGATTCCACACAGGAAGATCACACCATCCCCCACTGTTACAAGGTTGGTGGGACGGAGGTTATCAAACCCATTTATAGAGATGTGTGGATTTTTTATGTGATAGTAAAAGTACTAAAGCGGTAATATGAATTTAAAATCCAAAAAAACTAAGATATTTAAGATAGCTAAATGATGTAGCTGCAGCCAATATATTAGTGTTCCCACACGTGAAAAAAATCATAAAATCTACAATAGTATGTAATAGGTGCACTTAATCAACCTTAAAATCAATAAATAGTAAACCATATATATCCTCTGTGAAAAAGACCAAATAGTGAATAATTTATACACGTGATATAAGAATAAAGGTATAAAATCCAGTGGTTGATAAAATATGTGATGTGAATATAAAAATATAAAAGATGGATCTGTGTGTTTTCTTGAAATGGAAAAAAATCCTAAAATCAGTGAGTAATCAACTGCTTCGTATCTGACTTTTACATTTAAAAAAAAAAAAAATTTATTATTTAACATTGACATTCATATTAATATTTTTATGTTTTGTCTTAATTGGAAATGGCTGTTTTTTATGTGAGGTTTATGAGGACCAGTTGTATATTTTAAGGTATATGCATAATATATGTGTCATCTTATGCATACTTATTTCAAAAAAACCCCACATATGCGCACTATTTAAAGCATAGTGCATAGCGCATTTTTTCCTCTGATCCTGATGGTGCCTGCAATAGTAAGATATTGCGGAGGTACCTGAATAAAGATAAAAAGAACATTGGTGTATAGATACAAATCTACTTCACCGACCCCGCACCACTCAAACAGGGTATATCTATTTATGAAAACTCCCTATGTATTAAATATAAGCATCCCTAATATCATCTCTCTAGCATATGTCACCACATGAATATAGCTCATTGTTGTCCGTATTTTATATTGGTACAATTTTATTTCTACATTTTAATTTTAACTTCATTCATTTTTTCACATTTTTTTCTATTTTTTATTTTCATTCTCATTTTTTAATATTTTTATTTTTAAATAAATTTTTCTTATTTTTCTTTCTTTTTTATTTATTTCTTTTTTTTTTTTTTTAACCTTTTATATATATATACAATAAGTCTTTGTGTATATGTGCAGGGTTTTTAATTTTATTAATATTTTTTCCTATATTTTTTCCTCTATTTTTTATTATTAAAGATCATGTCATTTTTAAATTTGTCCGGTTTTCAGGCTGATGATGTGTGGCCACACACAAACCAGTGTGCAGACTCTGATAATGGCGTAGAATGAGTTAAATGCACGGTCTCCACAGCACCCAGCCACGGCGGAATGCTAAACAGGAAGATGAGCATTTAAATGTTACTAAGGCAACCCGCACGCTAAATGTTGCCCTGTAAATCTCCTCGGCAGTCACAGGGCTAACATCCCTTGATAAAGTCACGTGACCGTGACGCAACTTGTCAGGAGGAGGAGCCCAGTGACGTTGCCGAGTCTACACGGAGTGAGGACGAGCAGGACGCATAGCCCCATACAAAGCCTGACTGACAGTAGCTACCGCGATTACAATGCTGGGTGTTTGTGAGTAGAACCACACTAACATCCACTTGATACACAGTATAGTAGCGCTGCGCAATGGTTTTTTGAATCTCTTTTCTTTTCTATATGTAAACTGGAGAAACAATACAGACAAGAAGAAACCTAGAAGTGTCACTAATAGAAGCACTCCATCTCAAGCAACCATCTGATGGAGTGCAATAAAAATAATATAATAATTTTTATTTTACTCTTCTATTTTTCATTCTTTATTCATCAATCCCTATTATATTTTTTACTCTCCTTATCTATTGTATGTCCTGGACTAATTGTTTTATAAGTCTACAGGATTCGTGCTTTTCATTAAATCTAAAATTTATTCCTTTATCTTTATTATCAACGCTCTTTCACTTTACCTTCCTTGGGAGGATTCAATGTCATATCTGACCCTTCTCTTACCTTTAGAATTCAGTCTTAGCTCACCAGTGCGCTTCGAATGGGAACAATTGCCGCTTTACTACGGCGCATGCGCGTATTACCCATCGCGCATGCGCGTACTTTCGTTTTCGGCTGCGGTAAACGGGACGCTCTATATGCGGATCCCATTCCCTCAGCCTGGCATGACGCATGCGCCCAACGGTACTAGCACCAATGTATCCTCCTACTCGCTCTGACGGCCTCTCAGCTGTTTCTCATTATCCCATAATTGGCCACATGGGGCGATCTGCTCCCTCCCACCTTCAGTTTTGGCGCCAAAGCAACCTATTTAACCAGCACTCCATCAGATGGTTGCTTGAGATGGAGTGCTGGGAAGCTGCTTTCACCATACCCTGTTCAGGTACATTTTCTTTTAAAGGACTGCTATGTTTGTCCATACTCTTCTTGGTGGTGTCTTTGGGGCTATTTAGCCCTTAGCATACACGAAATTTAAATATTGGCTTTATTACTAGTTCTGCCCTATTTCCTTCTTACAAAGGATTTGCAACTAATGGATCCAGCTATTGGAGTCTGACCCTGCAGAGCTGGTGACTCTTCCCAGCTGGGGTGTTCCCCTCCTTTACAAGTGGCTATCAGGTACGCTTTTTGGATTAGTAAGGCTGACTTGTACACAATACCATACTTTATAGCAAGGTGTCTCTAGATACCGCATACTGTAGATACATTATACACTAATATTTTGTATATATATCTTCTTTATCTTGATCATTTTCAGCTTATCCTTGTGATACTGGACTTAATATAGTGTTTTTATCATTCCTAGAAGGAGGCTCATGGGGAGGACCCAACTGGATCCTTAAGGTACAAGGGGGCGTCTACAACTGGAAGCTAATGTTCTTCTATCTATTCCTTTATTGTTATAATTTATGCCAAAATAACCGTTCGACACATCCCAGCCCCATTACTACCACTTTTTTCTTTTTACTTTGTTTTTTCTTTTTGATTGTTATATGGGATTTGTCACCCATTACTTCATCCTAGAATCTTTAGTGATTCCCCTTTCCCTTTTTTTTTTTTTTTTTTTTTTTTTTTTTTTTTTTTCTCTTCTCTTTCTCACTTGCAGCTCATGCCCTGTTTGCGGGCTCTGGACCCCACACTCGGCGAGTTCCTGACGGTCCTCCTGAGAGACTTACTTTTAGATAAATTACTGGCTACTATAGACATATACCAGTTCCTACCTTTCCAACAGGAAATGTAAGGTAGGTAACTCTTGTATACCCATTTGAACTACTCAGATTTATATTAATACTAATATTACATATATCTAAAAACACATAACATTTGCCTATCCACTCATAAATAACTCCCGTGTCTTTCTTAATATGTACAACAGATACTTGTATCGCTATGCTCTGGTTCTGAAGAAGCTCTAAGCGAAACGCGTCAACCAGCATTGAATCAGCGAGTTTTGTCTAAACATTCTGATCTATCAACAAGCTATTGTATATGTATGCCTTTGGACTGTAAGGATCCCCACCGTTTTTATATATGATATGTTTTTTGTATATTATGTGTTAATAAAACTATTTAGAATCAATCTTTGGTATTGAGACATACATCCGTTCAGGTACCGTGATAGTCCGATAGGTTGGCTAAAAACCCCCCTTCTTCGTTTTTTTTAAGTGATTTCTCCTATTTTAATTATATTTTAAAATTAGAAGGAAAGCGGCTTCATGTCACCACTATTTAATTATTTATCCTCCTTTACTATATTTATGCCAAATTAACCGGCTTACACGTTTGATTGTAGCAATTTAATTTTAAACATGAAATTTAGGCAGGGCATTTAAGGTTTTTTTTCCCTGATCAAAATAGACATACTAATTTCGGTCTTTTTGCCAGTGGATTTCAGCAGGGGAAAGTTAATTACCCATTGATGCAATCCAATCCAACACACATTTATATATTTACGCTGACCGACTGATTGGTCAGTGTATGGGGTATAGACGTTTTTAGTCCTTTTAAATACCCTGAGAATGAGGATTACTCACTGATTTTAGGAATTTTTTCCATTTCAAGAAAACACACAGATCCATCTTTTATATTTTTATATTCACATCACGTATTTTATCAACCACTGGATTTTATACCTTTATTCTTATATCACGTGTATAAATTATTCACTATTTGGTCTTTTTCACAGAGGATATATATGGTTTACTATTTATTGATTTTAAGGTTGATTAAGCACCTATTACATACTATTGTAGATTTTATGGGTTTTTTTTATGTGATGTCACAATAATAAATCTTATATCTTACAGATGATATTCTCTCTCATTTTCTTGATTTAGAGTGGAGATCCAATCGATATAGAATTTGAGGTTAAATCAGAAGAAGAAGAGAGGTATGTGAGGGATGATCAGCAGTCTATGGAGGAGGATGGAATAACGGGGACATTTATAGAGGAGGACACTCCTACAGAGATCAGCACAGGTGGGTCATTAACACTAAATACATTCCTCCACCCATACTGCTCACTGATTGGTCCAGAGTAGGGCGGGGACTGGGTGATATCAGCCTGTAATCCCCTGGTCACTTTCCTTCTCTGTGTTCCTCGTCCTGTATTCCTGTATTTCTCTTGGATAATCTTCCTTCTCTGTGCTGCAGACACAATTTATGTATCTAGACTGGATTTATGGAGATTCTGGGGTTCAGCTGGCAGCAAAATGTTCATTTTCACCATAGATGTTGCTCTACCTAGGCACCTGGGGTGTGTGCTTTGGGTCTTCTACATCAGTCCAGTCTTCATCTTGGTTGTTCTCCCCCCATCCTCACTCTCTGACCTCTGGTGGGGCTCAGCCCCGCTGTTATTCATGACTAAATCATGGACTAAATAAGGAAGTGCAGGACTTCTTGTGTTGGGAAGATGGCAATGAGTGATAGAGGGGGAGGGGACACTCGTCCTATAATCCCCTCATCACTGTCACTCCTATAAAAGACAGTTCTCGTTGTTTCCTCACTCTCTGACTAAGGTCCATGAATAAAGAAATGAACTGGTAGGAGATCAGAGGAGCCATTTACTAGTTACCTTGAGGGGGGAATTGTAAGATCCTCAGAGACAAAGCTGCCTGATGTGGGCGGAGTCCTGGTTTAGGGGAACCAATCAGCTCATGTCTAGTAATAATCTTTGTATTTCTATTTTAGTAGATGGACGGGAGATGAGGAAAACCTCAGAGGATTGTCTCACTTTGTCTCCAGACTGTAAAGTAGAAGATGAGGACATCACACAGTATAGTCCAGGAGAAAACCCGACTACCTCAAATGTCCATCCGGCACCACACAGTGTAGATGGACCATCGTATTCCTCTTATACTGAGGAACCTCAGACTGTGAGGGACGGTGCCGTCCTTCCAACAGAGAAGAGCTTTTCCTGTACTGAGTGCGGGAAATGTTTTTCACAGAAGTCCCATCTTTACACACATCAGAGATCTCACACGGGGGAGAAGCCGTATTCCTGTCCTGAGTGCGGGAAATGTTTTTCACAGAAGTCCAATCTTTACACACATCAGAGATCTCACACGGGGGAGAAGCCCTTTTCCTGTCCTGAGTGCGGGAAATGTTTTTCAAAGAAGTTACATCTTTACACACATCAGAGATCTCACACGGGGGAGAAGCCGTATCCCTGTCCTGAGTGCGGGAAATGTTTTTCAGATAAGTCCAATCTTTACAAACATCAGAGGTCTCACACAAGGGAAAAGCCACATTCCTGTCCTGAGTGCGGGAAATGTTTTTCACAGAAGTCCAGTCTTTCCACACATCAGAGATCTCACACAGGGGAGAAGTCGTACTCCTGTCCTGAGTGCGGGAAATGTTTTTCAGATAATTCCCATCTTTACAAACATCAGAGATCTCACACGGGGGAGAAGCCGTTTTCCTGTCCTGAGTGTGGGAAATGTTTTTCAGAGAAGTCCAGTCTTTCCACACATCAGAGGTCTCACACCGGGGAGAAGCCGCATTCCTGTCTTGAGTGCGGGAAATGTTTTTCACGGAAGTCCAATCTTTACAGACATAAGAGATCTCACACGGGGGAGAAGCCGTATTCCTGTCCTGAGTGTGGGAAATGTTTTACACAGAAGTTCAATCTTTACACACATCAGCGATCTCACATGGGGGAGAAGCCGTATTCCTGTCCTGAGTGCGGGAAATGTTTTTCACAGAAGACCAAGCTTTACAAACATCAGAAATCTCACACAGGGGAGAAGCCGCTTTCCTGTCCTGAGTGAGGGAATTGTTCCTCACTGAAGTCCTGTCTTCTTGTACATCAGGGATCCAGCACAACCCTCGAGGTGTATTAGTGCCTTGAGTGTGGGAAATGTCTTCTATATGAATGTTGCTGGACATCACAGCTCTCATATGGGGAAGAAGCACACCCTGATATACACCTCAGATATACTCCATGGCTGATCTTCATCATGGAAGAAACAGTTGATAAGGAGATCAGAGATCACCAAAGACATGGATGAAGTGTTGTACCATGTTGGCCATTGATAGCAGGAGAAAAATAAAAATGGAGTCATTACCTCTCATTGGCTGAGTACATTTTGTGGTGGAAGATTTCACAAACACTTAGAGGTCTGTTTTTAATAAAATAGTTGAATGAATGTGACCGGCATT